>CAWUFW010000936.1:3000000-3380702 GCA_963921515.1 Calotriton arnoldi
CTACTTAAGTAGTCCTTAAAACATGTCCCAGGCCTGCCATTGCAGCCTGTTGGCAGTTTTAAACTGCCAATTCGGCTTGGCAAAATACCCCGTGCCAAGCCTTAAGCTCCCTTTTTATTACATATCTCACCCCTAAAGTATGCCATAAACAGCCCACAGGGCAAGGAGCATTGTAATTGAAATGTTGGACATGTACTTTTAAGTTATACATGTCCTGGTAGTGAAAAACTCAAAAATGTGTTTTTCACTACTGTGAGGCCTAACTCTCCCATAGGATTCCTATGGGTTACCTTATTACATTTAATAGTGATAATGTTCAATTGAGAGAAGGCATGATAGTCATGTTTGGTGTCTGAGGAATTATAATTTTAAACACTTTTTAATGGTAAAGTCAGATTTTAAGTTGCAATTCTGAAAATGCCACGTTTAGAATGTTGGCATATTCTTGTCCTAACCATTTGGTACCTGCAGCCTATTACTGGGTCATATGACTAGGTGTAGTTGGCCTCTGTGTATTTCTCCCAGACAGTATAACAATAGAGGGTCTGGTTGTTGGCAGAATGGGCTATCTCTGGCAGGATAGGGGGGCAAAGCTGTCACCTGCCACTCTTGAACGTTAAAACCACTAGCCCAGCTTACACACAAAGGAGTTCACACTTGCTTATTGTGCTCCCAGACAGAGTCGGACCGGGGCAGAGAGGTAGAAAGTTCCAGACACCTAAGTATGGGTAAACTCCAGAACCTGCTCCCACTTCAAAGTGGGCATCAGGTATCATAAATGGGACCCTCAGACCCACTTTTCTGTACTGGACCTGTGGATTCTATAGAAGAAGGGCACCCTGCTACCCTGCTGCTTGAGGCCTGCCCTGCATGCTGAGAAGGAAGACTGGATCTGCACCCTTCATCCCAGGCTGAAGTGACTCTAAGGATCAGCTGACTGAACTCCTGTTCTGAGCTACAGGGACATAACAAGCTCCAGAGGCCTCTCTGCAACTGCCGTCCTGACCTGCTTCAACTGGAACTGTCTGGACCTGCAACTGGACCTGTCTGAGTCCTGTTGGACTCTGCAGGGGTGAGTTCCTCATCCCCAAGAGGTTCCTCTCAGGTTCCGGAGCATTGGTGTTGCATCAGTTGACTTCGTCCTTGAAGAAAAAGAGAAATCCTGAGGTTTTGGGCTCTTTGCGATTGCGAACGGGATCGTTCGTACCAAGACCTTGCTGCCTGCGCCGCCTGCCATAGGGAAGCTCCAGTGAACCGCACTTTTTGCACTACAGCAACCGCCAGCAATAAACAGCAGTGCGATATCTGCGCTTCGTGCTACAGTGACGACCATCTGTGACTCTCTCCCTGCTCCTCGCGGCCCCCTCCACCTCGAATGAAACTCTTGGCAGTGGACTTTAAAAGGTAAATTTTCAGCAGAATTAACCTGGTCTTTGTATTTGTCCCGAGCTCCACTGCAGTCAGCCTGAACTTGTGACTTTCACCCAGTCTGGAATGATCAGATGAGTGGGGCTTTGTGCCTTTAGCCACTATTCTTACCATAAATCTTTGAAATTGCATATCTCCGAATCTACAGATTAGATTTTTGTTGTTTTGGTGTAAAAAAAAATATTATACTTTACTCTATTGTTCTAAATTGGTGTCGAATTTTTCTTGTGTTGTGTTTACACTTTATTACTGTTTTTTTGCTGCATAAATACTTTACACACTGCCTCTAAGCAAAGCCTAACTACTTTTGTGACAAGCTACCAGAGAGTTAAGCACAGGTTAATTTAGTAACTTTTTGTGGTTCACCCTGACAAGGTTTGTGGTTGTGCTTGAGTAGGGTTTCAACCCCCTCAACCAACAACTCAATTTATCACACCCACTCACCAATCCACAATAAAAAGCACACACACACTCTCAAGAAGCATATGCAAGATAAATTAAAAGAATATAAATAGAAAAAAGAAATATGCTGCCACATAAAGGTGGCAGCCTTATGCTTCAATAGAAATAATTAAAACATTAGGCATTGTTGTGGGTATCCATCTTGGAATTATATTCTGCATCATATATCATTGCTTCACAGATCCAACATGGCTCCCTCCTTTAGAAGTAATGTATCAATCACCTTGGGATGTTAAAACAATGGTACAATATTCACAATTTAATTCAAATACGGCCACACAGTAAACATAGCACTGGAAGGCAATCTTGGAATGCTATTGTGCATAATGTGTCATTCCTGTAGCGATCCAAGATGGCCAACATCTTGCTTCTAAATGGGGCAGTCATCTTGGAATCAATCATACAGAATGGACATTACCAATCCAAGAAGGCCACCCAGTTTAAAAGTATTGGTAGCATGGGATGGAGTGCATTGCAGTTTATATGAGTAGTAAGCTATAGGCTTAGCCTGAAGAGTTGCAGGACACTCTAGAAAAAAAAATAAGAGAAGCAAAGAAATGAAATGGTACTCTAAAAGGAGAACATGGAAAACTAAAAGACTGACCCATCAGCCTTGGCTCTGATACACACTCAATTTCTGATTGATGTGTACATGTAATCAAGCCTTCACTCACTGGACTATAGAACAGTGGCTGAAGTGGGCTGACCCATTGCCCCATGCTGGGTACTGTCATGGCGGAACTTAATGTGAAATGCACTCGGTCAGACCAATAACAGAAAGGGCTGACCCAAAGCCCTTCTATGTATGTGTATATGTTTTTTGTAAGTTTTTTTAATTACTGGGGCCTTATAGACAGCTAAACCTCTCAATCCAGACCTAAAACGTCATTAATTACACACACAGATTTTTTTTTTTTGTGGAGTATTATATAGCACAAACTAGACCCGAAGGTATCAGAGCGCTTTACATGAGCACCAGTTATGTTACAGACGGACACATTCATTTTTGTTAGGCACAGGGAGATTAAGTGATTTGCCCAGAATCACAGAATGTTGAGCGTCCCTGCCGAGACTCGAACCCGGTTCCCCAGCTCCGTGGTCGACTGCCCTAGCCGTTAGGCAACATTCTCTCCCCAAAGCTAGATACTATGCATGAAATTATCCTTTTGGTGATTCTTGATTGGCATAAATGGATCAATTTCGACAATAAGTCTATGTTGCCGGCCATAAACCGCTCTGCGAATCAGGGCCATGATTTTCCACAAAAGCACAGCCTAAGGGTAGGGATTGTAATGATCCCTCATTCAATCCTAACTATGACCAACGCAATAAAATACAACACAATCACAGCTGAAAGTTACTTTGAGTTATATTTCTTGATTTCTGCATTTCCAGGTCCATCAAAACCTATGCAGTGATATCAAATTTCTTTTAAATTAAATAAGACAGTAACACTTGACCATGTTGGACCACCATACCGGCCCTCAAAATAATAAATATGTAGCTTACAAAATCACAGTCATTTTTCTTAGAATTTAAGTATTACATTTGAATAAACAGCAGCCAGTCATTCATTAAAAATACCCTTAAATAAATTAATAATAAACATTAGTGTCGAAAGCTGGTAAAGGCAGCAAATTGATGTTCCTCATTTTGGCAGGCTCTTCACTGCCCGTCCGTCTCCAAAAACATAGTGGGACAGTTTCTGTTTGACCACAGTTTTCAAGCAAAATCCTCCACAAAATGCCCAACAGACACACAAAATCCTTCCGAGCACTCACCATCAGATTACCTTTTACTGCTTTGACATGCTTGATGTGATCATTTATGTAGTGGGATCGCATAGGGGATCCAGGTTGAGGTTTTTGCCTTCCTTCCTTTCCTTTTGATTTCAGCTCAAAATGTAAAACGAATACTAGGATGTCATAGACAGGGGTACGATGACAAGATATGATATTGCCTTTTTATGAACTATCTTTTATAATGTATTAGAAAAGATACCATTGATTATTTATTGTATTGTATTGTTTTCCTTTTTATTGTACTTTTATGGTCTATTCATATAGATTGAATAAAGTTTACTATGATGATGATCATTTATGTATGTTCTTGTTTTTTTTTGTGAAAATTAGCCATTAGTTGCAGTACAAACTAAAAATTTTATGTTATGTTATTTTATGTTATATTATTTAAAATTAAACAATACTTGCTGTACGAAATAAATGTTTTCATTTTAACTGTTATGTAATGTTCCTGTTTTTTTAATCAACCTTTATATTTTTTATTATGTTGCAAAGTTACGTTATGCCATGTTATGCTGAACAGATTTTTTTTTTTTACAGAGATTTATATTGCGCAAACTTGACCCAAGGGTATCGGGTATTAGAGCGCTTTACATGAGGACACATTCATTTTTGTTAGGCACGGGGAGATTAAGTGATCTTCCCAGTGTCACAGGATGTTCAGCGTCCTTGCCGAGACTCGTACCCGGTTCTCCAACTTCGAGGTCGACCGCCCTAGCCGTTAGGCCAACTCCTCTCCCAGATGTTTCTGTATTTTAAAATTAAACTATGCTTGCAGGACAAACTAAATATTTTGTATTATATTGTTGTGTCGTGTCATGCCAGGCCATGTTATGTTATGCGGATTGTCCTGTTTCTTTAAATTGACCTATGCATGTGGTACAAAATGAATATTTTCTAAGATGCTATTTTAAGTTATGTCATGTTACGGTATGTTATGTCATGTAATGTTATTCTACACAGATGTTTCTCTGTTTTTAAAACTAACCTGGGCTTGTGGTAAAAAATAAATAGTTTCTACCTTTTTTTATGTTTTCTGCTAATGTATGGTACGATAATATTTTATTTTTGTTTGATGTATTTATATAGCACAGCCCCATCAGTCGGCATTAGTGCTCTTTACAATTTTAACGACCATACAGGAATATATGTTCATTAACGTGTAACCTGTTTCAAAATCATGGTGCTAAGGGTGGCGATAGGGTGATGCATAAGGGAGCTAGACAAGGGGTCGGTAAGGTGGAAGGATTAGTATTGAGTACATCAACTAAGGTATATGAGATGGTATGGTAGGGCATTTATATATAGAGAGCATGTCTTACACTGGATATGGACTCTTGGAGCTGTGAGCTGTCTGGACGAGATGATGCCACATAGCTTTGGGCTGTATGCATGGAGTAAAGTGCGACAGGTCCTGCCAGATAAGCGCACCAGCAGTAATAAAAATGGTGACTAAAACAGGTCCCTCTGAGACAGTAATTAATATGTAAAAAAATAAGTGCCAGGGTTCTCCTCAAGAGTTCATTGCAGCTTGCACCCCACATTGCCCCTGCAATGCTGCCAATGACAGTAACAGCAAGACAGCTACTAACCATCGCACTCCGTCAAGTGTGGTAATTCGGACTATTCCAGACCCTCAAAGCTATAAGCATGGCTTGGGTGGCAGGTAAAAGTCAATTTTAATGTATATTGAATGAATAATTGACTGCTGTTGTGGTCATCTCTGAATTAGCCATACATCGCCACCCTGTGGCAGACTGTTACAAGCGCCGGTGTTGACAATTAAGCACTGGTGCCGAGCACCGGAAATCACTGGCTCAAATTATGCACTGCTTGCAGGCTCTGTATTTAGACCCTTAATTTACTTAGCTGATAGAAAGAACTCTGTTTGACAGATAAGCAACCCTAGGTCGGATAGGAGGATGAGCATTGGAAACCATTGCAATTTTTTTTTTGTTTGTATGGTTTGTACTCCCAATGCCCGCGGTAGGACTGCGACCGAGTCTCAAAAAGAAAGAGCAAAATCTGAATCTAAATATTTCTCCAATGGGAGAAGGCCTAATTTTCCCTCTGAACCCTGGCCAGATTTTCTTTCAGCCTTGTGTTCATTTGCTGGCCTGTGTCCTTGCACCTTCCAGCGCCTCGGCTAGCATGCTGACTTTACCAATTTTTGAGGCACAAGATTCTAGATTCATTTGATTTAGGCCACACCTTTATTAACATAAGCCACACCCCTTGTGAAGGACTCCTGGCCACGCCTCTTTGGTCACACCCTTTTTAGAGGACCCTGTTTTCCTATCCCATTTACAGCCCTGGCTGTATGATTCGCAGTGTCATTTTTTCAGTTGATGAGAACTCATATTTTTTTAATCGTTCTCTGAAGCTGGAGGGACACCAGATTACCTCTCCTTCAGGGCGACTGCCGCCTTCGCCCTGTTTTAACTTCCTGTGCACGCTGCCCAGTTGGCAGCCCACCTCTCTTCAAACTGCCCCAACATGTGTTTGGTTTTCAATTACGTCCTGCTAAATCTGAACGACTGTGTCGGGGTTTGGCAAAGAGCTCAACTGGCAACTCACTCCATCCCTGGATGCTGTGCACAGAATTTCAAATTAATTTGTGAATGATGTTCACGTAAGTGTGCTTCGGTCCCTCGCTGCTCTGCGAAAAGAACCGAGTCAAGACAAGAGAGGATGATTCACAAATATTTCCTTAACTGGTATTTCCTTAACTGGTTCATTAGATTTTCCACCTTCAGGCAAGTCGTATTTTTTGAGACCACATTATTTCACATAAGTCGCTCAAAAAATAAAGCAACCAAGGGGCATATTTACAAGGGCTTTATGTCCGCTTTTTTGGCTTAAAAAGCCAAAAAAGCGGTGATAAAACTATCGCCCTATTTACAAGAGGGTGCAAACATGCATAATCGCATGTTAGCACCCTTTTTCACAACACCTCCCGTTGCATCTCTAATGAGATGCAAAGTGGGCATCACTGGGCGTACCCCGGATGGACTACCTTGCAAATATCGCTGATGTTCACATCGCGATATTTACAAGGCAGCCCACAGGATTTTAGCATACGTTAGATTTTGGCAAAAACGGCCGTTTTCGCCAAAATCTAACGTCTGCTAAAATCCTGACTTACCTATGTTTGACATAGGGGGTGGATTATGCTGATACGACCACAGGGTCGTATCAGCAGAGTTATCGCCGTTTTGCAGGAACATCGCTGGAAAACCAGCGATGTTCCCTGCAAAACGGCGATAACCTCGCTATCTCTGGAATTTTATCTCCCTAGAGAAACGCGTTGTTAATAACGCGCTACCAGGGCGATAAATTCCAGAGATAGCCTGCGATAGGAAATTCGTCGCTAAGCACGGCCAGCGATAATTATCGCTGGCCGTTGATAATATGCCCCCAAGTTCATGACATGTAACAAGGTCCTGTTAAAGAACCGCTATTTTATTTACTAAAAACTTCGGAGAAGAAATATTTTAGTGCGCATTCACAAAAATAATACCAGAAAGGGCTGTTTGCCAGGGCCGGTTTCGGCCGATTTCGTTACAGGGGCCGATATTGCAGCTATGCTGCAAAAACGGCCCTGTAACAAAAACGGCCCCCCAGGGGCCCAAAACCGGCCCCTACCCTGTCGGCTACGGCCAGTCCGGCCCTGGTTGCCAAGGACTTCTCTTAAAGCCTGCATCACCAAAAAGAGCAGTGTGACTGTTGTGTACATTGTAATCTAAAGATCGCTCAATATTATGGACTTGTCTCTTGGTTTAAGCTCCTTTTCCAATGGGATTGGTTCGAATTGAGACAGTATGAAATGCTAGCAGCACAAGCTTTTCCAAACCCTCCCTCAATCAACTGTGTTTTTCTTTTATCTGTGCTTTGGCTATAGCTACTGGTTCATGGATCAGAGCTTGTTGTCTACAGATTTAGGATAGGATGGTAATGGAATCCTGTTATTTCTGGACAAAGCCGTAAATCGAGAGAGGAATCCACTGGCGGATTTCCTCCATCTTCATCCAAAAACCTGAGGATTTTCCATTACAACCCAACCCTAAATCAGGCCGTAATGCAAATGCATGAGACGGGTGAGATAATTGGAAGGAGTTCCTTCTTGAATACCAGCTTGTACAGTATGCCACCACTATATTGCATGCAATATATTGCATTACAAAAATATTGCATCCACTATATTGACCTAACCATTATATCACAAGTTAAGTCCAGGTAACTTAAAAATAGTCATTTTTTCTTATGTCGATTATGTAGTGGTAGGGAATGTAGTAGAAGCAATATTTTTTTTTAGATATTATCAACCTTCATATTGTGCTGATCTGCCAACTGTAAAAAAAAAAAAAAAACTTGTGAAAGGGGAGGTGGAGTCTTCAAGGTGGCGGAGCCCTGAGACCATCACCACCCGAGTAACCGTCAAGGGGCTATCGAAGAGGTTGGTTTCCAAGCTGGTCCTTTCTGAGTAGGCGGTCCACACCCCTCCCCCACTAAGAAATCCAAACAAAGGCTTCTGACTGAGTCTTCCCTGTCTTGGGAAGGTTGAAAAACTCGTAATGGAGCCCATCTGTGCAACAACTCCACACACACAGTTGGAAACACACTCTGTGTAGGGGTTTCCAGCTCACCAACAGCTCAGTGTGTAATAACAGCTCTTCACTGGGTGAATGTGTGAAGAGTTATGATACCGAGGGGTAAAGATGTGGCGCAGGGGCCAGAGCTGCTGACTCGGGCGCTGGGGATTTGAGTCTCTGCGTCAGTACAACATCCTGTGATTCTGGGCAAATCACTTAATCTCCCTGCGCCCATGAGCAGCACCTGGATACCCTCACGGGTGATAAGCCGCGCTATATCAATCTATAAACTACAACTACCGTTCAGCACACAGTGGCACAGAAGTAAACTGGCGGGGTCAGAGAATGTCCTGTTACTGCTTAAAACTAAAAACGAATTATCACTCACTTGTCTGCAATAAAACAAACACCCATAATCTTTTCAGCTATTCAATATGGCATAAACTTAGCTCGATGAGAAGCAGAGCGCTTTGTAGGGAAAGCGCATCAGGTACTGCATATAAAAAAATCCACACTGTTGTGTGCGGAATCCTACTACAACCAGATTACAGAGACCAGGATGGGGGAGAGGCATGGGAACGCCACTTTGACTTTTACACACATTTACATTGTGATGCCCAGCGGGATTTATCTTTGGGAAACTGAAATTCCAACTAAGGTAGTTGAGCAACTTGTGAGCCAGCCTAAATACCTCCTTTTCATATGAAACTTTCGAAAGTGCCGTTGGTGCTATTGGGTGTCTGAGAGGCAGGGCCGGACTGGCCGTAGCAGGCACCGGGTGTTTTCCTGGTGGGCCGAAAGGGTGGGGGCACGTTTTAAAGCAGTAAGGGCCAGTTTTGCAGCAGTGCTGCATTATCGGCCCCCTGTAACGAAACTGGCAGCAGTGCTAAAGCGGAAGTAGTGCTGCTTCTCGCTAGCACACCCATTACCCCCCCACCCTCCACCCCTCGGGCCAGTCCGGCAGAATTGCCAGGGCTGGTTTGTGTTCCCAGTAGGCAGTCGCGATCGCGGCTCTTCAGATTTAAGGCTGAAGTATTTTGAAAGAGAAATAGGAGCTGAATGGACAGAGAGAAAATTAAGGCGAAAGTGCAGAAAGGGAGAGTTAAGGGGGAGTGGGGAATTGGAAGTGGTTCCCATGTGTGTGTGGTTCCTTTAGATTGCTCTACTAAATATTTGCATTTCGCAATATGATCTTTGTTTACACTTTTTCAGTGTTCCTCTTAGATTATTTTTCCCTTAGAAGAACGGCCCATGCTATAAGTGCCCCCCCCCTTCTTTTTGCTTTTGTCCCCTAAAAGGTGAGCAGCAGCCAGGTTCAGTAGTACTAAGAAAGTAGTTGTCACGGCCCTAGACTGTGACACCAGGATTTACAGTGCAGCATAGGACAGCGGCAATACTGCCCCTGCCAGGACAGCATTGCTACTGTGGGGCAACAATGCCAGCGCCATAATCACTTCTGCCAAATTGCTCTATTGGCCATTTCACAAGTCGGTCAGTAATCCGGATTTATCTAGTAACAGGAGTTACCAGCTGAATCATAATTACAAATTCTGCAAAAAGACTAACAATCTGGAGTGCTTCACGCAGGGCATTTCGCAAAAAAAGCCAAATGCCCAGGCAAACATTCTTCCAAAAATGGAGCATCAAATGCAGGAATCACAACAGAAACACTTATTCCTGCATGTCAGTCCCTATATGGAATTACCTAATGACCCAGTGCCTTACGGTGATGGTAATACCGCACCTAATATTTCCATGCCCTTGGTGCCAGGCCACTTGTGATTGGGCCTTTAAGTCGGTACCAAAGGGGTGATCTCCCACATGTCAGAGGTCACACTGAGTCTCAACCTCTTCATGCCACAAAAGAGCAACTGCCTATTGCATTGAGGCTTGGCAGTGCCTACACTGCCCTCGTATTGGTGGATTTAACACATCTTTACAACTGAAATCAGTCAGTGCCAGCACCGTAATATTGCCTTGGAAACACGGCTGCTCCTAGAAGTGCCACCCAGATTGCAATCTCTGGGCACGCTCCTATTGCATATGTTAACACCAGTATTATTTCTCTTCATTTAACCCAATGTACCTAAACGTAATTCCTGAGACTTATTACTGAATCAATTCTTAATTTATCAGGAACTGTAACAATCAGTTATAAATATTCGAGCACCTGTAGCAAGAGCCTCAATGAACAATCATATTCAGAGCGTTAAGTGGGATGAAAAAAGTGGAGGGTCCCTGAAAGGGGCAGGTCCTATATAAATAAGGGTGTGGCTTAGACATTGTTAGACTTGGCCCTTTCTGCAGGGTCTTCCCCAGACCTTTTGCCTTCACTCCTCTATTTTTGCTGAATTTGTTTATTGTTGGCCTTCGGACTCTGTGCACGTTACCAATGCTAGCCAGTGCTAAAGTGCTTGTGCTCTCTCCTTAAAACATGGTAATATTGGCGTATCCCCAATTGACATATTTAATTTACTTATAAGTCCCTAGTAAAGTGGTACTACATCTGCCCAGGACATGTAAATTAAATGAAACTAGCTGTCTGACACAATGACTGTGCCACCCACTTAAGTAGCACTTTAAACATGTCTCAGGCCTGCCACTGTACAGCCTGTGTGTGCACTTTAAACTGCCATTTCAACCTGGTACAATATAAACCTTTTTACCAGGCCTGCTCCTTTCACTTGAATTTATATAAGTCACCCCTGAGGTAGGACCTGGACAGCCCCAAGGGCAGGGTGCAGTATATTTAAAAAGTTGGACACGTACTTTTAAGTTTTACATGTCCTGGTAGTGAAAAACTCTTAAATTCATTTTTCACTACTGCAAAGCCTTCCTCTCCCATCGGATAACATTGGAGTTACTTTATTACATTTTTAAGTGTAATTTCCAAATGGAAAGAGATAACCAGCTCATGTTTGGTGTCTCTGGAATCACAATTTAAAATCATAACTAGTGGAGATGTCGGATTTTAAATTGCAATTATGAAAATGCTATTTTTAGAAAGTTAATCAGGTAAAGGGATTTGTTATACACCAAAGAGTTTGTATCAATCTATGTCTTATTCAAGATGTCTAAATATGGCATCACAAATCAATTAAAGCAGTATACTTATCAATTTGTATGATGAAATAAATACAATTAGCTGGGTGTATCTCTTCTTTTTCAGTTTATATCAAAATATATAGTCAGGGGTTCATAACAAAAAAATCTCACATATATCAATAACAGTTTTTACAGTTTTTTGGTGAAAAGCAACTAGTCATCAATGTAAAAATACTGTTAAAATCAGTCTGGGAGATCTAGATCATATGTATAAGACAGACTCCAGTTATGACATCAAGGAAATGGGTATTTTTACATGGGTGACTAGTATATTTTGATACAAACTGAGAGAGAAGAGATGGACCCGGCTAATAGAATTTATTTCATCATGCAAATTGATGCATATACCGCCTTAATTTGTGATGTCATATTTAGACATCTTGAATAAGACATAGATTGATACAAACTCTTTGGTGTATAACAGATCCCTTGTAGGCACCTTTTCCTGTTTACCTTTAACTACCCAAGCCCACAAGGGTATACAGGGTTGCCCAAACTCATCTGACTCCTTTTAAAAAGTTGGCATTTCTTGCCTTAGAAGTTTGGTGCCTGCAGCCTGGTTCTGGTCACATGACTGGGTGTAGTTGGCAGTGGGCTTTGTGTATTACTCCTAGACTGTCAAACACAATGAGACCTTAGGTCTGACTGGATGGTCCATCACTGGTAGGATAGGAGGGAGGAGCTGGACCCAACCTCACTTTTCATGAATAGGCTGTGTCCTGTCCCCACACAATGGGCTGCATACCCCCCTGTTGTGAGTCTGGAGCCAGTGCCAGGAAGGCAGGCCATCTGTGCACTTCAAAGGCATGCCTCTAGAAGCTTCTCCCACTTCAAAGGCACATCTGTGTATAAAAGAAGGACCCCAGACACCACCACTTCAGTACACTTCTGGACCTGTGGATACTCTGCCAGGAAGAAGGCCTGCTGTGCTGCTACAAGGACTGCCACTTGGCTAGACTGCTGCTCTGAAGTAACTGCTGCCCTGTTGTGCTGACCCGCTGCCTGCTGCCCTTTTGCCTGTGGAGGAAGAACTGGACCTGAACTTCATCTTGAACCGAGGATCCCAAGGGCTAGTCTGCTGGCCTCCTGATCTGAGCTACAAGGACATAAAAGGCTCCCCAACCACTCCGGGACCCTTCCTCAGGGACCTAAAAGTGGTGTCTCTCAGGGCCTGGACCCTTGGTATGGCTCACAAGCTCTTGAAATCAAGCTTTTGGGACCACAAACGGGCCCGTTCACACTGAGACTACACCGCTCGCACCGAAATTCAGCATGAGCCGATGCCAGCCTGTCTCTTCACACAGCAGCATGGAGAGCCTTTGGCAGAACACCAACGCGAAGCTCCAGCCCACCTGTCCGTGACGCCTGGCCTGTTCTTCGCACAGTGTCGAATACTGCCCATGGAGCTCTCCTTGCTCCTCGCGACCCTCTTCAAACCGAATGAGACTCTTGGCACAAAACTTGAGAAGGTAAAAGGTCAGTGAGACTTTGACCCAGTCCAGCGTGAGCAGATAACCACAGTTGGTACTTTATGCATTTAGTATGATTTTTTCACTTTATTCTTTAAAAATTCCTAACTCCGGTTCTACTGATTGGATTTTTGTTGTTTTAGTCTTTTTTTATTTACTAAAATAAGCTCTATATTTCTAACTTGTTGTGGGATCCTTTTGTGTGGTGCTTTCACTGTTTTACTGTTTGAAGTGTTGCACAAATACTTTACACATTGCCTCTAAGTTAAGCCCGACTGTTCTGTGCCTAGCTACCAGGGGTGAGCAGAAGTTATTTTGGGGTTTGCTTGTGCCTTACCCTGACTAGGATTGCGGTTGCTGCTTGACCAGGGCTCACACCCCAGTCACCCAGTAACCCATATTCTACCAAGCAAATAAATGAAAATTTGCGTAGAGTGCCACCCTCCCCACACATTTCCATAGAATCTCAACTGCAACCGACATACATGGCCATTTCTCTGTGCACTTTGCAGAGAGGCCAAGTATTGGATGACTATGTATTCTAAACACTGTTTTGCCCCTAACAGGCAGTGCGAAACTCACACTGCCTTCTGCAACAGCTCAACTGTGCCCTGTTATGGATGTGACTCAATTCAAACTAAGCACTAGACTAGAGAAATATGTTGCCTAAAAATAAAACGTAACATCATCCTGGAAAACGCAAACACTGATAGGGAATGCAAGATTAAGCAAAGCGTGTGAAATATAAGTAGGACCGACATGGATTACCTAACATTTTTTACACTCATTGTTCAGAAATCGATCAGTGTTTTGCATGGAATGTTAAGGAACATGAATAAAGGGCCTGAAAGGGACCCGTTTCAATGTCCTTTTTATATTACTATCTGGTCTGAGACCCGGAGGGACTCGACCAACTTAAAGCCCTGATTATATTTAACAAGTATTTGGCATAATGAATGGAGCTAAACACCCCGAATAACTCATTGCAGTTGCTTCTCGAAAACATGCACACAAAACAAGAGCACAACCACACCATTTCACAGAGCAATGTGGAAATTTCTAGAAGTGAAGGGTGAGATCTCAAGTGAGAGAACAGGTGGCAACGGCGACCTGTAACAAGAACAAACTGTGTGGGAGTAGCAAAAGACGAACTGGAAGGGAAGGTTAAAAAAGAGGAATTCAATGTAGAAAACACATGCTACTAGCGATATAATAGAATATTATATCTTTGATGTAAATTGGTCCACATCGCCAAGCATCGAATTTACAGTTTAATGGATCCAAAAGCTGGAGAATAAAGTAAATACACACGAATTTACAACAACAAAAAATCGTGAAAAGCAAGGCAGATTAATCTATAATACCATTCTCTAGAGGAATGGGGCTATTTTGCTTACTTGCATGTGGGCCCAGAGCATCCTTGCTACCCCACTGGGCAATGCTGTGGGCTAATAGGACTGGCATGTTACTCATGAACCTGGTCCAACTGGCAACCATTCAGTATGGCTAAAATTTTGATGCAATATGCATTTTTTACCTGAGAGCACTTGCTCTGAACTGTACACCCACGGATGTGCAGTGCACACTGAATTATAAACATAGTGCATTTTTGCGCATAGACCCCATTGCGTAGTTCTGACTATTCAGTTGCAAAGACTCGCTGACAGTCCTTGGGAGGACCACTAACTCAGATTTTCCATAAAGCCAATGAATATGCAAACAAGCCACATTCATATCCAATGTATGTAAAAATATGTCATGAATATTAATTGCAGCAAACCTGTGACCCTAAAAACCCAGATAGATCCCGACCTTGAGAATTGCGAATGAGGGCCCATGCATAGCTAAATGGCCGTAGGTCTTGCTTGACACCCTCATCTTTTAGCCGACACCAATTTGCATTCTGGGACTTGTAGTTTCCTTTGTACCACTGTTTGAATGAGTCGAAAAGTCAGTACTTGTTTAAAGTAATTGTACATGAATAAATAATAAATAAATGAAATGGTGACAATGACAGCGAACTGAATGGAGTGGTTACATAGCAATTCTTCTGGTGCATTCAGCGTGATTCCAAAGTATATAAAAGTGGACTTCCATAACATAAAACTCTCATTTCAAATCACCACCTTTGCTACAACATCACCTTCCAGTCAATGGAAAAGGGAACATACTGCAGCTGACAGTGCTTGAACATGCTCAGTCGGACAATATGAAACACATATGCAGACACACAGGCAGGGTGTTTTCATGGTGCTGACATTGTGTAGCGAGGTCTTCAAGGTGCTCGAGCCCCGAACAAGAGAAGAATACTGCAAGAGGAATAAGGATTTTTAGGGGCATTATGATAGTGTAAACAAAGCACATCTGCCCCCAAAAGTCCCTTATTTCCCCTGCGATTTACTAGCACGTTCAAGGTAATCGCTGCAACAAAAAAAACTACTGTGGAAGTACAAAGGCAAACGTTAGTTGGAAAATGAAGTGCAATCAAACAACTCAGCTTTTTATCATTTCTTGTCATTTTACAGTAACTCGTGGTTGTAACTATTTTCCTTGGCAGCGCATATTTCATGTATCAGATTGTCTAATACTGTTGTTACTGGAAATCTCTGCAATCACTTGGCCTTTGGAGCATTACAGCTAAAACCACACACACAGTTTTTTTTATGTATTGGCATTTGGGTGGCGCATTCATGTGCAATGTAGGTCCAGGAAGACTGAATCCATGCAAGGTTTTCAGGATATCCATATACGGTAAATTTACATACAGTGAGTCTAAATGGAAATCATTCATACAGTTAGTGGTTATTGTGAAATCTGGCATTGATCTAGCACATTGAAACAAAGTTTGGACTTTCCTGGACTACAGTGCAAACCTAGCTTTGGAGTGAATCTAAATTGCACATAAATGGGTGGTTGGGAGACAATTCAAGATCATGTCCATCAAGTGTGGAGTTACATATTTGAACACCAGATTTTTTGACATTACACATTTTTACAACTAGAGGCACAGAGATAATGTGTAATTTTCCTAGAATATCATGATTTTCGTCAAATACTTAAACTTTGTTATAATTCGGGTCTTCAGTTACCAAAATTATCAATTTAGCCATTAGCCCACCCTTGGTATAAAGCAACCTCTTATGTCAGTTTCCAGTGCCTAATTTGTATAGGAAAATGCAGAGGCCAAAGTTTTTCTCAGGAGTCTGTCCCCACCGCTACCCAGTGCCTGAGTTGCAGAATATAATAAGAGTGCCTACTATTAAGTCCTGGTGCCTAACACCTGCAACCACTGGCTTTAATTAAGCAACCAAGGCCCTCATCATGAGTTAGCCAATCTTTAGTGCAGAGACAACAGGGGTCTGGAAATACTATTTCAAGCAAGTATCTCCACACCGAAGTCTGGCCATTATGACCCCCCCCCCCCCAAAAAAAAAAGGAATAACTGCTTGGACCTGGTGTCACCGGGCAGCTTTTCACAATTTTGATCACAAATCACTGACATGTTGTGCCTGCTCTGAACGGGTAGAAAATGTCAGCGGAGTGCCAATGGGTGGTGGAGGGTGGGTTTGGTGGGCGATTTTGGAGGGCACGCTTGTGCATGTCTGTGGGGAGCACTGTCTCCCCCCAAGTTTTCTCTGGGGGGGGGGGGCATGCGTCGTGGACAGGCAATACTGCTGGCTGCAGCATTAGCCATAGATTCAGTGGCTCTGAGCCGGAATTATCTGGGCCCAGATACACTTGTAATGGTGACTTGGGTTTTTGTACTTGGATTTATCGCTCAATGTGAAATTACCCAACTCGTAATGAGGGCCTACGTTTTTTGGCTTGGTTCATTCCCTCAGAACATATATCAGCATTTACTCAGTCCATTCTCTCTTTTCAGGCTCTGTTTTTTAAATTGACGCGAGCTGTTTGTTATGTTTGTTTCCGAATTCTTTCCCTGGGACCCCACGCAGCTCAGGTTTTCACTCCTTGTCCCGCAATCTTATGGACGGGGTCAGCTTGCAGTGAAATGTCAACTCACTCATTCATTTCACTTTATTCGATCCATTTAAAAACATAGATCATAAAAGAACAAATAGGGTTAAAAAATTACAAACCAAACAATTCTCTCCTCCATAACACAGGGATTCTACACACTCATAAGATTCTTAACTCATCTACAAATCTAAAATTCTCCCATTGACCAAACAGTTCTGCCCCATAGTGACCCACAGAAAAGGAAATGCCAAGTCAATCGCGCTAGTCTCTTTGCATTGGAAAGGGAAAAGGACAGTATGATTAAAAACATGCAGAAATTACAACTGAAAGTAAACATGCCAGAAACCAAAATGTAAAGAGCACTCCATAAACCTGGAAAACAGTTTGCATTCCGATGGAAAACATATCTAGTCAGCGAAACTAGCGTCTGTGTTGCAATTACAGTTTAGTACAATGCTGATTGCACAACAAATGGCCTACGACTGCAAACCGGCTCCGAAAGAGTGAAATATACACGCAGCAGAACGCCCCGTGGCGGGAAATGGGATTTTTTTTCTCACAAATGCTGTCCTATCCTATTTAGGGTCGGTTGTAAATTACCCTCAGCGTGTCCTTGCTGAGGCCAACCCAACCTTTCTCAGCGCGCAGTGCATTTTGGGACAAGCTGCAGTGCACGCGGTGCTCGTAAAGGCAGCAAAAAAAGGCTAATACGCGCATTTACGGATAAGTTCCACGTGACTGTGAGACCATCCAACAGGCAATTGGCGAGGATCAACGACTGTCTGATTGTTTCGTGATACAAGAATCTGCATAACACGTGGAAATCGTGCAGCGAAGTCTTTTACCACAGGGACATTTAAATAATCGGGCCATCGACATTCACCCCATAGTTTGATTTTCCAAAAATATGGCTATAAGCTGGGCCAATGGAATTCTGCCACAGTGGAGGACTAAATTATGCAGGAGGGTGAGGGTTGACTAAATTATGCGGCACGAGAAAGCAAATAAAGCAGCATGGCGCAGCACGTTTCATGATAGTATTTTTGAACATATTATTTAATTATTTTGTCATTTTTACACGTTTTTACAAATGTTTCCACTGTATAGAAAAATGTGTTACCTCATTAGTGCCAGTTTAACACCCCAAAACAGCAATAAGCAACTGAAAGGTGACCAGTAAACTATTACAAAGGGATTTACACTGTGCAACAACAGGTGTCGCCAAATGTTTAGTAACTTTTGATCAGTTTGAGCTAGGAACATTTCTAATCTGCAAATTGTGATGCAGATGATGCATTGTGAAGAAATGTGGCATATCTTTAATTATACAGAAAAAATCACAGCCACAGAATCACATAATTCCAGTGGCCCCACTCATGGAGGCACATAACTGACACCCAATTGATCACATAAAATGTATCTGCATACACATCTATCAATGCAAATTCACCTAAATGTAAAATTATGTAAACACATTAAAACAGAATGAAAATCACAGTACGAAACAATTGTACCGCTCATCTGTACACTGCTCTGACACCTTTGGCCATCTCTTCTATGTTTAAAAAACCTCAATAATGTATTTAAAAATATGTTTATTAAAGGATATTTTATTTTATAAGGGCATAGAAATATGTTTATAAATTAAGTCCCTATGAACTGTTTCAAAGTGGTAAGGAATGCTTTCTGAACACTAATATCCAGTCATATTGCCTTTTCTCTGTTGGGCCGAGCGCCCACAGCCATACGTTTGTCTAAATGACAACACGTCTCTTTTATTATTAGCTCTTAAGTATCATACATCTAATTTAGGACCTTGGATGTCCTTACTCGACTATATCCATGTGCTCTCAAGCTGTCCTGTAGAGGTACAGTGAATGGTGGAAGGTTAAGTGTCTCTCTGACAAAAATATGTTACTGAGGCCTTCATTATGAGCGAACTGGTAAACGGGCTGGGGTTTTTCCACCACCAGAGTTACCGATAACAGGAGTACCAGTAAGTTTCTTGGGAATTCAGCCCATTACAAACAGGCATTTGCAATGCAATCAGTCTCGCCTTTGGGACCTTATATGTATTTAGCTATGCAGCACATTAGCCTGGGTGCTGAAACATCTACTGTTCTTTAACATGGAGGGAAAGTAAGCATCAATCTGTGTGACACGCCAGGTATGGGAACACATGGAGAGAAATATTGCCTTTCAGCGGGAAATGGTATAGTCCAAAGCTCTGTTTTTAATATAAAATCAGGGCCTTCAGTGGTCATATCACTAAAAATACAAGATTTGAAAAAAATATTGTCTATGGGTGCTCGTGGAAGACAGTTTCTATGTACTGGAATCTAGAGAATGCTAAAGTGATTCTGGTATTTTACTGACCTCTGCTGGTCGTTTTCTATCAAGAAAGTTAAATAGAGGCAGTTGCCAGAAAAATTAAAAAAAGAAAGTCCCTCAGCAGAAAGCAATTCTGGTATTTTACTGACCTCTGCTGGTTGTTTTCTATCAAGACAGTTAAATAGAGGCAGGTGAACAGAAAAAAGTCCCTAAGCGGAAGCAGACAAGTCCTAGGGCTGATCTCCAGAGCCCACAAAGTACATACACATATAAGTATATACTAAAGTATATAAGTATATACTAAAGTATATACAAGAGGTCTCAAATGCTCGACCTAATAAAAATGAGGAATTCCTGGGGGATTGCTAATTTTGAGACACATTCCCCCAGTGATTGCTCATTTTCCTCCATATTTTCTCATGGAGATTTCAGATGTATTCAGCATCTGGAATCTCAAGGTGAAAGGACAGATCATAATTCTGATGGGTGATTTACAAGAATGAGGCTGAGACAATCAAATCGCACCTATCACTATTCGAAAAGTTTAAACACTCCAGTGGTGCATCGATCTGGGAAATCAGCATTCTAACTTCCCATATGGGAACAAGCTCCACAAAGACAAATGCAAAAGGCGATCGGCACCCACCATACGTTCAATTAACTATATAAGCTTCACAGTAAAACACAATTGTTATATACGGCACAGGGAATTTTACAAAAAAACAAAAAGATGTGAATAAAGGAAATTTTGATGAAAAATCGGAAAGGAGTCTGTGACATATATAAAAAATGTGTTTTACTGCGAAGCTTATATAGTGAATTGAATGTATGGTGGGTGCTGATCGCCTTTTGCATTTATAATTCTGATGGGGCAGGTCACTGATGTTGAAACACCACAGTCTGCAGACATAAAACTAGAGTAAGATGAAAATGTACCAAGCTTTAGGATGATAGGGTTGCCCACACACATCTCAGAGCGGTGTCACAAAGGTCCTCGTGGTGCCTTCGGCAAGGAGGAGAGCTATGCTAAAACAATGGAGCTTACAGAAACAGGATTGTTGTTTACCCTTAAAGGCCATATCACACCATGGAATCAGAGGAATTTTCCAAGAAAAGGTCCTGGGAGCTCTCCTTTGTAGGATGGTCCATCTCTTGTCAAAGGCAAGCCCTTGTAAAAGGGCTCAATTTCTAAGGCAGACCCATTATGTTAAGTAGGTGAAAATAGAAACTTCATAGTTAGAGTTACATGAAAGAACCTGTACCCAAGACAATTTAATTAATTTTACAGTTTACTAAAATCTGTACCTTATGAAGAGGGATTCATAATTTGTTTGCATGAGTATTCTTCTGACATTCATTTGAAGACATAATGTTAAGATAAAAAACAACTGTAGCCTAAGGATTTTATTGTTTCTTTTTTTTATTACTTAACTATTTATTGGAATGTTATAAATATATCAAAATGCAAGCATTAGGTATTAAAATGCGTAATGTATGTTTTTTAGTAAATAAAATGGTGATTATGAACTGTGATGGGAGAGATGAATATTTTAAATAATATAAGAACTGTGTAACTGTGTGACTTACTTACAATCAATCAAATGTTTGTCATTTTAATGGCCCTTAAATTCAAAGACGTGTAGGATTTAAATTATGGGAATGAGAAGGTTAAATTGAATCTAAGATGCTAGAGGGTGGATGAGACAATGGCATTGCTCCTTACTATTGCGTTTGTCTCACACAGGAGCATGCTGATCTCAAAGTGTCTTAAATGACTTATTGAGGTAACCTTCCACTGCTGCTATCAGACCATCAAACAGAAAGCACCAACAAAGACAATAGCAGCCATGACACATTGGGGTCGATTCCGATTCGGGCCGTAAATTTCTCCGACCGAGCCGGACCCGGAGAGATTTCCGACCGAATCGGACCCGTGCAGTCCGACCGAACGAGTCCGATGCGTCCGTATGTTATCGGACACGAGTCGGTCGGACTCCCATTGAACTCAATGGGAGCCGGTCGTACAACGCGTACGCGGGCTCCCATTGCCTCAATGGGTGCGAGGCGGACAAGGGCGCCCCTACAGCGAGTACGCCGCGAGCGCTTCGCGGCGTACACGCACAGGTAGGGGGACCCATGGGTCCCCCTGTGTGCGCCTCGCACGGGTACGCGTGACAGGGGGTCCGACACGGACCCCCAAAGTACGGCTCCGACAGCGAGTTCGAGTCGGACGGCGCGAGTCGGTCGGAGCGGTCGAGGTGCGCATCGTACTTACCCGGCCGGAAAACGTCTCCATTGCGCGGTGCGAATCGGGTCCGACCGAGTCGGTCGGAGCGGTACGATCCGGGTACGAGTCGGTCGGAGCGGTCGGGTCGCCCGGACGAGTCGGTCGGCGAATTCGCATCGTACTCGCTCGGCCGGACCCGCGTACGGTTCGGTCGGGAAACAGGCTTTCGCATGGCTTTTTTCCCGACCGAATGGTATTGGGTGCGCCTCCGACCGAGATCGGAATCGGCCCCCATTGTCTTTGCCAATGCTTGTTTTTTAAGCAGGTGAGAATATTTTATTTTAAATTTAATAAGTATTATTCATATTGCAGTAAGGAAACAAGACAAAATAATACATGGATGAAGCTGCAAATGTTTACCATCTTTTATTTCCGCATTCCGTTATTCAATAATTTAATACTTTCTCAAAATATACATAATATATATTTGGCTAAGTATATGTTTTGCAGCACTCAGACTACATCTTGAGAGGTATATATGCATCACAGATAAGAAAATGAGTAGCGCTACATCCCAGTCCATATATTGTGGATAATCGTGCATTTTGGACATTTTGGGGAACTCCGTCATTTTATTTTCTGTTGGCTCCACAATAACAATTAAAAAGGATAAATGCTCATGCTAAAAATGTTGTTCAGTCTGCAATTCGAACACCCAACCCGAAAACCTACGAATTATGAATAAATCTAGCAGATAAGGGATAACGGGTAAACAAAAGAGGACAGAAGTCAACTTCGTTTTCATGCCTTTAAAAAAAAAAAATAGATCATGGTGGCAATTTTGGCAAAGAGATAATTTACCATGAAATTGCATAACTCTTCCTCATAATTCTGAATGAATTTTGGTAATTGTTTTGGCAGTGCAAACGATTGACTGGATAAGGACAGAACAAATATATTGTCTTCCAAGTTCTGCATGATAAAGGATTTGGTGCTGTAGTTGTCTGCTCCAGTACCCGGGTTCTAAATGGTTTTACAGGCCGAAAAAAAAGTGCACCCTCTAACTTATGAGTATCAAGTCCTCCTTACATAGGTGACGTTCAAGTGCCAGGGTGAGGAAGAAAAACTACTGCACACAGAGTAGACATTTATGGCAAAAAATTGGCGTATTTCTCGCCACATCGGACCGTAGAAATTCTTATAAATTCACATACAGCTAATTTCTGATGTGTGATAGAAAATGTCAAAAAACATATGCATTTATTTAAATTTTAAAGGGTATCTGAATTTTAGTTGTGTTTGTTGGTCATCTTGTGTTTTATCTTAAGGCTGCCAGTTTTCAATTTTTACAGATAAAAAATTACAGAGAGATAACTATCGATTTTCCTGTCTATATTTTTAAATATTGATAAATACTGAACATAGGTGTTCTTTTGCACAATTGTTACTACTGTCAATCATGAGTGCTATCAATCATGAGTGCTAGGTCAATAGCTGTGCAGATTAACAGGAAGGGAAGTTAAAACATTAAAAAGATTTTCTAATAAAGCATAAATAACTGCAGCAGTACAGCAGTGTAAGCTGTTCCACAATGCAAATTGTTTCTAATGACTGTATTGCACCCTAAATGGCTAAAACCCATTGGACGTTCAAACTTGAATAACCATTTGCAGGTTTAATACTTGTGGAAATATACCTATTGCAGCTTCTTTGTGAACACTAAACATGGAATAAATGTGGATAAATACAGATAAAATTTGCAAAAAATAAATGTGGATAAATGCAGAAGGAAACAACAAAAAAATAAATCCCATAAAACCGGGACCCCTGTTTATACTGTATGAAGGAATCTTATTTTAATATGTGTTTATAATTGTATCAGTTTCTGTGTTTATATTTAATAAATGATATGTTTTTGTATATCTGTTTTGTAAACATTTTTGCACAGTTTGTACTTTTAGGGATTTAGTTTCTGTCTACTGTAATTCTATCTGTGGGCTTTTAGATTTATGGTTAGACAACAACAGTACATATGAGTCAAGTAAACCTGCATCATGTTCAGCTAGGTGTCCTTCACTTAAACTCTCTTCCTAAAGCCGGGCCTTTCCTCTTCCATGTTGGAAAATGGGGTTAAGAACAGGACCCTGGATTAAGTCGGGATACAGCAAGCCAAAAAGGAGAGGTCATGTTGGTGTATGCAGCGGGCTAGATAAGCTCCCTGTAGCCTACACTCTAGCTGCCTACTAAGACTTCCTGTCCACCCCACCACAAATGTTTTTTTTGCCAAATTTGCCTCATTGTATGTGGGTATTTTTCAACTCTTAGCTCAATAGCTTTGATGGTTTATATATTTTTTTATTTCTGATCTCTTCTTTAGACACCTTTTAACAGAACATTGCTGTGTTACTAACATATATTGTCGATTATCCTTGATGTGGTGAATTGGTCATTTTGAGAGGCCGTGATAAGGACACTAAGCTCTGTCAAATAAAGCAAGAAGCTTGGTTTGTGGATCAGCATTCTATACTGGAGACAACCCCTCAACCCTCCGTGCAAGCAAACAAAATGAAGGCCCCAGAATCCATATAATAAAGGGACTTAATAAATGTGCCTAGCCCTTTCCTAGTGCGCCTTCTTTTTGTTTTTTAATAGGTCTGTCACATGCCTGTCCACCAGATGACATTTCAATTGGCCCTGACACTGACCCTACGGGGCATTGTTTTCGGGTACACGTCATCAAAAAGAATATGTGGAAACAAAGCTCACCCAGGACTTTATAGCAAGTAAAACTAAGGGCCTTACTAAGACTATGACGGTCCATTAGACTGCCGTAGTCGTGGTGGCTGTCCACCCGGCATATTCTGAATATGGCGGTTGGACAGCCACAGACCCACTGCTGCTGCCAGGGATCTGTGATCTCTGGTGGTCTCGCAGCGCTGTGAGGCTAGCAATATGCTGGTGGTGCCACTGCGGCACCCCCAAGCATACTAATAGTTTCCTCACCGCCATACTTTCATGGCGGTGAGTCTGCCATGCAAAGTGTGACAGTGAGGAAACTAAGGTGGGCCTACAGGGCCCCTTGTTGCCTCAAGGCCACAGGGTGCAAGCAGGGCGAGCATGTATTGCCCCCCTGTATGCATGCACCCCAGTTCCAGCAGGGTATGGACTTGACAGACCATGCTCTGCAGGAACTGCCTTTTTTTATAGGCACCGCAGTGGGACCGCCAAAAAACCTCCCACCAGACACAAAAAACATCGTAATCTGGTGGGCGGTCTATTTTGGCTTTGGCGGTGTGGGAGTGGGGCGGCACGTGGCGGCCCTGCTCCCACACCGCCGAAGCCAAAATAAGGCCCCTAGTTAGCCTCAAATTCAATCAACATTTCTCGACTTATTCTTACTTAAATAGACCAGAAAGCCTGATGCGTGGCTCGTGATTTAGGTGCGGAAATGCATCCTCTTCACTCATCGCATTTAACATACTCTACATGGCGCTGCCTGCGGAGCAAAATCTTAATTTAGACCCTTCCAAGAAAGAGGACACATTTTCCATCGCGCGTCGCTAATTTCTTTGCAGCACCTTCCCGTATTCTGAAAGCATTCCTCCTCGCCTGTGCAGCCAGGGGTGGCGGCGGGCCCAGCCAAGAGACTAATGTAATGAAACTCCATGTTTAACATCTGTAACTGTCGCCTTCACTGCATTTATACATTCAATGAACAGATGTTCTTCCTCAGGTGTCTTAGCAGCGTATGCATGCACCAATATTACAGAATCGGCTTCGTGCATTATTTCTGTAATCAAGAAAATCCCTTGTGCATGGTAATTTGGTTTGTGAATCCTGTGGGTATGAGGCGCACACCTAGTCAAATCTGTTAATTAATACTGTTGAGGTTGTTAAAATATGATATATGTGATAAGAATTACAATTCTTCAATTTGTTGTATTAATAGAATGTAAGCTTTTAATTGGCTTTGGGCAGGAGTCCCTTTTCAAGTGGGATTAATATCTGTAGGCTTTCTTTTGTTTTTATTATGCTATCATTCCTCTTCAAGGCCCCTTCAGAGCAGGCCCGGTTCTTGCAGGTGGGCCAGGTGGGCCAGGCCCACCCAAACATGACCTTTGGCCCTCCCAGTCGGCAGAAGAGGCCATGAGGAAGGCCAAACATTGTGATGCCTTTTCACTTTGTTTACATTAATTATCAATCTGGGATATCACCTTTCCAAAAGAAAATGTTGGCTATTTGTCATAGTTTTAAGAGTGTGCACAAGCATGGACATGATACTAAATAGAACTATGAATACAATTGTATGTATACATTTGTACCATGACTTTTCCGTCTGTTTTTACTATATTTAATAGTACGGTTTCTTTTCAGCTCTAGAATCCATTTAAAAGTGTTTTCCATTTATAATTGCTGTTTGAATTAGGTACAGATAAGGGCTAAAAATTCTTGCTTTAGGTGGTTTTGCTAATTTTTGTACCAGCAGGTACATTAAAATACCAGTGGTGCCAGTAAAAAATCGGCCAGGTGGCAACCCCAGTCAGGTGTAATTAAACAACCTCCAGAACACATTTTAAATTGCATTGTTTTTATAAATACTGTTCAAAGTATGCACTGTGAAGGGGAAAAATGCTGACTTTGGATGACTTTCTCTATTTTTACACTGGCTGAGACATTAAAATATTCATGTCGGAAGAGAATGGCAATGTCGCAACCGTACCTCATGTCAGAGGCAAGCTGCAGTTAGGTGGTGTGTATGGGGGAGTGGGGACAGGGTGTTACCTGCCAATGATGCAGCAGGTGCAATGGCACCGGAGCCCAGACATGTATGCGTCCTTTTGCACCTCAATTATCTAACATAACGTGTATTTATCAAATTTTTGTTCACCCAAGGGTATCTTGGCACTGAATAACAGAAGAATGAAAGGCTGAGTGGGCCCGCAGGGACTTGAACCTGTTACCATGAGGTCGAACACAGGCCCCTACAGTGGACTCATTAGTCCACCAGACCCGGCTGTTTCAGTGTGTGGATTCTGAAGGTGTTTATGTATTTTATTCCGTGTATGGTGCACACAGTAATATACTGTAGGATGTGGCATACATTATAATATTCCCAAAGTGACAGTGCATGCCTCATTGCATAAGCAGCCACAAGGGAATCATAAATGTCCGACCATTATCTAAGAATAAATGTGGAATTATCCTCTTCAGATGAACACACAATTTTTCATGTAAAACTAAGAAAAACGATTAATGATCTCCTTTCATATGACATCAGCACCCTAATACAAGTGGTATCTAAAACAGACATTTTTCAACGTTCTGTTATTGTATTAGTCATGTTTTATTATGGCTTTTATTATCACTTCAGCAATGTCAATTATTGTGATGTTAAAAGGGTTAAGGTCGTGTGACATCACTTCGTAGGAAGATTGAGGGTCAAAGGTCATATGATGTCACTTCTTGTGATGTCATTAAGGTCAAGGATGTGTGATGTCATTTCGGCTACCACAGGCATTTTGGTGAATCAATGTCCATGTGTAACTCTAGGGCTTGTAGTCTACCTTGAGAATTGTTATAAATTGGGCTCGCATTGGCCCACCCAAACGCACCCTTGGCCCACCCAGATAAAAATTCCTGGAACCGGGCCTGCTTCAGAGTAGTTTATACAGAAAAGTAGAGGTTACAAAACAACATTAGCAGTTGGCCTTCCAAGATTATGCATCCTTCAGTGACCAATTTAAGTATGGAGCGAAACTAGGGCCGGGTTACAAAAAAATTCCAAGTGGAGTTTATGTGGTGTGATGTAGCAACATATAACATATTACAAGGGTGTGCCGTTTTTGCTCTATTTCTTTTTGTGACATCAGTGCAGTTTTGATGCAGCAGAAATCGTTGCTTCAAATTGTCTATGGAGACAAAATTCTAACATTGAAATTTGCTCCTAGAAAATAGCGCTCACTCCTGCAAAAAGAAATAATGCAAATTAGACCAAAGGTACATATTGAGAGGGTGGGCTATTGTGCTTGATTTCGCAATCAACATATATAGCATATGTAATATGTAAAAACAGCACTGTGGTGCCCATGAATGAATATCACACTATTGAGGGCAGAAATACAGTAATGTAAAAATATTGACTCCAGAATATTTACTACCCAGTGGCGTAACAAAACTTGAGGGACCCTGGGACCCTCCCCCCACAGCAAAGTAACAGAGGGCCCCCTCCCGGACCTAGTCAGGAGCTCTCAGCCCAGGGACCCGCCGTCTGTGCACAGTGCCGGAGGGGGCCCCCTGGAGCTCAGGGCCCCCTGCGCCGCGGTGGCTGTGGGGGCTAATGTCACGCCACTGCTACTACGACAGTATCATCAAGTAATTATACATACGTAAGTAGAGATTTACTGTCGTTAACTCCTCATCTGGGTACCTTGAAGTTATGGCGGCGCAGAGTTAACAATAGTATATCTATACTTAACTATGTATACTTACCTTGATAATATAGTGGGGGTTTATTTTCTAGAAGCAAACTTTTTTATGCAGAACAATATTACAGGCGTAATATTGTGGTCCCACACCAATGCACGTAATCCCCACCAGGGCAGGTTTTGTAAGCTAATTTTAATGTGCTCTAAGTTGATAGTTTATATTTAATATGTGAAAGTCTAGTCTAGGATTCTAGTTGATTTAAGATTTTCTAACTTTGTTGCATGTATCTTACATTAAACAGGTAGCTTCATACTCCCACACACATATAAAACGGCAATATTTGTAAACTTTGCATATTATATAGGTGCAAGCTTTGAAACTGAACATATCTCATTTTAGAGTCTCTGGCAACTAGCAGTACAACTTCTATAATGAAACGCGTTTTCCACAAACGTTTTAAGGTATGTGTGGCTTTTTTGCAGGTTTAAATAGGCGAACTTAGCCCAAAGGCATCAGAGCACTTAATATGAGCCCCAGGTTACATCACACAAGGCCTGAAAATCCGATTGTTTTGTTTTAGGCATGGGGAGATTAAGGGGCAGATTTACAAGCCCTTTGCGCCACATTTGCGCCGCCGTTGCGTCACTTTTGTGACGCAGCGGCGACGTAAACCATGCGCCACGTTGCGCATTATTTACAACGTGACGCATCTAGGGAGATGCGTCACGTTGTAAAGCCCTGCGCCACATGAAACCTGCGTCAGGTTTCATGTGGGCATTCCGCCGCAGGGTGGGCGTTCCGTCGAAGGAAAGCCTCGTAAAAGTGACGCAGTGAAATCTACAAGATTTCACTGAGTCACTTTTCCGACGCCGCTGCGACAAATCCTTACGCCTGCTTCAAGCAGGCGTAAGGAGTGGCGCACCACGTTAGGTATGGGCAGCCCACGAGCATTGCTGGAGTTGCATCGCGCTTGCGACACGACTCCAGCAATGCGCCGCCCTTACGCCACAGGATGCGACACGCATCAGCCTTTCCTTGCGCCAACGTGCGCCGCATTGTAAATGCGGCGCATCCGTGGTGGCGCAAGGAGAGAATTGCGTGTCGCAACTATTCTGGCGCATCCCTGCTGATTTGCAGGGATGCGCCAGAAGTTGTAAATCCGCCCCTAAGTGATTTGCCCGGAATCACAGGTCGTTGAGCCGACATCGGGACTCGAACCAGGTTCCCTAGTTCCAACATTAGCAGCTCTGCCCTTCCTCCCAGTGTGCCACCTTTAGGGTGGCAGTACAGTTAAAAGACACTGTATCTCTTTTAAAAAAATATATAAACTAAAAAACAACCTCACATAATTCCAACGAAATTCACAGATAAACTATACCTACACTAGATGGATATAGTAATGCCGCCTGATCCGAGGTACATGGTTAATGTTGGAGCAGAAAAGTTATGTCGATTAATTTGCTTGTACCGGTGGCATAAATGCATTATTCCTCAGGGCACTTTTTAAATAAATCCAGCAAGACAATGTCCAGCAGTTGACAACTGGCGCACATTGCGTCAACAGCTCAAATATTATGGAGGAATCTCAAATAAATATTTTAAAATATGTTACGCAATATCAGCTAACCAGGAAGATGTTTGCTTATGGTCTGAGTAAATGCCAATTTATAAAGTGTATTCGTGAACTAAATCACATCTGAGCACCTACAAGAAGTAGAACTGATCAGCAAGGGTGTAATTTGTTTATAAATTCGAAATCGTTTTAGTCTATCCCCAAAAAGTGTCTTGTGAGTTTGGAGGCCAAATGGCATCAGAAAACATATAGTATCGTCCACAGGGCATCGAATCTCCTGTCCTGCCTACTTGTTCATCTGCACTTGTACATTGGGGCTTGGAATGTGACTGTGGTAGAAATAAATGAGTGATTTGTGAAATAGGTATCCATGAACCAGACACAGGACTAGCAAAGCCATCCCATGAGCTGCTGGCAGCCAGTGCAGTCACAGGGATGTGACAAGATCTTTAGATGAGATGCAGATGAAAGTCAGAGTTTTGGGCTTGTTGGAGTATTTGGGGTTTGGTGCTCAGCAAGCCCCATAAAAGGAGCTGCATCAGTCTGACTGGGAGATTGTCAAGGCTCCTACCAAGGGGGACGGGGAGCGCAGGGAATTTGAGTAAATTGTGGAACTTGCATTAACTTCAATGCTAGTAAAAGATAGCATTTAATAGATTAAATAACTTCAGGACTGACTGCATGTCTTTGCCACTCATTGGGGGTCCTTCTTAGACATTGCCTCTTAATTCCGATGGGGCGGGTAGCAGGCGTTATCTAGCTGCCACACTGGAGTTAATAGATCCATGGTCACACCATTGGATCCCTTAACTGCTAAAACCAGCAGAAATCTCTAGGTGAAAAGCTGGTCAAAAAGGAGCAATTACTAGGGGAATTGGGCCTGGGATTACCAATTTCCCCGGTAAATCCTCATTTCTTCGTGGAACCCCAGGGTCCAATTCATAATGGGCCAAATTTTCTGGTAACCCTGTTATCAGAACTCTAAAGATGTAGAAAATCAGGCCCTTTTACAGGTCAACTCATAACGACAGCCTTTGCTGAGAATCACAATAAAGCACTTAACAGCTGAGAGTGGGGTTAGCAACTCCCAAAGGATGTGAACAAAGGAAGATAACACATTGTTTTACTCCTGCTGTAACAACTTGGCTTTTAGCATGACATACCTCAATTCTTCTGTTTCTAAGTGTGGTAAATAACACATTACTGTTACCCAATTTAGTGGTAGCTCAATTTACCCACCTCTGAAATATGGAAGGCAGAGTTTCTCTTGTCGGGATCAGTGGTTAATTTGTAAAACAATAACTACCGGTGCTCTTGTCAGAAGGCAGCTTGCACCAGCCCATTTCTCCTGTTAGCGCCGTCTAAAACAGAAACAACTACTATCAATGAAAGCGGCGGGAGGATGTGGTGTAAAGGTCAGAGCTGCCGACTTCAGAGCTGGGGAACCCGATTCGAGTCTTGGAGTGGGCTCAACATCCTGTGATTCTGGGCAAATCACTTAATCTCCCCATAAATGAATGTGTCCTTAACTGGTGATCATGAAAAGCACCAGTGTTGATGATTAAGTGCCGGTGCTGAGAACCGGAAACCACCGGCTCAAATTAAGCACTGGTTGGGATGTGAATTAGTGACCTTTAGATCACTGCAGATGTCAGTCGCAACTATTAACTCACTGAACCACCTTCTCGGTGCAACAAAATCACCCTGTCTTTCACGATCTTAAATTAAAGTGAACTTAGTGGCAACCATGCTTTGATCTCTCTCGGATATTTTGTTACCCTGCCCATTTATGGTGAAACAATCAATAACTAAAAAGTTATTTCTCAGAACCCAGTTGCAGCAATGTGCAGCTCTTCACCATCAAGTTAATTCAATCAGCTTTTTGCTGATTTATTAACTAAAAACTATAATGGTATTGGTGCGGTTTCAGTTACTGAGACACAAAACTCCAGTTTAAATGCACTGTTTTACTTAGAAAACACACATCAAGCCATTGCTTTAACAATAATAATAGTTATATGTAATTTATATAGCACTTTTTTCCAAAGCGCTTTAAATAGAACATTTTTGTTAAAAAAATATTATAATCCAATAGAAATTATCTGAGGTAAAAGGCTGAGTAGACCTTGCCAGGATTCAACATCTGCAACCTGTGGATCATACACAAATCTCAGCAAAGAGCGCCCAACGGATTGAGCTATCTGAACAGCTTATCCATTGACTCATCCCACCTCCCAACTCCAACAGCCTAGCATTCAGAAATGCTTTCGAAGAACAAGATCTCATGGGTAGAGAATTGTCTGAAATTCAGTGTATTCTTAAATATATTTTATTCCTCTATTTTCTCCAACCAAATCCTCTTTGGAATGGTGCCATAAGAAGTAATTCGAAATATAGACTAGAACTGTTTGCCTTTGGATGGACATCTTTAACCACTCCTCTCAAGGAGGTCTCGGGCAATCCCTGTTCAAATAGGACTTTGTTAGATTCCTTCTCTGCAAGCAGAGATTAAGACACCATTATTCTACCAAATATATGTTGATAAAAATTCTGACTCCCATTTCACTTCAAAACTCTAGAACAGGGGTCTCCAACCTTTTCTGTAATAAGAGCTACTTATGTTCAATGAAAATTATCCCAAGCTACTTTAAGTGATGTGATAGTCCATTCAAGACTATCAGCAGTGATCACATCAGGGCATTAGGCAGGGTTGCCAGCAGTAAAGTAAAAAAAACATGATCAATTTGGAATGCATTTACTTGGGTAATACATAATAGCCATAACTGCTATTCCCCGGCACCAAGGCAATAATATGAATAATAAATGACTCCATCTCAAATAATAGCTTTACATTTATTTTTGGAAATTGAACTATTTTTCTCCAAACATCAGCTTATGAGTTGCTGAAAATACACACATGAACGTCTCAAATGCAGACTTTTTAATTTTGACACACAAATAATAGTATAACAAAGCAAAGGCTTCCGTGTTAGTAGTCTGAGATGCACACAGACGAGCTACACAGGTAGCTGGAGAGCTACTGGTAGCTCACTAGCTACTCGTTGGAGACACCAGTAATGCCCATTTAGACAATTAGCATTTGCTCCACGTTAGTCAGTTGGATAGCTGGTGAAATATCACAGTGGATTAATACATCCGTGTAAGAGATCTGTGTGTGACCTGAAGGTCCCAGGGTGGATCCATTTGGGTCATTCAACCTTTCATCCTTTTGAGGTTGATAAAACTGGTAGCTCACTAGCTACTCGTTGGAGACACCAGTAATGCCCATTTAGACAATTAGCATTTGCTCCATGTTAGTCAGTTGGATAGCTGGTGAAATATCACAGTGGATTAATACATCCGTGTAAGAGATCTGTGTGTGACCTGAAGGTCCCAGGGTGGATCCATTTGGGTCATTCAACCTTTCATCCTTTTGAGGTTGATAAAACGAGAGCCATTGATTTCATCCTATTGAGGCTGATAAAATGAGAGCCATTGCTTTGGGTAATAATATCTTTTGTCAGCGCCTAGGGACCAAACAAATGGTACAGCGTGCCATGCAATAAGTCATTATCATTATGTCCCCTTGGTTCATAGTAGTAAAACACCCTTGGTAGAAGCTTAGGGTATTCTTCTTGCATTTACAGATGCAAGAAATGTATGTGGACGCTTTCTTTTTGGACTTTGCACTTTTCTAAATAATGGAACACGTCAAATCTAATAACACTCTATCAAAGCTTAAAAGAGATTCAGGACCTGAAATTGTTCAAGCCATGTGCAAAGAAACATTGCTTAATGGCTACTAAGACAAAGGCTTGAGCCGATAAAAGCAATATTGCACTTTTCAGTCAATAGATGTTTTATGGAAAATGTTTACGTCCAAGTCTTTTTATTAAACAGAACGTGGAAAGTGCAACAAGGAACTTTCAATCCGAGGACATTAATCTGAGTTATTGAGTATAGAAGAGGCCATCCATTTCACAAATTGTATTTAAGATTTTTATGGCCCCTCTCCTATGGGCATTCAATCATTAACATCTGTACTTTCATTTATAAGTGCATGTTCTGATACCAGATTTCACCGTAAGCAGCAAAACAGGCCAATTTGAGAGGTTAGGCAGTTGTATATTAGAAGTGGATGAATCCAACTGCCCCTAGTTAGATGCCACATTACAGAAGCTATTTTATTTGCATTGCATGAAAATGACAGATTTCTGGGAAATAAGATCAAATTATGAGAACACGTGCAACATGTGGATATCATTTGAGGAACAGTGTCCTAAAAGCAAAAGTGATCTTCATGGTGAAATAGCTTTTCACAACTTTAATGAATTTCTGAACAAAATTCTTCCAAAGGCTACAGTAGGAGGAAACAGTTCCAAATGTATTGTTGGCTGCAGGCCAGCCACCTGGTCTGAACAGTATGCTGGAGAAGGTTAAAAAAGTAGAGTCAAGGATAGCTGGGGGTATTATGTGTAAAATATATCATGAGTATTCCACCAGAAAATCATTTACTGCTCTTTGTCAGGATCCACGTTAAACTTTAATGACTAACCAATGCATAAAGTGGTGTTCCACCTATGTTGTTTCTATGATAAAAACTAAAGGTACTCAGATGTTCTGCACCTCCATTCATTAAGTGAGGAACACTTAGAATGGCAATTGTTAAACAAGGTTGTAAGTGAAAGCAAAGCCACTTTGGAACAAATAGCCATTTTACTCAAAAATGGCTAAAATTCCTCACAGCACTAGAGAAAAAGGTGAAACATATATTTCGTATGTCTCCAGTGCTTGTTCGGTGCAGCTAACCTCTGACTCAAGAAGATCAGCTCTTCAAGAGGATTCACTCTGTAAGGGTAGACTATGTAAAACTGGTAAATCGGTCACTAGGTAATCAACAAATTCCAGAAGCAGCCAGAGGGGAAAACAGCCATTACAACGCGGCTGTTACCACACATGGCCTTTATCACTGGTTGCTACAACATATGCACTGTTACCACGCATAGCCTTTACCATACGTGATTTTACAATGCATATGCCTTTACCATGCATGCCTTTACAACAAACTACGTTGTAAAGGTACGACCATAAAATACATATGCGTGGTACTGGTGGTAAGGTCATATGCGCAGTAACAGTAGTAAGGGCACCGGTGTGGTACATGCTATCGGCGTCATTCAAGAAGAGACCCGGATTCTGCTTCTGCTTAAGGGGAAAAAAACAACCTACGTGTCTGTCTCGAAGAAAAGGCACGACCCAACTGAGGTAAGGGAGATTGCATAGGAGGGCATGGGGCGTGGGTTTTCTGGGATGGTGCCACGGTGTGTCCGGGTTTAGAGGCGGGGTGGTTTTTTTAGTGCAGGGGGAGCGCCAGGATTTGGGTTCAGGGCTCAGGGCTCAGGCCTATTTTTTTGGTTGAAAAAAAGGGCTGGGGGATTGCGCCGGGGTCACGTTTTAGGGCTCAGGGCTGGGCCGGGTATTTTTGTGAGGGCAGGGAGCCGGGGGAACCAGGGGGGATGCTCTAGAGGTCAGTTTTTAGGGTTAAGGGCTGGGGCTCATTTTCCTTTTAAGGGCTGGGGGCCAAGGGGGGTTGCGCCAGGGGGCAGTTTTAGGGCTCGGGGCTGGGGCCTGTTTTTTTTTAAAGAACTTGGGGCTAGGGGGGTTGAGTTGGGGATGGATTTAGGGCCTCTGGCTGGGATCAGGGAAAACCTTTACCACACAAATGCTTTTAACGTTCATGCTTTTACCACAAAATTCGTTGTAGAGGCATACGTGGTAAAGGCATAATCGTTGTAAAAATAAGCATGGTAAAGGTTATGCGTGGTAAAGGCATTTGCATTGTAACAGCTGCGTTGTAACGGCATGAGTTACAACGGACTGCGTTGTTCCGTCATACATTCACTCACCCTCAATCCTCAACCCCCAGCGCAGTGGCATGCCATTAATTATGCAGACGGACAGAACCTGCATTAATGTTTCAGCTTCATAGCTACTCATTTTCACCTGACAAGCTAACTTACCCACAACCTAAGGAGCACAAGGAGAGAACAAAGAGAAAGGAGGAGAAATGTGTCTGGGGCTTTGACTAAAAAAGCAGACAAAAACAAACAAAACAAAAACAATAAGTACGCCATGAGCAAGTTAAAGTTAATCACAACATGGAAAGACAATGTCGGTATGCCATGCACATGAAACCTATAACTGTGCACATGCATGTTTAAGAAACAGGGGGAAGTGTCTGGTGTGTGCGCAGGAGTGATGTCACAGTTGCTGTGCAAGATCGATAACAATATAGGTTTCAACAATCCTTATTGGCTTGTAATGTTCTTCTGAGACTGTCAGGCCGGTCCCTATTGGAAGCTGTTTGAATAGCAGTCTTGGTATAGACATAAGGAGCCAACATTGGTTACATCAAAATTCTCTGCTTAAATATTATTTTTGTTTTCAGAAATAAAAATAGACTGTTCAGTTTAAAAACTAGTACAACATGACTGGGGCAAAGACGTTTACTGTACGAAACTGCTGTAGGAATTTGGGAGCTGAGAAGTTTAGTGTAAGTAGCTATCTGATGTGCTATTTAGCACACGTGCAAAGAAAGCATTTAAACATTTTCGTTTGGTAAAGGGCTGTTGAATTTGTTTCAAGTTTACAATAATGTCTTGCAGAACTTGTGATATTGCTTTGAGAAGCCTGTTGCAACAATTACTCATTCAAGCGCACTTGTTCTGCATGGCTAATTTGTACTGGCAATCTATCGCCTGATACACAGCAGAGTGTGCTGGCCCAAAGTTTTCTCTCTAGCCAGTCTTAATTGTTAAAAAAAACAAATAAATAAATTCAAGGCCCAAGTTATTCCTTGGAGACGGCCACTGCTGCTGACGAATGCTGGAAATACAGAATGCCAAGACCAGTGTTTAATTTGCAAAAAAATAAGTGCCAGAGCCCTCGTCAGAAGGCCACTGCAGTTTGCACCACACATTGCCACTGTACTTGCACAACTACTAACCATCACACTGAAGTGTGACAATTCAGACTGCTCAAGGCCGCAAACGCTTTAAGAATGGCTTGGGTGGCAGGCATTAGTTGTTGTTGGTCTGGTAGCTCAGTGGACTAAAGCAGCCACTGCAGGGGCCTGTGTTTGACCTCATGGTCACAGGTTCAAATCCCGGCGGGTCCACTCAGCCTTTCATCCATCTGAGGTCGATAAAATGAAGTACCATTGAGTTGGGTAACAATAAACATCTGTTATTCAGCGCCAGGACACCTACGGGTAATTGTGCGCTTTACAAATACACCTGTTATGTTATGTTGTTAATGTATACTGAATTAACAAAACTGTTTTTCTGCTCATCTTTAAATTACACAAACAGCAACACCATGTGGCAGCTGTCATAGGTTTAGCTAATTAAGTGCTGGTGCCGCTGGCTCAAATTAAGCACTGCTGCCTAATCTTGATTCCACCTCTTGGCTCTTACTTCCACCACCTACACTTCTTGTCTCTCTTTCTCACTGTTGCCTGCATCTCCTGTTTTTTCATCTCTACTTTCTCCAGCGGTCACTGTTTTTCTACCTTTTTCTTCCTGCTCCCTTCTTGCTTTTCAGTCTCCACTGGACTGAGCCAAGGTGTGATTGGCAAATTTCCACGTCAAAAGCTGAAGCGAAGCCTATGGTTCAAAGACCGGACCCGAAATCTACCATAAGTTCATTTTTAGTAATAGGTCAGTTTGACAGCTACCTATACAGTCCTAAATCCAAAAACAGATTTAGATTTCCTTGTGGGAATTATAGATATGTTTAGGAACTCCAACAAGAAATAGTAAAAACCATAGGTCCACAGGAACAATAGTCTGGAAAAAAATTGATGTTTTGCTCCTCGACTTGTGACTGGGAGGTAGTGCGTGAATCTGGTAAAAGGAGAAGCGTCAACTATTATCAGACTGGACACAAAAATTAAGTTCAGTTTTAGTTTTGCTTACAGACCTAGAGAAGGACTTTGATAAAGAAAAACATTTTACATCATTTAAAATTACTTTTAATTTTTGCAACTTTTTCTTTTTTTTCTTACAATTCCTTGGGTTTTTTCCTCTCTTTTCCCAATGAATTAAACAACCTCTAACATAGGTTTTCTGACTCACAAAGCCATTTAACTTGCACTTTCAAACGATCTGATTTACAAATGCAAAGAACCTTAAAGGCGAAATTACACCCATAAACCAATTTATCTATGCGTATACTGCCACACGATGGCGTAATGTTACATAAGAGTAAATCCTACTCCAGGTAGGGCGATCAGTGTTCCAGGATGTGGATGTTCTGGAAGGTTTTGGGAACATCTACAACATTTAAAACTACTGAGTTTGTGGATTTTGTCCCATCAATTCCCATACTGGAAACGTCAAGGAGTTTACCTCTGTCAAAAGGGAACAGAAAGGGATGGAAATGGAACACCCACAATATATAATTAATTAAAACTGGCACAAGAACATAACTATGCTCAACCCAATTCCCGAGCAACAAGCTGCGTAAAACTACCACACAACAATAAAATATAACCACAAGTTAATCGTACTTCGGGGCAGGGAGAAGGTATTCCAAGGTGTGGAAGTCCTGAAAAGTCTGGAAATATTCACAAACTAAAAAGATTGTGGATATTTGCAAACTTTGTTTCCAAGACATTTCCACAGTGGAAACAGTCAGAAATGTACTCCTTTCGAGATCAGGAGCACGTGTCTTCCTACAGAGGGGATGAAAATGGAACACTCACAGTATACATTGAAGTAAGGATGGCATAGAAACAGAACTGAGTCTGACAGATTTCCAAAGCAAACAAGCGTGATTTACCCATGCATACTACCACGCTATGGAGATTATTATCACACATGGGTAAATCTTTCCCGGGCGTGGAAATCATGAAATGTTTTGGAACCACCCAAAAACTTTTTTCTAATCCATTCCCACTCTAGAACCAATCAGATGTTTACTCCTGTCAAGGGTAGGAGTAAATATATTTTCTGGGAATTAATGGATGAAGTCAAATTGCTAAGGTGTTACCCATTAATAATGGATAATGAGAACAAGTCTCCTTAAAATATATTAACATAATCATAAACATGTTAAGACTCCAAATGCAGTCCGTAATTACCTGTGTATACAAGCCACCGAAATTCTTCCATACCAGATAACTACCTGAGTGAGGGACAGGAAAAACTAAGAATGATAGAAAAATCATTTGCTAAAAGTATTATCTACCTTTGAGTGAGTTGTCAGTAATGGTCATTGGCAGGCAAAGGTTTGCAATAACTCCCTGCTGGCTCATACAATACATGAGACCCGAGTAACAAACATTTTCACCCTTGCCTTGGGTAAGATTTACGAATATCAGGAATTCACAAAACTTTCTAAGAGAACTCTTGGAAACCTGTTGCAGTTGTGGGCTTCCAGTTTTTAAACTTGGAAATTTTTTGAAAATTCCAAATTACCTGTAGACAAAAGGTTTTCCAAATGCATAATTGTGCACAGTGTACAGTTGCACATTCAGTGACCTCATTGCAGTAGTAAAATTGCACTTTTTTTCATTTTTTTCTGCACAGAAATGATATTTCCCTGTTGAGAAACCCCTACCCATACACTTTCACTCCAAGTTTGTGTGTGTTCCCTTTCCATTACCTCTCTGGAAAGGTATTCACAACTGTCCTTGGCAAAGGTACATTTATTACTGTTTCCATGGTGGGAATGGGTTGGAAAATTATATGCAAATTTCCATAAACTCTCTAGTTTGAAGATGTTTCTCCGGTTTCGAGGATATCAACGCCCTGCAAGATCAACATCCCTGCCCTGGTATACAATTTACCCGTGGTTATATTAAACAATTGTATGGTAATACGACAAATGGATAAACTAGTTTACGAGTGTAACATTCCCTTTTGTGAATTTCTTGCACCCAGAAATCAAGAATTTCCACGGGTTGTATGTCACTATATTGACTACTGAAATACAAGATTATCAAAGCAAAAATATTGGCATGCTAAATATTGTGAGGTTTGTATATATAGGTAAGTATAGATTTACTATTCTTTACTCCAAATCTACAGATCTTGAAGATATATGTGCATTGTCAACGTTGAAGATATATATTTATTGTCAAGATAAATATATATGTGAAGTTGGGTATAGTAAATCTTTGCTTACCTACACATACTTACGTCTTTGATATTTTGGTTGTCTATATTTTTGCTATGATATTTTTGTAGCACGATATTTAGAACTCGGTATTCTGATATCACACCCTATGCCAGTGCAAGCTGAATGGCTTTATGAATTAGGCCCACTCTGTTTTAAGGGTGATTGATTTCCCAAGTCTGTGGAGACAAAGAAACAAAAGTAATTAGACAAATGCAGTTAAAAAGAAACAAGAATGGGATGAAGGACATTAATTGATTGCATTTCAGGCATTCAACATGTTCCAGTGATCATTTTAAAAGATGTAAAATGTCTTTTCATCAAGTTGTATCTTTGGTTTTGCGATCAAACCAAAAACTGAATTTGACTGTTGGTGCCCAATACTCAGGGGCGTAGCTTGGGCGGTATGATCAGGGGGTGTGAAGTTCAGATTTCCCAACAATCGCGCTGGGGCATCTTGTGAAAACACATTATATGTGAAGCAGGACATGAGAGGGGGTCTTAAGGGACAGTGGGAAGAGAAAGGAGTGTGGAATGTTAGGGGTACTTAAAACGCAATATCTTTCAAACTAATCAACATTTTTAAGGCCTTCAAAACATAGACGAGTGAGTGTGTGTGTGTTTTTATCAGTGAGGGAATTTCAAAATCCCAGGGGAAATCCAACAGAGGCTTCACATTACCCGACTGAAAGCACTTGTACCCAACTAATTACTACAAATACATTTTTAGGGATGCAACACCCCAAACACCCCCTCCTGGAGCTACGCCCCTGCCAATACTGATCATGATTGAACTTTCTGCTTTTGCCAGACTCCTGCACTAGCTCCCTGTTCAGGAGCCGAGCATCCACTTTATTTACGGAATAGACCACCAGATGGACCCATGAGACTTGGATCCACTAGAGGAAAGGTGTTTCCAATGAGAGTTAAAGCCGATGAAGACAGGGTATGTCAATTATAGCCTTCCTACTACCCACCACCCTAGACCTGGGGTCTTCAGTTATTCCACTCACACCTGCTGCCCATGCCTAAGTGAGGGAAGGCAAGTGTAGTGCTGTTAGGAACTAAGCAGCGTCCTGTAATCTTTTTAGCACCACTCTCCAGGTTCTGCTGCAGCACTCGGAATCAGTGCACACCACTGTGCACAGGGTTTGGGGAATGGCGACAAACAAAAGCAGGAAGAAAGTAAAGCTGCCAGTAGCAGGCCTTGCGATAGTTCTACGTATGTTTCGTCAGATTAAGGTGGAAGTATGGACCTTGAGGGAGATGAGGAGCTAGTTTCCTTCCAATCAGACTAAGCTAGAGTCAATAGCATGTGATACAATGAATCCATGCAATGGAGATTTTGATAGAAACTTCTTTGCTCTAACACTTTACTAATGTCATGTAAAATGTCATATAATGTCACTATCTTTTGCACTTTTGAATAGCACAAACATGGCCCAAAGGCATTAGAGTACTTCACATGAACATCAGGTTATATTCCATTTTTTAAGCACGGGGAGATGAGGTGATTTGCCCAGAATCATAGGATGTTGAGCCGACACCAAAACTCGAACCTGGTTCTCCAGGTCGAAAGTCAAAAGCCCTGGCCATCAGGCCACATCACCACCCGCTAGGATACAGAGTGAAGAGGACTGCCCTGCTCCTCTTCCATGCCTGTTCAGCTGGTCATGCTGCAAGAGAAAGAGCATGGGTATGTGAGTTGATTTTCAAATTTATAAAGGGAAGCTATGAGCCTTGTATGATGCTTCAGATCCAAGGACATAGGTTTGTCTCTCCAGATTTGACTGGCAGTTCACTAAATATGTAATGTGGGTGACTGCATTGCGGAAGTCCTCTATTGTGACATTTGTGATGTGAAACAAAATACCATGTGTGTAATCTGCAATCAGTTTATTATCTATCCATGAACTGATCCATCCATCTATCTATCTATCTATCTATCTATCTATCTATCTATCTATCTATCTATCTATTTATCTATGTGTATCTATCTGCATATCCATTTAGTGTATGTCTTTATCTCTCACACACTCTCTCTGTTTCCTGTTTGTGTGTTTGGTTTCATACATGCATGCACAAGCTTATGTGCATGTATGTGAGAGTGTATGCTTGTATGGACGTTTTTGTAATTGTATGTATGCATGTTTTCATCCTCGGCTCCGCCATACCCATACTCCTATGAGTTAACAGTAAGATCATAAACACATCTCATGATCACTAGCCATCCTGTTTACTGCAATACAGCACCGAGGCCCAGATTTATCAAGGGCTTGCGTTGCCTTGGCATCACAGAAGGCGACGCAAGGCAACGCAAGTCCTTATGTCAGATTTACTATGCCACGCAGAGCCAACTGTTGTGGCTCTGCGTGGTTTTGTATTTCTGGAGTAATGCAAGGCAGCGCAAGTTGCTGCTGTGCGTTACTCTGCGTAGGAAAGGCATTACACGGGTGGAGCATGGGTGTTCCCACACATCCACACATCCACCCATGGTTGTTGGCGTATTCACAAATTTACTGAGACTAGTAAATCTGGAAATGGGTCAAACTGCTACACCTTCCTAGGTGAGGCATAACTAGGAGAAATATGTTTATTTCTCCTTGTTATTTCCTCTTTCTATGAGTGCTTCATTCTGCAGCACACATAGAAAGAAAGAAATTCCTCTGTGGATTGTTTTTGTGCAGGAAGGTGTCCCTTCCTGCAGAAACTTTTTCCTGGCTGTGACGCAGGCCCCTTTGCACCATGGCACAAGAGTGCCTGCCTTGGCACTTGGCAGCCACAAGAGTGCCAACGCAGAGAGAGGAAGAATGTACCATATATTAGTAGTGTCGGGACATTTCTGCTCTCTCCATTTGACGCAGCACAGCGAATTGTCTTGCTGCGTTGTGCTAAATATTAGTAAATATGGGCCCAGAAGAGTCACACAGGCCCCTGTAGCAACTGTGGTGCAGGAAAGGCGGGGGACTCCACTCTTCATGGCCCACCTTTCAGTTCAAGGCCTATTAGTATCTGCCAGATATGGGAGTGCCAGGGGTCCCTTACCACATTCTGCAGGGAGGCTCCATCATATTCGGTTACGCCACTGTAACGCACTGTTTGCAATTTCTGAATGACGTAAACAGAATATGAGCAGATACTTGTTTCATCCTTCAGAATGCAAAGTCACAGGACACAAATAGGTTTTATGGTTAATGTATGGAGTGCTAATGCCTTTAGGGGCAATATGCGCTCCAGACGGCCATAAAGAATTCCCCCTTTCCGAGCTAAAAATGGTCATCAGAAATAGGGCAGGTTCATAAGAAGTGGGGACCACACTCTACTTCAGTGAAACGCCTGTCCCACTGGCACTGCCATGTGCTGGTGTGGGCTGTATAGTAAAGGTGGGTCCAAAAAAATGGGCGCAGTTACTGCAATTGGACAAAGTTCTCACTTCTATTCACTTTTAGTTTTTGTTTTTTTTGTTTTGTGGATGACTGTCCCTTTTTGCACTATCTCATTAAAGATGTTTAGGAAACATGAAAAAGTGGTTTATTTCAGTCAGTCAAAAGATTCTTTATTCGGCTAATCAAAGCCATAAAAGCATGGTTTATTTCATATAATGGATTTCTCTGGGGCATCGAGGTCTCACTGTATGGCACCTAACAATATAAAAGGCACGTAATGGAACTTAATGTACATCGATAAATTATTGTATTTTTTTAAACTTCTGCAATGATGTCAGTTAATTTATCCTGTTATTTGGATCAATATCTGATCCAGCATTGGACACATTTTCATAAGTGAGTATGGTGAATTAGACAAAATTTATTAAGCACGGAGAATATACCGTCCGTTTTGTCATGTATTCCACGTTTTATTTGTTTGTAATTACCAGCATAAGACAAGGCACAGATTGATAGGCAGCTGTGCATAGGAAAGAAAAGTCCAAGCATAGTATGAAGACGTGTGCCGCTAATTTTACTTATCCTGTGAGATATTAAGTTCTTACAAAAAGAAGAAGTGGATTTGAGAACTATGTGGGAGTTGGCTTTACCCTACAAATTATTGCTTTCTGCGTGCTGTAGAAGCTTCCTAGTTTTTTAATTTGGGCCTAGTCTGCCTTTCCTCCAGATTCCGGCTATTTATACTTGTGTAAGGGTCGCTCCATGTCGGCAGAAACTAATAATAACTAAATGTTCATCAGTTATGTACTTGCATAGAAACAGTGTTCCTTGCATGAATACATAAACTGGCCCTTGTGTTTATTAAGAGCTTGAGTAGTTAAGGCTCCCGACTATAAATTGTACCATTAAACCACCTAGTTTTCCCTATAAAAAAGCATGTATTATATTAGAGCATAAGAGGAGTTTTTTCTTCTTCTAAATAGTTGCTTTTTTTTAAAACGCCTCCAAGTGTAAAGAGAAACGAATACATTGTGGTGAATGTGTAACTCAGTGTAAGAGAGTATCAAATATTTAAAATAGTTAATCATATCACCTCGTTTAGAGTTACCTACAGAAAGACGCCTCTAGTATGTAGCTGAAATGTTTTGTGTGATGCATATAGGCTTCATATGAAATAGGTCCCAATTTATCGTCACACTTATTTCTCCACCGAGCAGGCCACTCCAGCCCTTCTCTCACTCAGCAGTGAAAGAACTGCGACATTACCCCTTTGTATGGTGTGAACCTTTCCTTAGTTTAGCAGGATTTATAACATCTTTGTCTTTCACAGGGTTCCAGTTACTCTCACCACAGAGGCAGCAATAATCTCACATCACGTTAAAATAATTAATAAATTTGATGAATTTTCGGTTGAGGAATATTTAATAACCAACACAGTAATTAAGTGTTATGGAGTATTGAACAAGACATTGTTTTTTGGGCTCCCCTATAGCTTTACCCTGCCCAATCTCCTCACCAATTTACCATATACACTAGAATAGGTAAGTTAAAAAAACAGACAAAAAAATTGAAGACGATTGGCTAAGAAAGGCACAGGGAAAAGACCTACCCAGAAGGCCGCAGAGGCAGGATTTGCAGTGTAAACTTTACTAAGGAGGCCTGTAGCCGACTCCATAAGGCATATATGCACACAAAGGTACATTACAGGAATCCCTAAACTACAATCCTGTGGTGTATTTTAGAGGATCTATGGCTTGGCAATCATGAGAAAGAAAATCAAGGGTTTGTAAATATTTACAAGGGAGCTTAGATATGGTCACTGGACTATAAAGCACCATTACACACTTGACATGCTCAAAATTTGTTAAAAATGATGCCTCCTGGTTATATATGTATTATTATTTGTATCACTATTATTAGTAGTAGTAGGAGGAGTAATAGTAGTTACATTATTATTATTAGTGAAATTGTCTTTATTATTTCAGAACCACACTGCCACCGTTGTGGTTGTGCCGGTATGATAAGTACAAGGCCAACAGTTTTTTGAATGTCAACAGTACCCTGAGGTTGACATTATAAGCTAATACTCATTGCTCTTTATCCTGTATGTACTTTTTAAAAGAATGTGTAATCTATAAAAAAAAAATCCTGACTCCTATTGGTTAAAAATTTGCAATTCACAAGGGCCCAAACACATGTATTTTATTTAGAATTTTGTAGAAACTACCTTAATGTACAGTTTCAGAACAACACCACCATTTCCTCCAACCGGACAGTTTAAGACATTTCACTGAAATGATACTTGCAAAACACATTTAATAAGGATGCCAGTTCTGATAGATCAAGTCCTACAGTAAGTGCGCCCTTACATCCAGTCCGAGTCACTTCTATTTCTTCGTTAATAAAAACTTTTAGAACAATGTCTATTTTGAACTAACTAAAAGTAGACTTACTCTGGGCCCTTTTCGTTTTTCCTGGTTTTGGCCTAAAATTAGCAAGGTAATCACGGATTATCATTAATTTAAAACTCCCAGTTTAAGCACCCCAATCCTCACAATTTCAGCAAAAGCATCATAGTGACACAGGCTAAACCACAAAAATCATAATGAAGGAATTAGCAAAACAGTGAACCCGTAAAGAATTAAGGCGTCAAACTCTATAAATATTTTGTAAAAGTACATACAAACGTATATCATTTTTAACTTAAAAATACGTATCTTTTTTTCCTTTTCTGCACATGGCCAGGTCCAACGTGTGAAAGTAGGAACTTTAGGCGTGCACAGAGATACTTTAGATATGCCTGATTGGAGATATTATTTGTTAATGTGTGTCTCGTAAGGACACATTGCACCAGAACAATAAGTATATGCATACATTCTATACAGAGTCGTATAAGATTTCAGTTTTTAAGCCATATTTTGTGAGGAATGTTGAGTGCTGGCCAACTTCCTGCACTGGATCAAAAGCTCCTGCCCGCTGAAAAGAAACTTTACATCTGCATAGGAAAAAGCATGCTAGCCAAAAGAGTTCAGACCTGTCAGCCAAACGCATTATTAACATCCATATATTCGCTATGCGTATATTCAACTACATTCATGCTCAAACGTTATGTTTTTTTGCTCTGTAGAGGCCTTTTGCCTACTACAGAGAAGATTTCCAAACTGTTACTAAACAGCGCAACGCGTAGCATTGGCCAACGTAGTAGGCCAGTTTAGAAGCCCGCTCTTTGCTTTAGCTTTAACCCCATATTTTACTGAATGTTTAAAGTATGAAGGAATAGCACACTAAACTGTCAATTTTAGGAAGATTCTTCTCTTGCCTAGAAACTACCAGCATAGGCAATACAATTTTTAGATTTAATACGGTATGCCTATAGCACATCGCAAACAGTACGTTGGGAGTCACCACATTGCAGGCACAGCATTTCAATCGCTGTTCAGTTTGTGTCTGAAAGAAAGCCAAGTCAAGAGGCTGCAACCTAACACACATTAATACTTATACACTTACGTTTTGCAACCATCAATGACTTCTTAACAGAGCACCCGCCTTGAAATGTGACACACTGCACCTTGAAATGTGTTGCAGTTGAACAGCAAGTTAAGTCTCTTCCTCTTCAACTCTACAGACACAAGCTGTTCAGTGGTGCAAGAACTAATCTGGTGCAATGCTTCAAAAATGCACTAAATTGAGGTCAATTAGTCAATAGTTTGACCAGATCATTAAGACCGCGATCTGCTGACCAAGCTTTAACAGAGTGTCACGTTGACTGGTGTGATGTGTGTTGGACTTTGAGTTTTAGCAAAAGCTAAGGATGTTTCTTATTTGGCTGGAGTTGTTTAGCAGCCAACACAATTTTTCTGCATATGCTACCATTCTCTGTCAAGGAATGCCTGCTGGTAGTAATTGCCGCCATAGTTGACCGCCTCTGTTCAGCACTCCATTGCTCTCTAGCCAGGTTTGCACTCTACAAATACATATACATGCATTCTGTCATACATACTCTTTTATGGGCTGTGTACGTGGCTTTGGTGTTGTCGTAGCACACAGGTCCCCTTGAGAGCCACAAAGCCTCGGGGTGCTCCGTCTCCGCTGCACACTGTGACCACCAGAAGCGGGACTTTGCGGGCCAGTTGGATAAAATGTCAGCTCATCTCGCCCCCAAAATCCCGGTTCCAGAATCACACGTTTTTTAGACTGAAGAAGGAAGCAGCTCCATAGGGTTCCCAAAGCCAACAGTGTTCTCTTAAGTCAACTGTTGTCTCGAATGTTGTGCCCAAGTGGGCCAGCACAGCAAAGCACAATTCGTCTTATATCATGTAATCCGGAACCCCAGGCAACATTAACCCCTATAAAACTATGAGCGATTACATGACTTATGAATATTAAACACCACATATTATTCATTTTACTTCTTTGTCCCAAAATGCAACTTGCACCGGCGTGAGCCCATTGGTATACAGGGGCAAAGGTTGGTATAGTCGTTACGCCTTCCCTTATACAAATACACAGTGTAAAAAGTTATTTATCTGCTGAAATTTCACTGAGTCCGGTAACAAGTAAAACACATGAATAATTTCATAGTTATGGCAATCGGACACTGTTTTCTTTGACCCTTTATTTTTACTTTGTATGCCAATTTGTGGCATGTATTAATTCTGGAAAAATTAAACAATTTCACACAGGCCCCTGGAATGCGGTTAAAATTGTCCAATAGTTGTTTGGAAAATGAAAAGAATTGAGTAGCCTACTTTTCTGCCTGCTGAGGTTTTGCAATTTTAAAAAAGGAATATCACACAACAGCAAGTGACATTATCTGGAGATGTATCCTACTATGGATTAACGTCTAGTAAATCCATTGTGGTCACCGGTAAATATTTTGCCAGAAAGGTGTGACAAACTCTCCAAAATGTGAGCAGAGCGGCATAAGTGTACCTTAGCTCCAAGGACAATGATTTGCAGTTCAGGCCTCTAAATTTGATGTCCAAGAAGCTAATTTGCATGTTTCCCCACAGATAAAAAATATATATATTAATGACATATCCCTGTAGCAAGCATATTTAATGACTAAATGTATGTGACCGTGTTCTTGCCAACTGCCACAGAAGGACTTGTAGTATAGCAAAAGGGTGTGTTCGAAATAGCACGTGATAAAAATGAACTAAATTTAAAGACATGGCCTGAAAAATATAAGAAATTGAATCTCTTCCTGTCATAAAAAGCAAACCCAAATCATGTTCTCTCCACATCTCTTACACGTAAATGAGTTTGAGGGTATTACCAATGGGTTAACTCTTCAGAAACAGGCAGGATTCTCAAAACAGCTTTCTATCCTTTTGTTTTTCAATAAACCCAATTAAAATTGTCTTAAAGTACAGTAATTATGTTAAGATTGCATGATAGTTACATGATATTACTACACTAGTTCCTCTCATTAATAGTAGTCCTTTCGATCTATAGCGCTTGAGGCCTAAAAGCTGCGACTGAAAAGCCATATGCACAGACAAAGCAAGGGATACTGGAGCACAGACCGGCAGACACACACAAACAGGCAGAAGCATTCAAAAGGAGGACGTTTCGGTAGTTTAGGGTGTGTTATCTCTTGCAAAGTGTGTCGTGTGACTCGAGATTTGTTATCGTGCTTTGCCGTACGATTATGTGAAAAGTTATATCTTGGCAATTGGTTTCTGTAGTGACAATGCCCTGGAAGGGAATCGAAGCGAAGGGATGGGACGGGCAGGGAAGGAAGGGAAACGAAACGAAACGGAGGGAGGAGAGGAGAGGAGAGGAGAGAAATGAAATGAAGGAGTGATAAAAGATAGGAGGAAAAAGGGAACAGCAGAAAGAGAATACAGAAAGGAAATTAAATGAAATGGAATACAGGGGTGAGAGAAGAAAAGAAAAAGGAAAGGAAAGGAAATGAAATGAAATGAAATGGAATTAAGGGGGTTGATAGGCTTAGGCCAGTCAAGGAAATGAGAGTAAAGAAAAAGCGCGGCCGCAGCTGGGCTGCGGGTCTCAGACAGTCTGGCGCGCAGTCCCAGGGGAGCACAGGTAAAGGTCCATTGTCTGGCTGCCTTCAATCCCATTATGATTTGCAGACCTGGCCGTACCAGCACCGTCACCACGCCCGGGCTAGCACATAGGGGGGGGGGGCGTCAGTGGTACAGGCCTGGTCGCAAAGTGCAGACGCCCGAAAACCCCCGCCCCAGATCCGCAGAACTGACTAGACCTCGTCTTCTGCCACCTGACGAGGAGAAAATTGGCTAGCTAGCACCGAGTTTTCAGGGGGAAAAACGGACAGGCCAAGATGTTGAAGTAAAAAAAAATAAGAAATACCACTTACAGTGCGAGTGAGGGGTGTGAGGTCCGGCCAGCAGCAGCTGCCGAGTACCGCAGCACCGCCTTGACGTTTCCGAGGACGGGCAACCAGCAGCAACCCTGCTCCAGTTCCTGACTCATGACACGGAGATCACACACTGCCTAGCGAGCTGAGAGATTTCTTCAACACAGCTCGCAAGCAAACAAGAGGCCGGAGCAGGGGAGGAGGGGATGTCCAGCGCCCAGAAGAGGGGGTGAAAAAACAAAGATCCACAAGTGCAGAGAAAAAAACACTCACGCGCGCAACCCAAAAGATATGATATCGTTTTACAAGAAATGCAGCAAGCAGTGTCTGCTGCCAGGAGGGCAGAGCAGGGGAGGGATGTCCTGTGGTTGCTGGGTGTTGCACAGTGAGGCAGAGGCCGCTGGCTGCTGCCCCGGCTGTACAGGGTCCCTGGAAGGAGCAGGGTCTTCTGCAGGGAGGTGTCTCGAAGTCCAACCGTTCGCAGGCATGAACATTGGCAATGATTTCCTAGAAGCCACCTCCAAATATAGTAACAGGGAAGGGGCATTCCTAGAAGCACCGGAGACGTCAGGCGGACGGGAGGCTGCCGGACTGCCCGCTGCCGGCAGAGGGCCCCCGCGAGCTGGCCGCGCGCGGAAGGCGGCGACGAAGGGTGGCGAAGCCGACGCCTCCCGGAGCCGAGCCTGCGGTCGCTAGATAAGATCCGGGAGCGGTGTCATGTGCGCCCTCCAAGCTGCCGCTGTCACCCTCATCGTGCGTCTTCGGGCATCCTGTGTCTGAGGCGTGTTTGCTTTTCCCGTGGCAGATGCCTCCCCTCAGGCGGACTCCCCCATCGCTTCCAGGCGCTCAGCTGATCTCACAAGCGTTACTTTACAAGAGCAGGGCTGCCGAGTCACTAGGAGAGATTGCTGAGGCGCTCAGTAGCTCAACATCGCCCACCACACCCGAAACTATCCGATGACAGGGGTGAAAACATGAGAACTGCCAATGGGCTCCTTCTTGGGGGCGCGAGAGCTGAGGTAGCTGTTAACGGAGAGACGTGGTAAAAGCCGAGTGACCTAGTGCAGCACTTTGCAGAAACTACCCTGCACTGACCATTGATAACGGCACTATAATTGCAGTTCGGACTGCAACTTCGCCGGTATTCACCAACATTGCGATATTTTAACCCCTGCAATGCTAGGCCTTATCCCCACTCTGTGCTAAGCTTTTTTTTAAGCCTATTTGGGGTAGTTCTTTCTTAGGCCCCCATAACGTTTTGTCTAAGGTATCCATGCCAAATTTGTGTCCTTTTTTCCCCCAACATCCTGGGGATTCTGAAGGTGACCAGGGTTTTTGGATTCCCCTGGAGGGGACTGAGAAATTAGCCAAAATACAGTAAAATTGAACTGTACCTTGCAATGGTTTTTCATTATCTACCGGGTATACAGCAATTCATTTGGTAAAATATAAAAAGAGAAAAATAGGTATTGTAGAAGGCTGGCTTAGTATATGGTGCACACTTATTTAAGTGATGCACCCTGCACTAATCCAGGCAACCCTTATGGTGATTTTAGTGGTGTTTGATAACCATAGAAAGCTCTCAAAGTGGTAACTGTGGAGAGCAGCCTTTAGGCTTATATTGAAGGAGTGTTAAGCAGCTTGTTTTACCAGTTTAATCATGTAGTGTAGGTAAAACGAAAAAGAACCATCAGTGTTTATATGAAATACTTCTATTTAATACTCATCACTCACTAACACATTGTTATATATCTCCTACCTAGGGATATCAGCACACATACACAATAATACTTCAATTGCAATATGGTAAGTAGTTCAAAATACAATTGTCTCCCGGGGGAGAGACCAAACCATATGTTAAGAAAGTGGAATGTGAACTGCAAAGGAGGACGGGACTTGGTAAAGAAGACCCAGAGGAGCTGGGGACACAAGGAACCACCCAAGGAAAGTACCCAGGAACCCCACGGAGGGTGTGTGCATAGTGGGAACACAGCCGCGTGCCCAATGGAAGTCAATGGAGTAGTCGAGGTTGTAGTTTTGCAGAAGAAGGACCCTTCCCAGAGGATCACGAAGAATTCCTTTGGAGGATGGAAGGTTGGAGAGCCACCTCACCCGTGGATGCCCTGGAGACCAGGTTACCTACACCAGGGAAGCCAGGTGCATAAGGGTGAAGAGACATCGGAAACCTCCATAGACGACAATGGAAGACTTAGAGAAAAGTGCCTGGAGAAGAAGGTGAAGAAGTTCGGTGGAATCCAAGGGTGGATTCTGAAAGTGAAGAACCTGCAAGCAGAGGGGCCAGAGTCTATGCCACTTAGGAGTGACCAGGAGGCACGGAAGAGCAATGCCCACCAATGTCGGATGGTTCAGATGAGTTGATGGTGACCTTGTCGCTGCAGCTGTGAGGACCAGACAATGCTGGGGAAGAACAGGAGCCATGCACGAGCTGTCCCACGTTGGGCGTCGGTGACTAGGTGGGCGGTGTCCGGTGGGGGCACCAACAAGCCTTGGTTGCCGCACATGACGTGGAGAATGTAAAAGTAGCGACTTTCGGACCAGCAAGGTCCAAGGGACTCACCATTAGCAGGAGAATCAAAGCAGGCCTGAGCAAGCCGGGGATCCCACTGAAGCAGAAGAAGACTCTCAGGAGGACCCACAGGCCGAAGGCACAGGAGTCGCAAGAGGACCTCAAGCAGCTCACCCAGAAGGAAGGCCCACAGTGCAGAGGATGCAGTGAGGATGCTGCACTTGGCAGGAAGAGATGCTGGAGGCTGAAGCTTCTTGTGGCTCAAAGATCTCTGGAGTGCAGAGCCAGCAAGCCTTGACAATGGCAAGTCGATGAGGTGCACAGGGGTTTGGTCCCAACAGTTCTGACGAGGGATATTGGCCTCAAAATTGCAGAGAGGACAGGTCAGGCTCGAGGGAGTTGCAGAACCACCATCTGTGTTGCTGAGCCTTTGGAAGTCCGTGGGACGTCAGGAGCAGCAGACTGGTCAGTTTCATTGCAGTGCCTGCAGATGCAGGGGAGTGACTCCTTCACTCCAAGGGAGATTACTTCGGGTGTCCTTGATGCCCACATGTCTGTTGAAGATTCTGGAAGAAGCACAGACACAGATGACAAAGAAGACTTGCAGAACTGTGAGAGCAGGAGCCGCAGGAGTCTTCCTTGGTGCAGTCTTGGTTCCAGGTGAAGTCCAAGTGTCCAGACGGTCGAAGAGCGATGTGGTTTCAGGCTTGAGTCTTGTCCCACAATGAATCTAAGGAACCACCCACAGGTAAGCATTTAAGTACCCTAGGGAAAGGGTTGGAATGACTCAGAGGTCCCCCCCAGAGTAGGGCTGGACAGAGGGGAGGATACTCCCATGTCCTTTGTCCAGTTTTGTGCCAGAGAAGGAGCCAAGGGCTCCCTGAACTGGCTGAAACTGGAGTATGCAAGGAGGGCACCAAATGTGCCCTTCAGAGCAGTCTGGTGGCACTGGCAAGTGCTCCAACCCCAGCTCAATACACTAAGTCCTGTCTGGGAGGTGGTCACACCTCCCTGTGACAGGAAACCTATTCTTCTACCTTCCCCTGCTTGAACTTGGTTTAGCAGCAGGAGGTTAGAATCATGTCTGTGGTCGGCAGCAGCACTAGCTTGCTGTCAGACCCTGAAAGGCTGTTAACGGTATACAGGGGGGTACCCTAAGGGAGCCCGCCCAGTACATGAGATTATATTTCCAACACTGGAATCAGTGGTGGGGTAGGATTCCAACATGTTTGATACCAAAGGTGACCAGGTTTGGGGCAGTCACTATATAATTAGACATCTCGTAATGGCATATATCCACCATGTTAGGGGAGAGGATGTGGCCTGACGGCCAGGGCGGTCGACCTCAAATCTGGGGAACCGGGTTTGAGTCTCGGCAAGGATGTGCAACATCCTGTGATTCTGGGCAAATCACTTAATCTCCCTGGGGCTTATTTACAAGGCCCTTGTGCCACTTTTGCGTCACTTTTCCCATGTTAAAAATGAGGCAAAAGTGGCGCAAGGGCCTTGTAAATCTGCCCCTCTGTGCCTAACAAAAATGAATGTGTCCTTGTGTAACGCAACTGGTGCTCCTGTAAAGCGCTCTGATACCCGATACCTTTTGACTCCAGGGTTTGTAGGGGTGTCCTGCTCATGCAGGGCCACCCTCACACTCATAACAAAGCACCCTGTCCTCAGGACTGAAGAGCCTGCCATAAGGGTGACTTATAGGTTTTAAGTGTAGTGACTCTAGATATATGGAAACATATATCCGTTGTGAGAGGTGCAAGCACCAACTCACACAGACTGCAATGGCAGGCCTATAGTCACAGTTTAAGTGGACTTCCATGGGTGGCACAATACATGCTGCAGCCCATAATGTTTCATTTGATGGACGGAGGCAGACTCGAGCGGTCCTCTGTAAAGCAGCATGCTTAACAGCACGCTGCACTGCTGACTATAGCGGCCTACTTCCTCTGATGAAATTATATGAGTCATCCCTCACTTTGGAAGTAATCTGTCAACACGGATTGTCGTGTCATATTTCCTTACTAATTACGGACGTGTGTAGCCGATACATGCTACAAAGACTGTCAGACCACCTCCCATTCACAGGGTGCCCGGCTGGGCCCCATGTGAGTAATTACCCCCTCCCAATACTCCTTTTTGAGTCACTTCCATTATTGGTGTACACTTCACCACTCTGACAGTGTATTGTTATTGATTCAGGTGTTCCTCATTGTTAGCTCCTGATGAGACTCCCTATTGATTGAGGGGTTGAAACTCCGTCGACACACTTAAAACAAACCATTTATTCCAGCTCTCACCAGTGTTTCAGTTGGCTGTGAATAATTATTGTATACTTACCAAAATGGTCGTTTTTGTACATTATGAAACCTTATTGTATGTCACAACTTGTCACTTTGGTATGTAGGTTCAAAGTTCACTTGGGACACCAAGCACTTCCTTTTTGATTTTGCATTATTATTGACATAAACAGTATTGGATTTTATTCTCTGAGTTCTGTGATTCTTCTTCTCTTTCGGTACATCTTTGCCCATGATTATTGCGATTGTGCTTAACCCCTTCCCTGCGGGGGTAATTCCCACACGGGTGCGGGGGGTGAGCGCGGCGCCGCGGTGCTCGTGACGAGACCAGCTCGTCATGAGTCACGGTGGAGCTGTGCTCATGACGAGCTGGTCTCGTCACGATCCCGCCCACTGATTAATTCGCCCGCACAGGTGGGGAATTAATCACGCGTGGGCGGAGCGCAGCCGTTATGACGAGACCAGCTCGTCATGAGCACAGCTCCACTGTGACTCATGAAGAGCTGGTCTCGTCATGAGCACCGAAGAGGTTAACCATTATCAAGTATTCCATTTATTGTCCACAGGAACCATTGTTCCTTGATATATAACCTAGATATAAGGAAACATATATCTGTCGTGAGAGGTGCAAGCACCAACTCACAAAGGCTGCAAAGGCAAGCCTGTAGTCAAAGTTTAAGTGGACTTCCATGGGTGGCACAATACATGCTGCAGCCCATAGGAGACCCCTGGTGTACCTATGGCCTGGGTACCTTAGTACCATATACTAGGGACTTACAAGGGTGCACCAGTAGCCAATTGTGGATGTTCAAAAGTACCTACCATGGTCAATTTAGGGAGAAAGCACAGTGACTGGGATCCTGATTAGCGGGATCCTAGTTAGACTAGGTCAAAAACATACCGACACCAAGCAAAATGTGGGGGTAACCATGAAAGCAGATCCTACTTTCCTACACAACCTCCCCCCCAAACAAAAGGAGATGAGACTAACCTTGCCCAGTAGAATCTTCATTTTCTTAGTGGAAATATCTGGAGAGTCCATCTGCGTTGTCAATGTTACTGGCAAGGCTATGTTCCACAAAAATGTCTATCCCCTGTAGGGAAATGGACCACCTCAAAAGTTTGGGATTTTCACCCTTCATTTGTTTAAGCCATAAGAGGGGCTTATGGGCTGTCTGAACAATGAAGTGAGTGCCAAACGGGTATGGCCTCAAATTCTTCAAGGCCCAGACCACAGCAACGGCCTCCCACTCAATGAATGACCAACGTTTCTCCTTGGGAGTCAACCTTCTGCTTATAAAAGCTACCATTGATCCTGGCCCTCTCTGTTAAGTTGTGATAATACTGCACCTACCCCTATCTCAGAAGCTTCTGTCTGGACAATGAAGGTTTAGGAGTAATCAGGACTTTGCAGAATGGGAGCAGAGCATATGGCCTGCTTCAGGTCATCAAATGCCTTCTGACAACTAACTGTCCACTGAACTTTCTTAGGCATTCTTTTGGAGGTGAGATCATTAAGGGGGGTGACTATGGATCCATAGCCCTTAACAAACCTCCTGTAGTACCCAGTCAGGCCCAAGAAGGCTCTGACCTGAGTCTGGGTAGTGGGAGCAACTCAGTCCATGATGGTCTGGATTTTGATCTCCAATGGTTGAACTTGGCCTCCATCTACAAGTTGGCCCAAGTACACAACCTTACTCTACCCTATCTGGCACCTTGTGGCCTTGATAGTGAGGCCTGCCTTTTGCAGAGTCTCCAGAACATTTCTTAGGTAGACCAGGTGATCTTCCCGCATGGAGCTAAAGACAGCAATATCATCTAGATATGCTGCACTATAGGCTTCCAGACCCATTAAGACATTGTTCACCAGCCTCTGAAATGTGGCAGGTGCGTTCTTCAAGCCAAAAGGCATTAAAATAAATTGATAATGCCCACTAGGGTTTGAAAATGCAGTTTTTGGTTTGGCATCCTCAGAGAGTCAGATTTGCCAGTAGCCAGCAGTCAGGTCAAATGTACCGAGATACTTGGCAGAGGCCAGGGTATCAATCAGCTCATCTGCCTTTGGAATTGGATGGGCATCAGTCCTAGTGACTGTATTGCGTCCCCTGTAATCCACACAGAACCTCAGCGCTCTTTTACCATCCTGGGTATGAGGTTTTGGTACAAGGACTACAGGACTAGCCCAAGGGCTATCTGAAGGCTCAATGACCCCCATATTCAGCATCTTTTGGATCTCAGTCCTGATACAGTCTCTGACATGGTCAGGCTGTCTGTAGATTTTACTCTTCACAGGCAGGCTGTCACCTGTGGGGACTTCATGCATGGGTACACCAGGTGGTCTGACTGGGTGTCAGAGAGAACAGACCAGAAAACTGAATGAGAACCTGTCTGCAATCAGTCTGCTGTTGATCAGTGATGCTGTCTGCCAAGACTACTCCTTCTACCAATCCAACAGCAGGGTCCCGAGAGAAGAGATCAGAGAAAGGGTCCCTCTCTTCCTCCTGTCCCTGATCAGTGACTATAAGCAAGCTCATGTCAGCCCCTCTCAATAAAAGGTTTTAGGAGGTTCCCATGAAGTACACTGTAGATACGTCTTGGAGTGACTAGGTGTTATATCCTGACTTCATGGTTATGCATGCCCTGTCTGTAGAATCCTACAGTGATGACATGGTTTGGAATGTTGTCAGTCAAATGAGTCACAGTTGACTGGGCTGAGCTGCCTGCTGGCTGCTCCTGGTGGGGTCTTGTTCTAGTCTTGATCTGGTCTACTTATGGTCTCCCTGTGATCTTGTACCATCTTGTAATAAACCTCTTTGAATCACCTGAACTGAGTGGACTTGATCACTACAGAATTTTGGCGACGATCTTCAAAAGAACCTGCTTCTGTCACCTCTACAAGAACTTCAAGCAACTTTATAAATTACAGAACCTCCTGCAACTCAAGTCAAGTTACCCCAACTGGCATCCTGACCCCACCAGTGACCTCCCATCGGTCGCCCACAGCAGTCTGCCAGTTGTTCCTGTCTACTCCCCATCATCTCTACGCATCTTATGCTGTGCCTTCAGTGAGGGTAAGCCTGACACTCTTCAAGCCTGCCAACGTCTGCGCCTACCAACTCCTGCATCCTATGTTGTTCAGTTCAGTTCAAAATTATGTTTATTTAGACCATAGTCTTTAAACAGTGATAGTACCAATAAAAACAACAATATAAAACAACACAATTTATACATTCTCAGTGTGAAAAGTTGATAAATTATCGGTAAGGAGATAGTAATAATAACTTTTCTACACAGGGCATCACCATCCTTTCTAAAAATTGTACAAAGCTTAAAACATCTTTAAAATACTATACAAATATTTATCCTTATAAAATAGAATTAATTTAAGATTTATAAAATTAAAGACTAATTCTCCCTAAGGAACCTTTTGACTTCCTTCATATAGTTCCCTAGTGCAATCGCAATCTCGAGATTAGGCATTTCAGTAAATAATTTAACCGCCTGTATCCGCAGTCTTATATCATATTTTAAAAATATTGGGCGAAGATATCTTTTACGCTGCTCTAATACTGTTGCACAGTCTAACAGGATGTGCAATATATCACCTTTGGTTCCCAGTGTACACTTACAATACCCATCCTGATACAGCATTTTTGTTTTTAATTCTTCATTTACTATCCATGGATTTATACCTATTCTCAGTCTTAAGATCTCCTGTCTATACCAATAGTTTGGTAGAATATCCAGATAAGGAAACCATTTTTCATTTAGCCATGCATCTCTCATGAATTGCACTGATTTTTTCTTGGCCAGATAATCCATATCTGCTTGTCTTGAGGCTTCTAGCCCCTTATTTCTGATGTCTCTTTTACAGAATTCTACATTCAGGGTTTCTGGACAAATTTTTACCTTTACATTCTCACAAACCAATACTATTTCCTTCCTTATCTTTTTAGCCCATTTTAGATTACTACATTGGATCTCTTTCCTACACCACTGAGATATCTTTTGGCCTGTTTCTAAGTCCAAGCGTTTCCAAAATCTTATTAAAATCATTTGTGACTGAACCCTCCATGCAGTAGTGCCTAACTCATTTCTTATTGCTTGAATCATTGACGAGTGTGGCAATGACAGAAGAGTTTTCAGGCACCTCCCTTCCTCTAGATCCCAATCTTGTTTACCGCTTAGATAGAGAACTTCTGCTCCATAGAGTACTTGTGGGGGTATCATCGCACTAAAAGCCTTTAACAATGGTCTGTGAGACATATCTCCATAGTCTCGATTACATTTTTCAGACCACAGATCGATGTGTAAGCTTTCGCTTTCTGGGCTTCTATGTGAGTGTGCCACTTTAAAAACCTATCAAACCACATCCCAAGATAGCGATATTCATTCACTATTTCTAGCTTCAGATCTCCTAAAAACCAATTAAAACTAATCACTTTTGTCCCAAAACATAAAATTTTAGTCTTTTCCATATTTACAGTTAAGAGTTTCCTTTCACAATATTCCTTAAAAATATTCAACTTCCTTTGGAGGCCTATTTCAGTCTGATCCAGAATTACCAGATCGTCAGCGTATAAAAGGCAGGACACTTTATTTCCATCCATTCGTGGACTGGCACTTCTTTCGACCTCTAAGCTTGCTGGTAGATCTCCTAAAAATATGGCAAATAGCAGAGGGGCCAGCACGCAGCCCTGTCTAAGGCCATTCTTAATTGCTATTTTGGGCGTCAATGAGCCTTCTGTGTCTCTAATTATTTGTGCCCAATTTCCACTATGTAGCTCTTTTATTAATGCCAACAGACCTTCGGGAATATTTCTCTTTACAAGGGTATCCCAGAGCACCTTCCGGTCAACTGAATCAAATGCTGCACGGAAATCAACAAAGCAACAACACAGCTTACCGTTTTGTTCTATTGATTTACGTGCCACTGACCACAGAGCGAAACAGTGGTCAATTGTGGAGTGGCCTTCTTTAAAGCCCCCTGTTCAACTGGTACAATTGAAAATTCCTCTACCCAATTCTGTAATCTGTTCAAAATTATTTTTGAGAAAACTTTTTCCCCAATGTCTAATAAGTTAATCAGCCTATAATTTTGTGGTGCGTTCATATTAGCTTTTTTATGGACTGGCCTTATTATAGCCCCTTTCCAATTCTTTGGTATTTGTCCACCATCTAAAATTACCGAGAACATGAGGGAAAAGAATCTCACCCACCAAATCATCTGTGACTTTATTATTATTGCTGGGAGATTATCTGGTCCTGCAGCTCGTGTTAATTTTAATTTACTTATTATCTCTTTTACATTCTGTTCTGCAAAATCCGGTTTCAATTCTTCCATTAACTCTTGCCACGGCTGGGGCTCTTCGACTTCTTGTTCTCTACGAGGGCTATACAATTCCTTCAGATACCTCTCCCATGCTGCCTCGTCTACTACACAATTCATTGCCCCTGCTGGATGATCAGTTGCTGCTTTTACCAGCTTCCAAAACTGTCTTATGTTTTTTGATTCAATGGATTCCAGCAGATTTTCCCAGCATTTGTCTTTGTACGCCCTTTTTGCACTCACAATCAGTTTTTTGTATTCTCCTTTCAATTTATTAAGATAACTTTGACTATTCTGGTCATTTTTTTTTACTGATGTTTCTTATAGCTTTCCTTAGTTCTCTTTTTTTCTTTAGACAGTCTATAGTAAACCATTTTGGCCTCCTAACTGGCATTTTTTGTTGGTCTATTTTATCTTTTTTAATTCTATTCGAAGGCATTGCACCACTTGGTCTATTTTTCCCTCATACCATTTCAGCTTCTTAACCCCTAATTCTCCCAGGAATATCGTCTGTTGGAATTTTCCTAATTTTTCCATATACTCTTCCGTTAATCTAGTTGTCACTCTTTTAGGATATTCTACTTGTTGTAAAATTACTTTATCTCTGGGTTTCGGGGTTCCCCCTTGAATCTTCAACTTCAGTGGGTTGTGGTCACTGCCTTCTTCCCTAAATATCTTAAAATCCAATATGAGTGAAAAATTCCAGGCAAACATAAAGACATAGTCTATCGGGCAATTCTGAGTGCCTATTGTAAATGTCTTCTTTGCTGGGCAGTCTGATTCTAATCTGCCATTCAGGCAGAATAGACCCTTCGTACCTAGATAATTGCCCAGGTCTTTATCCTGTCTTGTTGGTTCACAGGCAGGGAATGTTGCTTGTTTTATTTCATATGCGTCTAGTATATCCCTTTGCCAAATATCTACCTCCTTTGGGTACAATTTATGATTAAAATCTCCCACGATAAAAAACATATCCAAATCATACTTTTCACATAGCAAATCTATATCATCTTTAAAATACCCCAACTCAATTCCATACTCCTTGGCATTCTCCCATTGCATATACACATTTATGATGATCACATTTTCATTTTTTGTTTCAGAAAGCAGCAAGGAGAGTCTACATACCAGGAGCCACTTACATTTTACTTTCAACAAAATCGCATTGTTAGCTACTTTTGTTGACAGTAGGGTCATAATCCCCCTGCCGGGCGACCAAACCTTTTTTTCTTTGCTGGTCGATGGAACTGGAGAAAGCCGTCAAATATTGGGGTTTCGTCGCATAGCCAGGTTTCTTGCAGACAAATAATTTCAACATTTCTTCCTAATTTATTTATACATTCTTGTTTTATTATGTCTCCAAGACCATTTATATTCCATGATAAAAGATTTAGGCTATGCGACACCCCTTTATCCTATTCAACCTCACTTAAACCTCCATCTTCCACCATATCTTCCCTAAACCACTGGGAGGGACCTGCCGGACTACTTCTTTGACTCCAGTTACCCCATAAGTTATCGGTAGCTGAGTTATTGACTACTACATTCAGGGTACTCCCTCCTTCTTCTTTATCCTCCCGAAGCCTCACTTGTCTCTTACCAAGACCTCCATGACATTTAAGGAAGCTGCTGCCTGGATGGCAATATCCCTTTAGTTCTCTCTCTGTGATTAACCTTATACCTTCATGCTGTATTCTCTCTCTCTGCTTCCAAAATTGCCAATTTTACCAGGTCAGAATAGAGTAGTACTCTTGTAATTTCCTTTCCATTTATTTTTTCTATAAAGCCCACCTGTCTCAAATCTTTTGTTCCTATTCCCCTCAGGCTAGGGCATCTAGAAAATGAAAATAGGATTTGGGATCTATTTAAGGGTATAATTTTCCTCGTTTTTTTCCCCTTTTTTTCTGAATACTCTGGTTTGAGGTACAGCCATTTATTGCTTCCCACCTCTATCCCTATCTCGGGGTCCTCTATACCCCCCTGTCTGGTAGTTTCCCACCTATCGTACCCCTGTTTATTTTTTCCCTTCTAGTTTCCTTTTTTGTGGGTCTGTTACTCCTTGACTTTGATACTTCTGGGATTTTATTTTGTTACCCACATTGTTTAATTTTAGATCCATTTTTACTTTTGGTTGATCCTTTTTTGGGTCCTTTTTTGGGTCTGTGCTACTCTGAATATTTACTTTCTTATTGGGGCCCTTCTTCTTACCCTCAGCTCCGGGGGTCTTAGTGGGTACCCTTATCAATGCAGGGATTTTTAAGTTAACCACTCTCTCCTTTGCCTTATTCTTTCCCCTTATTTCTACTTTAGATTTCATCTTTCTGCTTATATTTCGTTTGGCTTGGCCCCTATTATACCTGGAGCTATATCTTATATTTTCCCCTCTTCTTTTTACCAACATTGGATATTTCGATATATAAACGTTTTGAGAGGTTTCTGCCATTTCTTTCTGTTCTGTAGACTGAATATCTGCTACTGGCCTCATCATTTGCGGCATCTGACCTCTGATGCCTTGCAGCTCCTCCTCAATCTTTTTCAAATATAGTTTTTGCGTATTCAGAGCCCCATTGTTTAACATTGTAACTTCCAGTATCCCTTTCAGGGTTTCCTGGAGCATCATCAGTATGTCCATAAGTGATTGAGAGGGGGTTGCAGAGATGTCCAAATTTTGTAGGCTGTCTCTCTCTGAATCATCTATTCTTTCTATTCTTGATAGTTCCTGCTGGTCCTGCTGGTCTTGATTTCTACTCTGTTTTGAATGTAATACCGGGGTATTTAATATGTCCCCACAGTCGGTTCTCTTCTCTTGACTATTATTCTCCATTTGGCCTTGGGGCACCGGTTCCTGTGTTTGCATTAGAAACAGTCTGGGGGAGGATGACAGTCGCGGTGCTGTTATTAAGGGGTGTTGACTTAGAAGGGACTGATTTATCAGAAATGATGCCTCCAATAATTCTTCGGAGGGTTCTACCATGCCAATTCCATTTTGCACCACACCCACTTCCACGGGTTCCACTGGTTGATCTATCCGTTTATAATGTTTACCTAAGAAGTCCTTTATAGATGTAGGGGCTAACATACTCCCATTGATCACTTTCTGGGACTTTTTAGTGGCTTTTTTATTTTTACTCTTTTGCGGCGCCCTTTTTGGCCTCTCTCTGGCGCTTGCCTGACTCTCCTGGCTCTCTTCTAGGGTCCTAATCTCCCCGGAAGACTCTCTCCTTCCAGAGCATTGCTCCGTCGTTTTCTGCTTCCTTTTTGGTGCCATTGTCCTTTATCTATCGCGGGCCAGAACCTTTTTGTGACGCTCTTAATCGTTTCAATTATACTGTGCGTATGATTTTAATACTCTTCCTTGCTTTATCCCCTTTCCTTGCCCCCTATGTAACCAAATTGTCAATTAGTAAGCGCTTGAGCGGGGCATTTAGGTACTCCAATCATCCATCCATTCGTTCTTGTACTTACCTCTGTTGTGCCTTAGCCCAGCATTGCCTGCCAATTTTCCTTTGAGATTATATAACTGCATTAATGTCCTTACCGCCTCTCCCTTCCCTCTTTCTTTCTACTGGGGAGACGCTCCAGTTGTGCACACCCGACTTTCCAGATATCTTCTTGGGTGTGCAGGGTCTCTTATAGAAGCAACCTTCCTGCTTTCTCCTCCGCTCCGGGGCTGTTCTCCTCCCCTGCCCGTGATTTCCTACAGGGCGGGGGCTCTCTCACTGGAGCTTTTTTCTACCGCTCCCGCGGTAATCAGGTCCCTTCGGTTACCAGCGGGGCCCGGATTGCCCGGTTTTGTTTTTATAAGAGGTCCGATGTCCGATGTGTGGCACGTTTGATTTTCCTCCCGTACCAGCACCCGTATCTTGCAGCTCAAAGTTCCTGCTGCTGCTGCGGTGATTGCGGTGATTGCGTCTTTGGCGTCGTGACGTGACGTAGCGTAGCGGCTGGCGGCGAGCTGGGCGGCAACAACAGAGGGAGACAAAATCACTTGCTGTAGAGACTTCCGCTGCTATGTGCTGTATCAGGGGACGAGCAGAAGGTTTGCTGCCTACACATACAGGCTGCGTGGTGAGCATCCTATGTTGTGTCTGTGTCCTGTGCTGTGCTTTCACTGAGGGTAACCCTGACAAGCCTGACAAGCCTCTGAGGGTAAGCTCTTCAAGCCTCCCAACGTCTCTGTCCTGTGCTCTGGGCAGGAAGAGTGCTGTATTCTGTGCTTTCAGACTGGCAAAGTTCTTTTATTTGGACATCCTGCTTGTGTACTTTATACCACTACCAAAGACTCTGCTATCTTTCGCTGTCACTTGGATTACCGTTTCTGTCGGGCAGTCTTTCGAGCGACAACCCTCTCAGGCACAGCAGAGCTTTTCATAAGCTTGGGTGAGCGGTTTCCCTGCGCTGGTTTGCCCTCCCATGTCCCCAAAATAACTGTCGGAGGAACTCGTTGTATTTGGGAAGGCATTTTGGTCTTCGGGTCTGTTTTAGCAACCTATACGCAATGGGACTTTTATAAAGTGAGGCAACGGTCTGTCTTTGATTGTTAGGCAACTTTCATATATTGGGTTTGCCTCACTTTGCCAACCGCCGTGCTTTCTTTTAAAAATGTGGCACGAGTCAGAACCAGAGCGCGCTCACCTTCTTTTTCTTCAAGTGCCTGTGACGTCCTTCGTTCTCCCTGCCGGATGCTCTTGGAGGTTCCCTGCATGCACACACGCGCAGTGAGCCTCCCGGCACTGCGTAGCCAACGTGCCGCCATGTTTTGGTTGGCTGCCACTGCAAAGGCTGTTCCTGTTTCATTACGCCAACCACGTCTAGTGCGGCATTTACGTGAAGAATATATTCCCTTCGGCTTCATGCTCTGACTGTCCCTGCTTGTTAGTTTGTCCTACAATCACCGTCGTGGGATCTGCTTTGAGTTTCTGCGGTGAGTGACTGATTACTCTTCTGGAGTCATATTTGACTTTTACACTGTGCGACAATTGACTAAGGATGTTCATTGCTTCACGTCTCTTCAAGCTGGAAGACCCAGACTGAGCGTGTCATCACATCAACTACTCTGCGGTGACACGCACACCTGATGTATTTATTGCAAGTTTACTCTGCTAGTCATTACAAATTTTATAGGGTGCCTGGTTCTTAATTTTACCTATTTTCGCATATTATTCAATTTCGCTGCTAGTTTGCCGAATTCCTTGATTTAGGTAACATGTCACAGTCTTGGCAATACGTGTAATTGTCTCTCTTGTGTAGCACATTCTTTTTGCATACATTCTCATGTATAGTGGCATGTTTTCCCCTTTTGGTATCTTTACAGTTACGCATTTTCTTGATCTGCTTCCCTTACGCAAGGGCGTTTCTTCTCTAGCACAGCTCGGGTGAGTAGTCGCTCACCGGCGTGGATCTCTGGTCTGTCTTTAACACAATTGTCCATGGACCCTAGGTATACGCCAAGTTGGTAAACGCCGTCAAGAGTCCATTACACTATTCTGATTTCCCTTCTAACAGGGGATCTTTGCAATGGGTTTTAGTCCCATTTGCCAGCAATGGGTCTAAGTCCCATCTGCTCACTGTACGATTGTACACGCATTACATGTCCATTGTTTTGTTTACTCTTCAACAGGGGATCTATGCAAGGGTGTCAGTCCCTGTGCATCAGTACGGGTTCCTACCCAGATACTTTCAGTTAACGGGTTCCTACCAAAAAGCTAACGTTCATGTTGCTTTAGTGCACAGTGTGGTATATTCACACTATTTGTCCATATACGGACACCTCTTGTCTTATTTGTTTACCCTACATAGGGTGTGCACAACTTTGTTCTACCTCCCTCCTGGGAGCTATGCAAGGGTGTAGCCCCTTTGCATTAAGTATATGGGTTCCCACCCATACACTGTTTTTTTTTGGGGGGGGGGAATTTGTCATGAGTACCTACTCATATGTGCTGTATTAACACAGTTACATTACTACAGTGCACGGTATGGTTTTTCCACACAAAGTTTGTCCTTACACTGAGATGTGTATGGGGAGCATTACCAGTTTTGTGCACAACGCATCTCTATCTCAAGAGATTAGTCATGGGTTCTCACCCATGCATTCGAGAGTACATATTTAGCTTACGTTTTTACTCTATTTGAGTGCATTTCATGCTTTTATTGCTAAGTATGTTCCGTTTATATTGTATTTTTTTATTGCTATATTTGCACTGTTATCTTTGCATTACATTTTTGTCATTGTGTAACGATAATGGTGTTTAGATGAAGAATCACCCTTATTTTTCTTCATCTTCCTTGTTTCTTTCTTCTTTTCTGTTTTCCATCTGAGGTCTTCTTCTTGTCTCTCTTGTGGATTCTGGGCTTTCCTCTGCTTTTCTGTCGTGTTTCCTTCCTCTGCGTTCGTCGCAGCCTATAGCCCTGTGTTCTGTTAGTTTTCCTTTTTCAGCCTCCATTCATTCCTGTTCTGGCCAGTGGGTGTGCTTTGGGGGCAGTCTTTTGTGCTTTCTTTTATCCGACATTGTTGTTTTTTCTTCTTTTCTGTTGTGTAAGAAGGGAGGATGGTTTCTATGTTTGTTTTCCTTTCTTCTCTGTTACCTGATGTTGCTCTTCTTTAGATTGTTTTGCGGTTCTGTTTCCTCTATGTTTTTTTCTTTCTGGTTTCTTCTCTCTTTTTCTCTCATTGTTGTTCTTTTGTTCATTTGGGAGAAAGGGGGATATGTTATATCCTGACTTCATGGTTATGCATGCCCTGTCTGTAGAATCCTACAGTGATGACATGGTTTGGAATGTTGTCAGTCAAATGAGTCACAGTTGACTGGGCTGAGCTGCCTGCTGGCTGCTCCTGGTGGGGTCTTGTTCTAGTCTTGATCTGGTCTACTTATGGTCTCCCTGTGATCTTGTACCATCTTGTAATAAACCTCTTTGAATCACCTGAACTGAGTGGACTTGATCACTACACTAGGTCAACTAAGTAGGTGACCTCACCTTTCTTCTCAAGTATAGTGTGGGCGCCATTCCACTTGTCCTGGAGAGCTGCTGAGGCCACAGGCTCCAACACCCACACTTTCTGTCCTGATTATAAACAGTCAGTAAAGCCTTTTGGTCATGCCAAGCCTTCTGAAGCTCCTGGCCGACCTCAAGGTTTTTGCTGGCCATCTTCATATACTCAGCCATACAAGAACGCAGGCCAAGTACATAGTCCATTATGTCATGCTTAGGGGGTCTGAGAGGCTGCTCCTATCCCTCCTTAACCATACACAATGGACCCCTAACTGGATGTCCAAACCGAAGTGCAAATGGGCTGTAGCTCACCCCTTCTGAGGAATCTCTCTGTAGGCAAAGAGAAGGCAGGGTAGCAAGACACCCCATTGTCACCTCAGCTTTTCTGGGAGTCCCATGATCATACCCTTTAGGGTCTTGTTGAACCTTTCAACAAGCCCACTGCACTGTGGATGATAGGGTGTGGTAAACTTGTAGATTACAGCACATTCCTTCCACATAGCAGTGATGTAGCTAGACATGAAGTTGGTACCTCTGTCTGACGAGACCTCCTTAGGAAACCCAACCCTGGAAAAGACTACCAGGAGGGCCCTAACTGCCACAGGAGCTGTAGTGGCCCTAAGTGGAATAGCTTCTAGATACCTAGTAGTATGGTCCACCACCACTAGTATGTAACTATGTCCAGATGATGTTTGAGATTTTAAGGGACCTACAATGTCTAACCCTACCCTCTCAAAGGGAACCTCAATGACTGGAAGTGGAATTTGGCCTTTGTAGTGCCACCTGACTTACCACTGGCTCAGCAAGTGACACAGGAGTGACAAAACTCCTTGGTATCTTCAAACATGTGGGGCCAGTGAAAGTGAGGGACAAGCCTTTCCCAAGTCTTGCTTTGCCCAAGATGTCATGCAGGGGGAATGTCATGCGCTAGGGATAATAGAAAACCCATGAATTTCAGAGGTATGACCAACCTCCTGGTGGCACCAGGCTTGGGGTCTCTACTCTCAGAAAATAGGAGCCCATCTTCCCAATAGATCCTATGGGACCCACTGACATTCCCTGCCTCCTCAGCAGCATATTTCTGTCTGAGCTGTTCAAGAGAGGGACAGATTTTCTGCTCCAGACTCAAGTCTGCCCTGGAAGGCCCCCCTGCCCCCAAGAACTCTGCCATGTCAGGCCCAAGTTCCTCTGAGACAGTTCCTTCACAGGGGATTATGTCATCGCCCTCAGGAGCCTGATCCTCACTGGGAGTCTGGGAGGAGGATAATTCCTTACCCTTCCTGCTCCTTCTCTTGGGAGCTTCCTGATCCATTCTTTCAGGAACCAGGGCTCTGTCTGTGCCTAGCCTTCTGGACTGAGCCCTAGTGACTGCAAAGGCACTGGCAGAAATACCCATCATCTCTGCATGTGTCCTGAACTCCATCTCAGACCAGGCTGAAGATTCCAAATCACTGCCCAACAGACAGTCCACAAGTAGGTCTCGGGAAACCACAACTCTTTTAGGGCCAGTTACCCCTCCCCAGCTGAGATTCACAACTGCCAAGGAATGATCAGTCCTGACATTTCTAGCATTGGTCACTTGGTAAATTTGACCAATATGATCTGTTCAGGGGACACAAGTTTCTCTGTCACCATAGTGACACTGGCCCCCTGTGTACCTGTATGCCACAGCTTCTTGACCATTAATGAGTGGCTGTTGCCTGTACTTGCCCTAGTTAGTGGGACTTACAAGTAAAGTGGCAAGCTCCATGCCACTGTCACAGACAAGAACAGCCTGAGTGGGTGTTCCGACTATGCCAGAACCCACTTCAGAGCCCAAGGTTAACCCTACTAATCCTTTGGGGCACTACTACTACTTGTACCAGTGCTAGGGGCTTTTGTTGCTTTAGTAGTGTTGTGTAGTTCCTATTAATCCGTAGGATCTGCACATTGTTTGGACAACATAAACTAGGGGCTTGGTGCCAAGACTGATTCTGGACAACCCTGCAGGATAAGTTGGCCTATAGACCAGCTAGCTCACAGTGCCACCGTAAGCCCCCCTAACCTCCCAAAGAGCAAATGGTTTCTAGCAACCACTGAACATGACAACTCTGACCCCTCAGGGGTTGTGGAAACAGTACAGAACCATTCGCTCAGTCACTCATGCTCTCATTCTCAGAGAAGTATACAGAGAATAGACAGTGGGACGTTTTCAATATATTTATTGAACCAACGTTATTCTCGTATAGGATACATGTGCTGCAATGATTAATAGACAGAAGCAGATAAAAGTGATTATAAGCACCAATAGCATGAAAAGTAGCTATAGTTCTACCATGGTGCTAAAACAATGTATATATGGAGGCATATAAAACAAGGCAGTAATTGAGCATACTCCTACTATGTGAACCCTACTCTAAGTGTACCTAGAGTGTGTGTAGGTGTAGAGCCAAGAATCCCCCCAAGGGAGGATCCAACCGCATTACCAGGTGGGAGAGAATGAAGGACCCTGTCTTGGTCACAAACTGGACACCTCTCACAAGATGTCAGACCATTGTGTGATGAATTCTCAGCATGCAAGGACCTCTGGTGACAGCTGGAGTGCCTCCTCTGCTAATCTATCGGGATGTTCATCTTTTATAATAGAAAGCAGCCTTGCAATGTGGGTATAGATTGGGGAAGTTATGGATATGTAGATAGCCCTGTCACCCCGTGGATGAAGATAGAGATGACATTTGTACATAGTGTGAAAATAGAGATGACATATGTACATAGTGCGAAATGAGACCTTATACCTGATGTTCAGGGCATTGTGATAATGTTGTGCAAAGCTATATATGTAAACAAGTTTGGTTTCAGGCAAACTAATCCAACATTGTCACACATGCAAATATGTGCAAAAGGTTACTGCTGAAAAATAGGACAATGTAAGAAATAAGCTGCTTTGCTACATGGGCCTAACTCAGGAATAAAACACCCACTCCTCATACTAATGGTCGATGCCTAAAAGCTATCTATAAAGCGAGCAGAACATTTAAAAACATTTTAAAAACTACTCTTTAAAACATCTAAAAGCTATCTAGAATCATTCTAAAAAGTCTGCAAGCCATAAAAATATGTAAGCTAAAATAAGAACCTTAAAGCTGATATAAAATCATCTAAAAGCAAGCTTCCTTTAAAAATATCTCCTAAAAAGCCTTAATAATTAATGTACTGTTTGAAATCCCAAGCACTCAGAAAGAGATGGTGCCTAGAAAGAAAAAAAGCTGTTTTGGTTAATTTTTTTTAGAAAGAGACCAAATTGTTCCCACACGCAAAAGGTCAATTGTTTATGTATTCCGGGTGGTAGATGCAACATTACTGTTGCCAACAATCGCAGATGTTCCCAGAGACGCACCTCGTACCATGTTTATGGAGCAAAGGTGATTCCATCCAGTTCCCACAACAGCCTCTGAGGGAGGCGTTGTATACCATAAGTTTCCCGCAGAGCCGTTGTTCACATCATCAGGAGCTGAAGCATCCCAGGGTGGCTCTAAGAATGCGTTCATCACCAATGGAATACGCTGGGGACAGCAATACGCATGGTCCTTCAAGGGATCCATCAACTTCAATGTCTGGTGGCGCAACCAATTCTGATCCGAGACATATATCCAGGGCGCATTCGTGGCTGCAAAGAAGACAGCGGTAGACAGGTTGTATGCTGTCAAGCCAGACAGGCCTGAAGGATAAGAACCAATGTTCGTTCAGTTCTCGAAGCCGAGCTGTGCCGAAGCAGTATACCATGCGCTCACGGCAACACAGCACCAGTAGTGCGGTCTCCATTCCGGGTTGAACTGGGACGTCCATTGCGGAGCAGAAAAATTATAATCAGATTTCCCTCAACAAGTAGCAGGAGAAGCTGAAGCCCTCCAAAAACACTTCCCAACATGGAGTGTATGAAAGATGGTATAACTCCAAAAATCATCTAATGGTTCTGACCAGACCAGAACCGATACATTTGAAAAAGTGCACTTTTCCCTTCATATCAGACATGTTAAAGATACAGTGGACCAGCTCCTCAAAATGCAGCGGGAAGTTAGTGTGGAGTAGTCTTCATCTCAGATGAGGACCTTGCAACCTGGAGATCAAAGGTCTCTCTGGCTGAAGTTAAGGCCACATCCTGCTGAAAAAGCATGGCTTTCAGTTTTCTCAAAGAATCAAACAGTAAGTCGGAAACATTTATCGAAGGCCATAGCGCTGCCTCCCTAACTGTGCGGGCAGGTGGAAACAGAACAGTACTAGATAAGCGATGCCCGGTTCCATTCCGCAGCAACCCTGATCATTCAGGATCAAATAGCTCCCATTCGAGTGCAGCCTGAACACCAGATGAATCACAGCAGCTGGAGAACCCTTCAGATAAGTTCGCTAATGAAGCATTGCATGCCCAGTGGAGAGAAATGTCCTTGCAGACTAAGGAACCGCTTAAAGCATCCTCACAATCGGAACCACTAAGGAAAACGTCTGTGTCCCCATTCCTGCATCAAAATCTGAACGGTAATTCTCAATACTCATGCACATAACCGGCCCCTAGCACTACATATCTGTCTACCTGTTGGTATTGGAGACAGTATTGGAATTGAAACGTCGTGACCAGTTGGATGATATTACCATGGATTATCCAGTCAGTGGATGGTGTCTCACTCATGGTGAAAGGTAATTGGTCTAGTTTTTCAATGTGCAACATGGTATATTTCGCATCTCTGCGTGCCATTGTTATCTGTCCTTCTGTTAGATTGTATGGTTAAAACTATTGATGTAGCGCCATGGCACGTGGCCAGAACGTAACGTTTTTAATGTCCAGCTCAGTATTACGATTGACGGTAATTGTGACTGTCCATGTCGTAAAATAGGCATGTCTTGCCTTATTATGTCAATAGCGGAAGACATTATGTTGCCCAGTGAATAAATCCTGAATGATAATGTGGTCATACCATTGTCAACCACAGCCAAAGCCTTTTCTAAGTTAACCCTGTCGATCTTGTGCAATCTCTCAGCAGCGTCCTGTTGAGAAATGTTCCACAGCTTGTTGTATATACCATAAAAAAATTGCTTTTGACGTGGGTTCCAGGACTTAATAAAAAATCCCTGAGATCCAAGTTATCAGAAAGAAGGGACAAGTTTTGCTTCACCTAGGAAAGTGTTAAGGTCTTTAGCCAATCTAAGCATAACTTCCCAACACTATATGGCATCACCACCCCTGAATGTTCTGTCTGTACATATCACTGATCAGGCCTATTGATCCTAAATCCTTCATTGTTACCCTGGAATCAAGACCTGTTTGTGTCTATCGGCCAAACCAACCATCCCTTCCAATTGAGGTCTGATGAATTGAAAGAACCAATACCTATCATGGTATCCAGTGTATCCTCACTGAAGTGTGTTAAGTGCTGCCAATTCTCTAAGCGTGAGAATCCAGGAATATGTGGTGCGTTCAAATCTTTAATTTTTGCTATACCAAGACAAGAAGTTTGTTGCACTGTTTTGTTAAGAAAAATCATTTGATGTGGTATGAAGCATGTCCTAAATAAAGCCTCTGTTCCCTGAACCTGCCAATCTTTTGTTCCCCAGACAGATTTTGTGTCTATGGTGTCCTTCCAAAAGTCGAAACCCCGTGTAGACAGTTGAAGGTTCGATGATGCATTTGGTTTAAGAACCAAGTTCACGAGTTGTACTGTGGAGCGTTCTGGGAGAAAGTGTCCATTCAGAAGTAGGAAAAAGACAGTTACTATACCAATCCAAAGTACCAGGAAAAGAAACCCAATTGTAATCCAGAGATGCATCCAGGGAACAACAAAGTAAGTCTTTTTCAGCCAATGATAGAGAGCATACATTCGTAGCTTGAAAGGGAGAGGCAGCGATGGTACCTCAGGTTCACTTGGATCCGATGAGAAATTGTCACAATGCACAAAGTAGCCAGATGCCGTCCATCTATTCTTGGCAGCTCAGCAGGTTTTGTAGCACTGGTAGATGACTCAATCTGTGGCATGTTTTCATAGACGTCATCAATTTTTCGAATTAAAACTTCTATACTTGTTGATTGTACAGTTGTAGTTGTTTCAACAGGGAGAAGTATCATTTCATTGTTTACAGCTTCTCTTTGGAGAGTGGAGTCTTCAGCTGTTATTGAAGCTTCCATCTGAACTTCCTGTACAGTAGCAAGAGGAGTGCAGTGGCTACCCAGGAGCCCACGTGGCCTACTGTTGAAAATCGCCCACATAGTGTGGTTTGATCAGATCAATTGAGACAAACCTTCTGTCTTGGTGACCGGCAAGCGACGGAAGAAGTACAGTTCTGGTACCTTTGACAGCCAGGATAGGTACAGGCGCTCTGTAAGATGGCCCAAATTCTTTTTTGTCCACAATTTGCTCTCTGACCAGTTCCTCAGTCTTCCAGACCCAGGAAGGTCTTGCCGGTACTGCTTTCACTTCCCCAGTGGTGGTGCGTTTTACTTGGACGGTGCTTTGTGAAGCTTGATATTCTTTAAGGTCTTGTAAAACATCCAAACGATCATTGTTGTCAAATGGGGTTTCAGCTGCCACTGTGGTGACACTATCGAGGTTGGGTACCCACATCCTCACCCCAAACATGAGTTCATAAGGTGTACGACCCCCCAGGGATTTGCTTGGCATGTTGTTAGGTGTTCTCTGGACCCCATATAAGTGATTGACCCAACTGCCACCTGAACCTAATACCCTCGCTGTTATGGATTGCTTTAAGTCCCGGTTCTTCCTCTCAACGACCAAATTTCCCTCGGGATGTGATGGTAGGGGGAGGAGTACCGCAAAGCCACACCCAAACTTCCCATGGCTTCCCATGGCTTCTTTGTAGGCCCGAGAGCTAAACGCCTGACCCTGGTCGGAATTTAGTGTGCCAATTGCATATGTCCCGATAAAGACTCGCAAATCCTTTATAACAGTTCGAGCGTCAGCCGAGCGCTGGGGCCAAACCCACAGGAACCTGGGGCATTAATCTACTGCCACCAAGATGTACTTGTAAGCCCCGTCTGAGTGTAAGGGGCTGCAGTGACCCAAATATACACTCGCAAGAAGTTTGTCTGAGATCAAAAAAGATGTTTGTAGTGGACGTGCTACGGTGGAGCCTTTCATCTGCCGGCAGATGTCGCATTTGAGGACAAAGTCCTTGGTCTGTTTAGTAAAACCTGGCCAACTATTGTGCTGCTTTAGTAGTGAAACTGTAGCAGTATCCCTGCGTGAGCTGAACCCAGACCCTCGTCATGTGCAGCTAGTATCAATCCCAATCTGCAATCGGTGTTTGGTATTACTCTATCCCCCACTCCTGAAATCTGAGCATATAGAATATTTTGTGTATCTAACTTGTAGGAGTACTTAAATGGAAAGCCTTTCGGCAGGGCTGAGCTGTTGCGTGTGGCATTGACAGCTATCACTGTTGTTCTGTCTATCCTCATACTCGAGCAAGTTATTGCAGCAATGGCAGCAGTATGAACTGTTGCCATGGCGGCTTCATCCGCAATGGAATTCCCTTCATCGTGAACGCCAACACATTGATGACTCAATGTATGAATAACATGAGCCCCTGCCATGTTATTGGCAGGGGCTCATGTTCGCCACTTGTTACCAAAGCATCTTGTGCTTTACTGTGCAACCTTTGGAATCCCTAAGTCCATTCTGGCCACAATAATGTAAATATTCGTTATAGGACTGGACACAGTAAAATGAATCAAACACAATTAGGGGCTTATTAGGATTTTACACTACATTAATTACAACAGTAAGGATAGTGTTACATAGCGGAGGTGAATAAATTACTATTCCCACTCCATCAAGTGCAACAGTAGTGAAAGTGTTGGATAGCGGAGGGGAATAATTTACTATTCCCACTCCAGCAAGTGCAACAGTAGGGAAAGTGTTGGATAGTGGAGGGAATTAATTTACTATTCCCACTACAACGAATGCAACAGTAGGGAAAGTGTTGGATAGCGGAGGGTAATAATTTACTATTCCCACTCCAATGAATGCAACAGTAGGGAAAGTGTTGGATAGCGGAGGGGATAAAATGACTATTCCCACTCCAGCAAGTGCAACAGTAGGGAAAGTGTTGGATAGCGCAGGTTTAAAAATTACTATTCCCACACCAGAGATTACAACAGTAGGGAAAGTGTTGGATAGCAGAGGGGAATAAATTACTATTCCCACTCCAATGAGTGCAACAGTAGGGAAAGTGTTGGATAGCGGAGAGGAATAATTTACTATTCCCACTCCAATGACTGACACAGTAGGGAAAGTGTAGGATAGCGAATATGAAAAAATTACTATTCCCACTCCAGCGACTGCAACAGTAGGGAAAATGTTGGATAGCACAGCGGTAAAAATTACTATTCCCACTCCAGAGAGTGCAACAGTAGGGAAAGTGTTGGATAGCGGAGGGGAATAATTTACTATTCCCACTCCAGCAAGTGCAACAGTAGGGAAAGTGTTGGATAGCGCAGGGGTAAAATTACTATTCCCACTCCAGGGAGTGCAACAGTAGAGAAAGTGTTGGATAGCGGAGGTGAATAATTTACTATTCCCACTCCAGCAAGTGCAACAGTAGGGAAAGTGTTGGATAGCGCAGGGGTAAAATTACTATTCCCACTCCAGAGAGTGCAACAGTAGGGAAAGTGTTGGATAGCGGAGGGGAATAATTTACTATTCCCACTCCAGCAAGTGCAACAGTAGGGAAAGTGTTGGATAGCGCAGGGGTAAAAATTACTATTCCCACTCCAGAGAGTACAACAGTAGGGAAAGTGTTGGATAGTGGAGGGGAATAATTTACTATTCCCACTCCAGCAAGTACAACAGTAGGGAAAGTGTTGAATAGCGCAGGGGTAAAAATTACTATTCCCACTCCAGGGAGTGCAACAGTAGAGAAAGTGTTGGATAGCGGAGGTGAATAATTTACTATTCCCACTCCAGTGAGTGCAACAGTAGGGAAAGTGTTGGATAGCGGTGGGGTAAAAAATTACGCAATTGACATAATTAATTAACAAATAATTAATTAATTAATAACAATTGACAATGAAAATATAATTATATATTAATAAATTAATTCAAACAATTAACACTATAAAATCATAAATAAAAATATTACATATTAAATATTAAAAAAATATATTAAAATTAAATTACTTCCCACCCTATTCCCCTATCAACTCAAAACCCACTCCTAAAAAAATGACACAATTAACATATTTACCAATTAATTAATAATAATTAATAACAAATTACTAAATATTTAATTATAAGTTATTTCCCACAGTTAACACTATAAAATATTAATTAATTAAATATGAATTATGAAAAATATTAATAATTTAATTATAATTAAATTACTTCCCACCCTATTCCCCTATAAACCCACAACCCACTCCTAAAAAAATACACAATTAAGGGGCCCATTACGATACCCGGCGTAAATAATTCCGACAGGCATGGAAGCGGCAAAAATCCGCCCGCACACACCGCCTGAACACCGACCACGCCATTACGATTACACAAACCGAATACCGCCATCGGCGGAAAAAGCACACAAAATACCGCCCGCCAACGTCCGAGTCAGAGTTAAACCGCCCGCCACGGACGGAAACACGCACGACAACACAAAACCGCCCGCCCTCACGGCCGACACACCGCACGTGAAATTACGATCGCACCGACATGAGCGCGGAAAAACCACAAATATACCGCCCGCCAGCGCAAACAACGCCGATGAGAACCGACACGGCAGAAGCCATGGCGCCAACGTACCTGCACAGAAACCATCCGCACACAAAACCAATAGCACACAACATGGCCAACAAGTCCACACAGCAAGGCACGCACAAATACACAAGCACAGTACACATCCCGAAAACACCCCCCGGACAAACAAAAAATACAAAGGCCAGAACCCCAGACACAACACACCTGAAAACAACAGACCATGAGGACACACCCACATAGGTGAGTACAAAAGCAGCACTCCCACAGACCACAACCCCTTGCTACATTGCAAACCAGAGAGGAGAGGAGAGGACACAGTGACACAGCAAGGACAGCAGCACACCACAGAAACGCACACATCACAACCACCACCACCACCACCACCACCACCAAACACCACCACCACCACCACCACCACCACCACCACCACCACCACCACCAAACACCGGCACCACAAACCCCCTGCACATTACACAACACACACCGCACCAGCACCACAAACACCATGGCACCACAAAGGATGCCCAAGTTCACGCCCATGGAGCTGACGGTCATGGTCGACGAGATCATCAAGGTGTACCCACAAATCTATGGGAACATGGTCCAGCACACACCACTAGCCACCAGAAACAGAATGTGGAACCGGATCGTAGACCAGGTCAATGCAGTCGGGACCCTGCCCAGGAACAGAGTCGAGATTAACAAACGTTGGAATGACGTCAAGAGCCTGGTCAAGAAGAAGGAGGGCAAAAACAGAGAGCTGGCTGCCGTCACTGGCGGAGGGAATCCCGCGCTCTTTAAGACCTTCAAAGCGTGGGAGGAGAAGGTGCGAGTCGTAATACATCCGGAGATCCTCGCCGGATTAGCAGGGGGAGTGGAGGCTGGTAAGTACAAACTAATGTATACCAGCACACCGCTATGTACTCACATGCGCAACCACCATGCCACAGCTCCCAGGGACAAACACCCCCATGTCCAGCACACAATACACAACACATCACACACACATGCAACAGACACTACCACACACAGCCCAAACCGAACAACTGTAAGATGCGTGGGGACATGTGTACACTAAGCCAGCCACGTAACCACCAACAGGTCCCCAAATATGCCAGAAGCGCCACAACGAGCACCCACCACACCCATGTGTCCGCCACAGCTGCACTAACCGACAAGTAACAGGTAAGTGGCAGGAACACAAAGTGCAGTGGGTGGGACGGTGGACAGCCCAAGTACAACACACACCAGGCCCCAGTCCCACAGCACAGCAAGGAGGAGCATCCCCCACACCCCACAGCCACGTGTCAGCCACCGCAGTGCACAACGACAGCCGAAAGGCAGACATCACGGTCCACAGCAATCGGTGTCAGTGGGTGTCCAGCCACCCCCACGACCCACAACACCCCCCCACCCCCACAGACCTGCAACATGGAGCACCCCCCGCTTAGAGCAATGTGGCATCCAGTACAGTGCACGCACGAACAACTTGCAGGTGGGAAACTGGACAGGGCTGGATAACTGGAGGCATGAGGACCATAACACGACCAACACATGGGACATGTCACGTAGCAGACGAACACGCAGCACCGCCCACCGTCACGAACAAGTGAACAATGTGCACACGGACATGAACAACAGACTCACACCCCACATGACCCATCACAGACATAGCAACACCCAAGGAGCCACGTCTGCATGCACAAGCCACACTGAACATAGTCCCACACGGCAGCCACTGTGCAACTCATCACACACAACCGAAACACCATTGAAGTCCTGTCCATGTAGCCCCTACTGCCTGTCAACCACACACCCCACAACTACGCCTATGTAAGACAAACAACACTAGACGCAACAGAGCGGAACAACATAAATGCACACGAACACCACTGAACCCATCAAACACACAGACACACCATGCACAAACAACATACCATCCATCCCATCCGTCAGCCCCAGTCTCATGAAAGGCATGTCATCCGCACAGCTGCCACACATACAGCAGTCACGCTAAGATACATGCCCATGACCAACCATGTGCCAGAAGTCAATGAAGTGCACGACACACTGTGAGCAACAACACACAACATGGGCCACACCCCCGAGCACTGCAGTGATGCACATGGCACAGGGCAGCACGCACACCAAGGAGATGGGACAACTGCAATACGTTGGCTGGCACACAACCATCACACACTCATAACGATGCGTCCAATGCCATGTCCAGTAATCACAACAGACAGCAAATATGCAGGCCATGTCAAGCATGCACACACCTCAAACCATGCACTGTCATGCTGCCACAACACATGTCACGTTCGGCACCCATGGCTCACAGCATGTACCCCAAAAGCCTATTCCCTCCCAAATGCGAATCTGGGGCATGGCCCCCATGTTGCCATATGCGTTCCTAAGCGTTCCATTTGAACCCCAAAAGCATATCCCCTCCCAAATGCGAATCTGGGGCATAGCCCCCATGTTGCCATATGCGTTCCTAAGCGTTCCATTTGAACCCCAAAAGCATATCCCCTCCCAAATGCGAATCTGGGGCATAGCCCCCATGTTGCCATATGCGTTCCTAAGCGTTCCATTTGAACCCCAAAAGCATATCCCCTCCCAAATGCGAATCTGGGGCATGGCCCCCATGTTGCCATATGCGTTCCTAAGCGTTCCATTTGAACCCCAAAAGCAAAGTACAAACCAGACCCAGGATGGGCCAGGAGCCCGCATACACCAGAGTCACAATAAGTAGGGGCACAGCAACACACCCATCGGCATGGCCAATCCGTCCCATGCCACATGTGCACAGCACACAGTCCCATTGCCAAGCACACACAACTACAGATGCTACAGCCACACACACGCCTCTGGGAAACCCATGTACGAGATTGCACGAACTGTCAATGTCAGACGACAAATACATACTTCGCCAGGTGCAACACAATAACAAATCTCATTCTCTCCACAGGTGACGAACTGCTGGATGCTGGGGATGGAGCCAGCAGCCAGCACAGCCAGCCTACAAGCCCCCAACGAGGACACACGGATCTGGAGGATCTGTCCTCCTCTTCGGACACGGACAACCAAGCAGGCCCATCTGGTGTGGCAGGGCCCAGCCGCTCCCCAGGACCCCTCCTACCCACCAACCCATCATCCAGGGCTGCTGAACATTCACAGCCCCCTGCTGCCACTGTCGTTGCGGCCACACCCACGGTCATTGTGGCCACTACCACTGCCGCAACCGCCACCATCGCCGCACCGACCACCACCGCCGCCACCACCGCCACGTCTTCGCTGGCACCAGCCCCAGCGCAGGTGGTGGCCCGGACGACTGGATCCACCCTGGGAGCCACAGCGAGGACCGTGGTGAGCAATGTGGCTAGTGGGCAGGCCGGTGGCAGCAGGACTGGTAGGAGGAGCAGGGTCAGGGAAACGCCAGCCTCCCCTGGGAGCCATGCCCTGCCTCACATGGCCAGAGTCCTTGGGGCCTATGAAGAGGCCCAAGGACAATGGGTCCGGTCTGCTTCAGACACGCGTGAGGTGCTGGGGGTGCTGAGGTCCATGGACGCCCGTATGGGCCAAATCGTGGACCTCATGGGACAGCTGGTGGTGGCGGTGAGGTCACAGCCAGGGACAGCAGCTCCCCTCCGCCACCACCTGCCGGGGCGCAGGGTGGAGCAGCAGTGTCCAGTTCCCCTGCGTCCACAGCCAGTGATCACACCTCAACCACCAGCATGTCGCAAGCAGGCACCCCCTCGCAAACGTGGAAGGGGCCGTCCGAAGAGGAAACAGATCTCCCGGGAGGACTTCGCACGCTCCAGCCGCAAGTGAGGCAGCCAGCCAGCCTTCCGCCAGCCTTCCTTGACCAGCCACTGCATTGACTTGGACTACGATCCCACTCCACACAGCCATCTGGATGGCATGTGTGTGTTGGACTATGGACATAGAACCAGTGGGTACACCCTGATCATCACGCAGCCATGACCGACAGCTCATTGTCACTGCACGCACCACTTTTGTCATCACCTTACACACAATCACATGTCACAGTTTGTAATAAATGCACCTTTTTCACTAACTGCTGTTTGTGCCCTGTGTTTTAATTGTACGGAATTCAACGGCCACCTTGGGCGGAAAGGCACCTGATGCGTGGCATGGCAATGGAACCGGAGGGCCTGTAGGGACCTAGGGGTGGGAGACAGAACAGGAGCCCATTCAATGAGTGTGTCACACACCCATCACACAGTACATGTCAACAACTACAAGCAATGTACACACATCGCACAGAGCAATAGGGCACAATGCCACAGCCACCAACAGTGGCATACTACCCTGGCCATGGAGCGTTGACACACAGCACGCAGTGAACAAACGGCCACCCTGACACAGCACACACACACCTGCACAGATACAGCCACATCAGCCGTCGTACATGGACACTCACCGTCAAGTGAAGTAGCGGGCGATGAGCTGCTGCCGCACATTACCAGCTTCCTCCTCTCCGCTGTCCTCCTCACTCGAGCTGTCCTGGTCTGCGGGCTGGGGCCCTGGTTGATCTCCGTCATCCACGATGAGGGGGATCTGCTTCCGAATGGCCAGATTGTGCAGCATGCAGCACGCCACCACTATCTGGCACACCTTCTGTGGGGAGTACGCCAACGCACCCTCGGTGCGGTCCAGGCACCTGAACCTGGACTTGAGGAGGCCAAAGGTACGCTCGACCACACGTCTGGTCCTCCCATGTGCCTCATTGTAGCGATCGTCTGCTGGGGTGCGAGGATTCCTCAATGGACTGAGCAGCCATGCCCCATTCGGATACGCAGAGTCACCTGGGTGTGAGGGACACAGAGAACCGTTGCAATTCCAACTGGACAGGGGACAGCATCGCACAACCAGCACGCTACACCACTCCACATACTCACCGACAATACAGGCACGATCCTGTTGCATATTGGACATCAGTCGTGGCAAGATGCTGTTGCGCATTATGTGTGCGTCATGGGCCGAGCCTGGGAACTTTGCACACACGTGGGTGATCACCATGTCCGCAAGGCACACCACTTGCACATTCAGGGAGTGCGTGTGCTTCCTGTTGCGGTACAGGTGCTCAGTGGCCTGTGGTGGAACAAGGCCGACATGTGTGCAGTCAATGGCTCCAACGACGTGTGGGATTCTGCCAAGGGCATAGAATGCACCCTTCACTGCCGCCAATTCACGAGCCCTAGGGAAGCGGATGTACCTGTTTCGGTACAGCATCATGGCTGCCAGTACATCCCTCAGCACCTTGCTGAACATGGGCTGGGACATCCCTCCTCCAATGCCCACTGTGTGCTGGAATGACCCAGTGGCGAAGAAATGCATGGCGGCCATCACCTTAGCCGTGGGGGTGACAGCAGTCGGATACACCCTGCGGGGACGGAGATGGGGTTCTAACATGGCACACAGTCGATGCAGGGTTGGCCTGTCCAGCCGAAACTTCCTAATAACCTCTGTATCGTCCATGTCCGCCAGCAATTGGTATGGGCGGTCAATGTTCGGTCTCCGCCTAGGGACAATGGCAGAGGACACATGTCAAAGCAACACGACACATAGCAATTTCGCATACACATCACTGACATGACTGAGCAAGCACATGAGCCACAGCCCAGCTGTCAAGCTGGGACGGCACGGCCACAATACACTTACACAGGTCTCCCAACAATGGCAATGGCTAGTGATACAAACCACTGCCATGTGCATGCACATGGGGATCTAGGCCCCAATGACTTGCGGGGCGTGCTGATGGGGACTGACTGCATATCCGTCAAGCGGCAACGCCACGGCAACATGAATGTCTGCTGAGCATGGAACTGCTTCCGCGGCTGGATGAGTATGGCACACGACGACGACGATGTGGGCACAGGCTGAGCGGCCAAAACAAGTGGGACCTGTGGCACGAGGGGATATGAGACAGTAGTAGGTGTCAGCACTGCACCCTATGTACAGCACTGTACGGATCACACCTCCCGAAACATTGACAGGTGTCCACATTGACAGCCCCATGCCAAGACGGCTGTGTGCTTGCAGTCACACGTCACAGGTGAGAGGTTACATTGCACGTGCCAGGTGGCAGTCGTACATAGTGGGAGCTGGCATGTGTGTGCATGTGTCTCCTGTTCAGGATCCACCAGATGGCCGCTGACTCTGTACTGACCATTGGACACAGCATGTTCCGTGGAAGGCATGTGTGTGTGGGATGGTGGCACTGGATGTGCCTCCGTTGGGTGGGGGGCCATGCACAGGGCGGGTACGTCGATGATTGCGCATTGTTGGTCACGGTGGGTGCACCCACTAAGATGTGTTGCCCTGTGTTCAATTCCTATGTCCGCATGATGATGGACTGTAGATGTGGGCAGACTACACATTGGTCGATGTGCTGTCTATATGCATGTGCCTTCACACCAGGCACAGCTGCCCCTGCACATGTGACCCCTGCTGGACTCGCTGCTGGGTCTGTGGAGCTGATGCACCTTCTGCGCGTGGGGCGGGCAGCTCTCCTCACTTCCCTCATTGCGCATGTCATGACTTTGCCGCAGGTGACATGGATCATGGAGGGCCCACATGTACGCGTGGGTAGGCTACACATGATTGTACACTGGTCGCCACCCCCAGTCAGTGTTTCGAATGGGAAGGTTGTCGTGCTGGTGGTATGTTCGATGTGGCGGATGGGCGGGCCTAGGTGCGGGCTTACATTCCGGACATGGGGGTAGTTGTATTGGCGACTAGTTGCAGTACACACGGGACACGTCTCTTCCTTTCCACATCTGGGTCATCCCTTGTACTAACTGACAGTGATACAGTCATCTTCGCCCCAGCCCTCATGTCCTCCCCTCGCTCCCCCAATATGCATGCTCACCTGCGAGGCTAGCGCTTGCACAGGCAGCCCCAAGCTCGCACCAGAGAGGGCAAGGAGTGTATGTGTGGGTCCAGTCGCACGAGTGGGCTGTCTCAGGGTATGATGTGTTGCGGGACGCCGTCCACCTGCGTGGTGCCCCAAATGGAGACCCGGCCTGCATGGACTATGCATCACAGTCTTCGCCTTCCGGATCCGCCACCTGCGACACCCAGTGGCTGTGGCTGCCCTTGCGGCCAGGCCACGTCCGTCTGTGACTGATGGCCCACACATTCACTCTTTGGCCTCTCTGGGGAGGGCTCGGGGTGGTGGCGCACGCGCTTGCACTTAGTCGCAATGGCATGTGGCGTGGTTGGTATGATGGGCAATGGATGGGATGGTGCGAGCCACCTCCCGTGACGTCAGTGCTGCTCGTGCTGTGGTGCGTCCCCCTACACTTCCATTTGACTTGTGCCATGCTAGACGTTGAGGTTCTATTGCCTGCGTGATATGACCAGGAGGAGCGCGAGGAGACCTCTCACACACCATGCTCCACTGCCATCCCGTGCCCTGTATCGCCTGTGCGGATTGACTATGTTGGGGTTACACCTGGTCGACTGGGGCTGTGTGTGCCTTGTCAAGGGGCATGGCGGGCGCACAACAGGATCCAGCTTGTCCACAGAGGGTGGGCTGAGGTGCGCCTGGTACCGCTTTGTACGTGTGCCCGGCTGCTGTGCACACACGTGTTCACTCCCCCGACAGGTGTCCTCTCACAATGCCCAGGGAAGCGGTGGTGTACTGTTCATGACCCCTCCCAACACGGCGTGCTCCAACTTGGCATGTGCGCATCTACCCGTCACACCCACCCACCTGAGCACTGCGTCCATACGACTTCACACGACACATGTGTGTCTTCCACAGTAGTGCTACTCATTTGCGTTGACATCCAATACCAGTGGACTACATGGTCATGTCACGACTGCCGTGTACTTCACATACTCTCATCCTCTCTCATTCGTACTTGTGAAATGAGTCAGCGGAGACAGTTTTGGTTTCAAACATTATATTGAGTCTTCTGTCCTCTGTGATGCAGTATAGTGGACACTACTGGCAGCGGAATACATGTTGAGGATATACTGAGCATGATTGCAAATGGGATAGGGTGTGGGGTTACATGTGATTGGCTGTTGCATGTGGGATGTGGGCTTCAGAGTGACATCTGCTTGGCCAAGGCTGTGCTAATGTACATTTACGTATAGCTGCTGAGCTGCGGACTTTGACACAGACGGTATACATGTAGCCTACCAGACCGCTTGGCATCATGGGCACAGTCCATCTCAGTTCCATGTGACAGGTTTGCTGCGGTTGTTCCTCATGCACGCGTGCATGTGAGATGACATCAGGGCATGTGCTTGCGTGCATGCAGCGGCGTGCCACTTGTTGTTGCACTGTGGTGGTTACTGGACATGTCACAGTCACTGGGGTCGTGTTGTTGTTGTATGCACTTGTCGTCCATGCAAAGGTCCTGGTATGGGATTCCCGGGGCGGGGGTGGGAGGGGTGCAGCACCCACAGACTCCAGGCGACCTATTCATGTCCACTGAGCGGTGTGTGTGTCCATGTGCGCTGGATCCATGTTGTGTCCTGGTTGTTCGTGCAGTTCCGTCCATGTGGGTGCGATACACAGAGCCCATGCCACTGCCTCCCACGATGCATGCGGTGTTCCTGGATGTGATGGGGAACAGTGTGCATGTCCCGGTCATATCCGATGTCATGGCGATGTCGTTGATGGTGTGGTTACAGTTGCCGGTCGTTTGGTATGGCTGTTGTGGTGGTGACTGGCCAGTCCGTGCGGAAGCTAAGCATGGGTGCGGGGTTGGACATCATAGGTCACTCGGGGAACCTGCGTTGTGGTCCGACGTATTTACAGGTTGTCAGGTATGCGATGCCGTCCAGCAGGGCTTCCATGTCATTGGTGGTGTACATGTTTGCCAGCCAATGAAGCGGATGGTGGCTGTCAAGGTGTTGTTCGTAAGTTGTCCCTTGGAGGACCATGATGGGGCATGCTGGCGGAAGCACCACCGCCGTGCTGGCGGATGCAAAAACCACCAGTTACCGCCAGCACGCAGCAGTCCACACGCCCGTCCAATTACGATGCGAAAAGTAGGCCAAACAACCAGGACACGACATGGATCCAGCGCACATGGACACACACACCGCTCAGTGGACATGAATAGGTCGCCTGGAGTCTGTGGGTGCTGCACCCCTCCCACCCCCGCCCCGGGAATCCCATACCAGGACCTTTGCATGGACGACAAGTGCATACAACAACAACACGACCCCAGTGACTGTGACATGTCCAGTAACCACCACAGTGCAACAACAAGTGGCACGCCGCTGCATGCACGCAAGCACATGCCCTGATGTCATCTCACATGCACGCGTGCATGAGGAACAACCGCAGCAAACCTGTCACATGGAACTGAGATGGACTGTGCCCATGATGCCAAGCGGTCTGGTAGGCTACATGTATAGCGTCTGTGTCAAAGTCCGCAGCTCCGCAGCTATACGTAAATGTACATTAGCACAGCCTTGGCCAAGCAGATGTCACTCTGAAGCCCACATCCCACATGCAACAGCCAATCACATGTAACCCCACACCCTATCCCATTTGCAATCATGCTCAGTATATCCTCAACATGTATTCCGCTGCCAGTAGTGTCCACTATACTGCATCACAGAGGACAGAAGACTCCATATAATGTTTGAAACCAAAACTGTCTCCGCTGACTCATTTCACAAGTACGAATGAGAGAGGATGAGAGTATGTGAAGTACACGGCAGTCGTGACATGACCATGTAGTCCACTGGTATTGGATGTCAATGCAAATGAGTAGCACTACTGTGGAAGACACACATGTGTCGTGTGAAGTCGTATGGACGCAGTGCTCAGGTGGGTGGGTGTGACGGGTAGATGCGCACATGCCAAGTTGGAGCACGCCGTGTTGGGAGGGGTCATGAACAGTACACCACCGCTTCCCTGGGCATTGTGAGAGGACACCTGTCGGGGGGAGTGAACACGTGTGTGCACAGCAGCCGGGCACACGTACAAAGCGGTACCAGGCGCACCTCAGCCCACCCTCTGTGGACAAGCTGGATCCTGTTGTGCGCCCGCCATGCCCCTTGACAAGGCACACACAGCCCCAGTCGACCAGGTGTAACCCCAACATAGTCAATCCGCACAGGCGATACAGGGCACGGGATGGCAGTGGAGCATGGTGTGTGAGAGGTCTCCTCGCGCTCCTCCTGGTCATATCACGCAGGCAATAGAACCTCAACGTCTAGCATGGCACAAGTCAAATGGAAGTGTAGGGGGACGCACCACAGCACGAGCAGCACTGACGTCACGGGAGGTGGCTCGCACCATCCCATCCATTGCCCATCATACCAACCACGCCACATGCCATTGCGACTAAGTGCAAGCGCGTGCGCCACCACCCCGAGCCCTCCCCAGAGAGGCCAAAGAGTGAATGTGTGGGCCATCAGTCACAGACGGACGTGGCCTGGCCGCAAGGGCAGCCACAGCCACTGGGTGTCGCAGGTGGCGGATCCGGAAGGCGAAGACTGTGATGCATAGTCCATGCAGGCCGGGTCTCCATTTGGGGCACCACGCATGTGGACGGCGTCCCGCAACACATCATACCCTGAGACAGCCCACTCGTGCGACTGGACCCACACATACACTCCTTGCCCTCTCTGGTGCGAGCTTGGGGCTGCCTGTGCAAGCGCTAGCCTCGCAGGTGAGCATGCATATTGGGGGAGCGAGGGGAGGACATGAGGGCTGGGGCGAAGATGACTGTATCACTGTCAGTTAGTACAAGGGATGACCCAGATGTGGAAAGGAAGAGACGTGTCCCGTGTGTACTGCAACTAGTCGCCAATACAACTACCCCCCATGTCCGGAATGTAAGCCCGCACCTAGGCCCGCCCATCCGCCACATCGAACATACCACCAGCACGACAACCTTCCCATTCGAAACACTGACTGGGGGTGGCGACCAGTGTACAATCATGTGTAGCCTACCCACGCGTACATGTGGGCCCTCCATGATCCATGTCACCTGCGGCAAAGTCATGACATGCGCAATGAGGGAAGTGAGGAGAGCTGCCCGCCCCACGCGCAGAAGGTGCATCAGCTCCACAGACCCAGCAGCGAGTCCAGCAGGGGCCACATGTGCAGGGGCAGCTGTGCCTGGTGTGAAGGCACATGCATATAGACAGCACATCGACCAATGTGTAGTCTGCCCACATCTACAGTCCATCATCATGCGGACATAGGAATTGAACACAGGGCAACACATCTTAGTGGGTGCACCCACCGTGACCAACAATGCGCAATCATCGACGTACCCGCCCTGTGCATGGCCCCCCACCCAACGGAGGCACATCCAGTGCCACCATCCCACACACACATGCCTTCCACGGAACATGCTGTGTCCAATGGTCAGTACAGAGTCAGCGCCCATCTGGTGGATCCTGAACAGGAGACACATGCACACACATGCCAGCTCCCACTATGTACGACTGCCACCTGGCACGTGCAATGTAACCTCTCACCTGTGACGTGTGACTGCAAGCACACAGCCGTCTTGGCATGGGGCTGTCAATGTGGACACCTGTCAATGTTTCGGGAGGTGTGATCCGTACAGTGCTGTACATAGGGTGCAGTGCTGACACCTACTACTGTCTCATATCCCCTCGTGCCACAGGTCCCACTTGTTTTGGCCGCTCAGCCTGTGCCCACATCGTCGTCGTCGTGTGCCATACTCATCCAGCCGCGGAAGCAGTTCCATGCTCAGCAGACATTCATGTTGCCGTGGCGTTGCCGCTTGACGGATATGCAGTCAGTCCCCATCAGCACGCCCCGCAAGTCATTGGGGCCTAGATCCCCATGTGCATGCACATGGCAGTGGTTTGTATCACTAGCCATTGCCATTGTTGGGAGACCTGTGTAAGTGTATTGTGGCCGTGCCGTCCCAGCTTGACAGCTGGGCTGTGGCTCATGTGCTTGCTCAGTCATGTCAGTGATGTGTATGCGAAATTGCTATGTGTCGTGTTGCTTTGACATGTGTCCTCTGCCATTGTCCCTAGGCGGAGACCGAACATTGACCGCCCATACCAATTGCTGGCGGACATGGACGATACAGAGGTTATTAGGAAGTTTCGGCTGGACAGGCCAACCCTGCATCGACTGTGTGCCATGTTAGAACCCCATCTCCGTCCCCGCAGGGTGTATCCGACTGCTGTCACCCCCACGGCTAAGGTGATGGCCGCCATGCATTTCTTCGCCACTGGGTCATTCCAGCACACAGTGGGCATTGGAGGAGGGATGTCCCAGCCCATGTTCAGCAAGGTGCTGAGGGATGTACTGGCAGCCATGATGCTGTACCGAAACAGGTACATCCGCTTCCCCAGGGCTCGTGAATTGGCGGCAGTGAAGGGTGCATTCTATGCCCTTGGCAGAATCCCACACGTCGTTGGAGCCATTGACTGCACACATGTCGGCCTTGTTCCACCACAGGCCACTGAGCACCTGTACCGCAACAGGAAGCACACGCACTCCCTGAATGTGCAAGTGGTGTGCCTTGCGGACATGGTGATCACCCACGTGTGTGCAAAGTTCCCAGGCTCGGCCCATGACGCACACATAATGCGCAACAGCATCTTGCCACGACTGATGTCCAATATGCAACAGGATCGTGCCTGTATTGTCGGTGAGTATGTGGAGTGGTGTAGCGTGCTGGTTGTGCGATGCTGTCCCCTGTCCAGTTGGAATTGCAACGGTTCTCTGTGTCCCTCACACCCAGGTGACTCTGCGTATCCGAATGGGGCATGGCTGCTCAGTCCATTGAGGAATCCTCGCACCCCAGCAGACGATCGCTACAATGAGGCACATGGGAGGACCAGACGTGTGGTCGAGCGTACCTTTGGCCTCCTCAAGTCCAGGTTCAGGTGCCTGGACCGCACCGGGGGTGCGTTGGCGTACTCCCCACAGAAGGTGTGCCAGATAGTGGTGGCGTGCTGCATGCTGCACAATCTGGCCATTCGGAAGCAGATCCCCCTCATCGTGGATGACGGAGATCAACCAGGGCCCCAGCCCGCAGACCAGGACAGCTCGAGTGAGGAGGACAGCGGAGAGGAGGAAGCTGGTAATGTGCGGCAGCAGCTCATCGCCCGCTACTTCACTTGACGGTGAGTGTCCATGTACGACGGCTGATGTGGCTGTATCTGTGCAGGTGTGTGTGTGCTGTGTCAGGGTGGCCGTTTGTTCACTGCGTGCTGTGTGTCAACGCTCCATGGCCAGGGTAGTATGCCACTGTTAGTGGCTGTGGCATTGTGCCCTATTGCTCTGTGCGATGTGTGTACATTGCTTGTAGTTGTTGACATGTACTGTGTGATGGGTGTGTGACACACTCATTGAATGTGCTCCTGTTCTGTCTCCCACCCCTAGGTCCCTACAGGCCCTCCGGTTCCATTGCCATGCCACGCATCAGGTGCCTTTCCGCCCAAGGTGGCCGTTGAATTCCGTACAATTAAAACACAGGGCACAAACAGCAGTTAGTGAAAAAGGTGCATTTATTACAAACTGTGACATGTGATTGTGTGTAAGGTGATGACAAAAGTGGTGCGTGCAGTGACAATGAGCTGTCGGTCATGGCTGCGTGATGATCAGGGTGTACCCACTGGTTCTATGTCCATAGTCCAACACACACATGCCATCCAGATGGCTGTGTGGAGTGGGATCGTAGTCCAAGTCAATGCAGTGGCTGGTCAAGGAAGGCTGGCGGAAGGCTGGCTGGCTGCCTCACTTGCGGCTGGAGCGTGCGAAGTCCTCCCGGGAGATCTGTTTCCTCTTCGGACGGCCCCTTCCACGTTTGCGAGGGGGTGCCTGCTTGCGACATGCTGGTGGTTGAGGTGTGATCACTGGCTGTGGATGCAGGGGAACTGGACACTGCTGCTCCACCCTGCGCCCCGGCAGGTGGTGGCGGAGGGGAGCTGCTGTCCCTGGCTGTGACCTCACCGCCACCACCAGCTGTCCCATGAGGTCCACGATTTGGCCCATACGGGCGTCCATGGACCTCAGCACCCCCAGCACCTCACGCGTGTCTGAAGCAGACCGGACCCATTGTCCTTGGGCCTCTTCATAGGCCCCAAGGACTCTGGCCATGTGAGGCAGGGCATGGCTCCCAGGGGAGGCTGGCGTTTCCCTGACCCTGCTCCTCCTACCAGTCCTGCTGCCACCGGCCTGCCCACTAGCCACATTGCTCACCACGGTCCTCGCTATGGCTCCCAGGGTGGATCCAGTCGTCCGGGCCACCACCTGCGCTGGGGCTGGTGCCAGCGAAGACGTGGCGGTGGTGGCGGCGGTGGTGGTCGGTGCGGCGATGGTGGCGGTTGCGGCAGTGGTAGTGGCCACAATGACCGTGGGTGTGGCCGCAACGACAGTGGCAGCAGGGGGCTGTGAATGTTCAGCAGCCCTGGATGATGGGTTGGTGGGTAGGAGGGGTCCTGGGGAGCGGCTGGGCCCTGCCACACCAGATGGGCCTGCTTGGTTGTCCGTGTCCGAAGAGGAGGACAGATCCTCCAGATCCGTGTGTCCTCGTTGGGGGCTTGTAGGCTGGCTGTGCTGGCTGCTGGCTCCATCCCCAGCATCCAGCAGTTCGTCACCTGTGGAGAGAATGAGATTTGTTATTGTGTTGCACCTGGCGAAGTATGTATTTGTCGTCTGACATTGACAGTTCGTGCAATCTCGTACATGGGTTTCCCGGAGGCGTGTGTGTGGCTGTAGCATCTGTAGTTGTGTGTGCTTGGCAATGGGACTGTGTGCTGTGCACATGTGGCATGGGACGGATTGGCCATGCCGATGGGTGTGTTGCTGTGCCCCTACTTATTGTGACTCTGGTGTATGCGGGCACCTGGCCCATCCTGGGTCTGGTTTGTACTTTGCTTTTGGGGTTCAAATGGAACGCTTAGGAACGCATATGGCAACATGGGGGCCATGCCCCAGATTCGCATTTGGGAGGGGATATGCTTTTGGGGTTCAAATGGAACGCTTAGGAACGCATATGGCAACATGGGGGCTATGCCCCAGATTCGCATTTGGGAGGGGATATGCTTTTGGGGTTCAAATGGAACGCTTAGGAACGCATATGGCAACATGGGGGCTATGCCCCAGATTCGCATTTGGGAGGGGATATGCTTTTGGGGTTCAAATGGAACGCTTAGGAACGCATATGGCAACATGGGGGCCATGCCCCAGATTCGCATTTGGGAGGGAATATGCTTTTGGGGTACATGCTGTGAGCCATGGGTGCCGAACGTGACATGTGTTGTGGCAGCATGACAGTGCATGGTTTGAGGTGTGTGCATGCTTGACATGGCCTGCATATTTGCTGTCTGTTGTGATTACTGGACATGGCATTGGACGCATCGTTATGAGTGTGTGATGGTTGTGTGCCAGCCAACGTATTGCAGTTGTCCCATCTCCTTGGTGTGCGTGCTGCCCTGTGCCATGTGCATCACTGCAGTGCTCGGGGGGTGTGGCCCATGTTGTGTGTTGTTGCTCACAGTGTGTCGTGCACTTCATTGACTTCTGGCACATGGTTGGTCATGGGCATGTATCTTAGCGTGACTGCTGTATGTGTGGCAGCTGTGCGGATGACATGCCTTTCATGAGACTGGGGCTGACGGATGGGATGGATGGTATGTTGTTTGTGCATGGTGTGTCTGTGTGTTTGATGGCTTCAGTGGTGTTCGTGTGCATTTATGTTGTTCCGCTCTGTTGCGTCTAGTGTTGTTTGTCTTACATAGGCGTAGTTGTGGGGTGTGTGGTTGACAGGCAGTAGGGGCTACATGGACAGGACTTCAATGGTGTTTCGGTTGTGTGTGATGAGTTGCACAGTGGCTGCCGTGTGGGACTATGTTCAGTGTGGCTTGTGCATGCAGACGTGGCTCCTTGGGTGTTGCTATGTCTGTGATGGGTCATGTGGGGTGTGAGTCTGTTGTTCATGTCCGTGTGCACATTGTTCACTTGTTCGTGACGGTGGGCGGTGCTGCGTGTTCGTCTGCTACGTGACATGTCCCATGTGTTGGTCGTGTTATGGTCCTCATGCCTCCAGTTATCCAGCCCTGTCCAGTTTCCCACCTGCAAGTTGTTCGTGCGTGCACTGTACTGGATGCCACATTGCTCTAAGCGGGGGTGCTCCATGTTGCAGGTCTGTGGGGGTGGGGGGGGTTGTGGGTCGTGGGGGTGGCTGGACACCCACTGACACCGATTGCTGTGGACCGTGATGTCTGCCTTTCGGCTGTCGTTGTGGCACTGCGGTGGCTGACATGTGGCTGTGGGGTGTGGGGGATGCTCCTCCTTGCTGTGCTGTGGGACTGGGGCCTGGTGTGTGTTGTACTTGGGCTGTCCACCGTCCCACCCACTGCACTTTGTGTTCCTGCCACTTACCTGTTACTTGTCGGTTAGTGCAGCTGTGGCGGACACATGGGTGTGGTGGGTGCTCGTTGTGGCGCTTCTGGCATATTTGGGGACCTGTTGGTGGTTACGTGGCTGGCTTAGTGTACACATGTCCCCACGCATCTTACAGTTGTTCGGTTTGGGCTGTGTGTGGTAGTGTCTGTTGCATGTGTGTGTGATGTGTTGTGTATTGTGTGCTGGACATGGGGGTGTTTGTCCCTGGGAGCTGTGGCATGGTGGTTGCGCATGTGAGTACATAGCGGTGTGCTGGTATACATTAGTTTGTACTTACCAGCCTCCACTCCCCTGCTAATCCGGCGAGGATCTCCGGATGTATTACGACTCGCACCTTCTCCTCCCACGCTTTGAAGGTCTTAAAGAGCGCGGGATTCCCTCCGCCAGTGACGGCAGCCAGCTCTCTGTTTTTGCCCTCCTTCTTCTTGACCAGGCTCTTGACGTCATTCCAACGTTTGTTAATCTCGACTCTGTTCCTGGGCAGGGTCCCGACTGCATTGACCTGGTCTACGATCCGGTTCCACATTCTGTTTCTGGTGGCTAGTGGTGTGTGCTGGACCATGTTCCCATAGATTTGTGGGTACACCTTGATGATCTCGTCGACCATGACCGTCAGCTCCATGGGCGTGAACTTGGGCATCCTTTGTGGTGCCATGGTGTTTGTGGTGCTGGTGCGGTGTGTGTTGTGTAATGTGCAGGGGGTTTGTGGTGCCGGTGTTTGGTGGTGGTGGTGGTGGTGGTGGTGGTGGTGGTGGTGGTGTTTGGTGGTGGTGGTGGTGGTGGTGGTGGTTGTGATGTGTGCGTTTCTGTGGTGTGCTGCTGTCCTTGCTGTGTCACTGTGTCCTCTCCTCTCCTCTCTGGTTTGCAATGTAGCAAGGGGTTGTGGTCTGTGGGAGTGCTGCTTTTGTACTCACCTATGTGGGTGTGTCCTCATGGTCTGTTGTTTTCAGGTGTGTTGTGTCTGGGGTTCTGGCCTTTGTATTTTTTGTTTGTCCGGGGGGTGTTTTCGGGATGTGTACTGTGCTTGTGTATTTGTGCGTGCCTTGCTGTGTGGACTTGTTGGCCATGTTGTGTGCTATTGGTTTTGTGTGCGGATGGTTTCTGTGCAGGTACGTTGGCGCCATGGCTTCTGCCGTGTCGGTTCTCATCGGCGTTGTTTGCGCTGGCGGGCGGTATATTTGTGGTTTTTCCGCGCTCATGTCGGTGCGATCGTAATTTCACGTGCGGTGTGTCGGCCGTGAGGGCGGGCGGTTTTGTGTTGTCGTGCGTGTTTCCGTCCGTGGCGGGCGGTTTAACTCCGACTCGGACGTTGGCGGGCGGTATTTTGTGTGCTTTTTCCGCCGATGGCGGTATTCGGTTTGTGTAATCGTAATGGCGTGGTCGGTGTTCAGGCGGTGTGTGCGGGCGGATTTTTGCCGCTTCCATGCCTGGCGGAATTATTTACGCCGGGTATCGTAATGGGCCCCTTTGATATTTATTTTTTTTGATAATCAAATTTATTTGCATTTGAAAAACCAAATATACAAAGGACAGCATGTGATTGCATAGTAAATCAAAGTCCATCTTCGGCAGACAACAAAAATCCCAGCCATGATATAATACCTTCGAGCAAACCTGACTTCGATATTTTTAAAAACGATATTACTTACCTTACACTCGATATTCTTGTCCATGATATTCTGACTATCGATATTTTTGACAGACGATATTCTGAACTCGATATTTGTGCTAGTCGATATTTAAAACTCGATATTTAGACTGTGTACCATTGTCTCCGTGGTTGAGGAATCAATTTTAATGGGCTTTCGTGATGAGGTGATGCATCATCCCACCTAACATGATTGCAGTAAAGTGTTAAAGCCTACTCCTGCACGTATGAATTTTCAACTGATTCTGGTACAAAGTTGGGGAAAGCAGGTAAAATAACTTCTTCCCCCATTGGGCAATCCACTACGAAATCAGGTGGCCAGTCCATTTCGGCAAAAGAATATCAGAACCATAGGTCAGGTTCTCCCAAAAAAGACCCTTTACTTGCCTGGGTATGTCCCCCTCCATTTGGAACGTTATTTCATTTTAACGATGTGGCGCACTTACCCTTGTATCAGGTGTTTCCACCGTGATATGCTCACTCAGCGCTACTACCCCCAGATAATCCATCAGGTTCTGGTGAGCTATTGTGACTTCTGCCACTCTGTCCAGCATCGTCACTGCCCATTTCCCATTCAGAAGCAGAGTCCTCAGTAGTCTGGGGATTTGTAATTTTAATCCCGGCTACCTTCTTCTTTTTAAATTGTGGTTTAGAAGTCTTTTGTTTGTCTTCCTGTTTAATGATGTGGTCCGAAGTGCGATGTGTCTCCCTTTTTGGCTTGACTCGCTGTTCCGATCTGTGCTCTGACTGCCTGTCTCTCTATGAACGCTTTCCTGATGTCTCCTGAAAGGAACTAAATGAACATGTAACAGTATCCTGATACCTGTCAGGCTTCCTACTATTGTCACAGTTTCTCAAATTGTATTTTCTCTCTGTATGTTTCTGGTGAGGAGACCCACCCCGTGATTGTGTTTTGTTTATTTTTTTGTTTATCATCCCATTTCTTCTTTGAAGAATCAGGTGCTTGCTTAGAGTTATCCTTTTCAGAATTGCTCTTAACTATTGGTTTCCTAGGTCTGGCTCCCAGATTATCTCTACTTAGTGAAGCAAATGTCTCTTCGATAATCTTAGGCAATTCTCGCTTTTGCTGTGCAAGAGTGAATTCCCTCAGGCTTTGGCGTATAGCCACCGCTGCTGCCTTCCCTTTTATGTTACTTAACATAATTGCGGAAACCTGGACAAAATTGCCCATCAATTTCATCCCCAGATCTAGGGCAGGCCGTGCCCCTTACTCATTTTGTATTTGTTTCAGTACGTCTGGTATAATTGCTTTGGAAGGGGTACCACGTGTTCTGGTATAACGGCAGCAAAGATTGTACCCCAAGTGACACAATTTTCTATCAGGGGAGACATCCTCATTGGCAAGCAAATTGTTAGTATTCTGTGTTTCTCCTACGGGCTCGTATGGGGAAAAACTGCTTCAAGCTGTGCTGCTTTCTGTGCTATCCAGAACAGAATTTGCTCCCGGCTGGTGGGAATCTTTCCCATAACAGCGTTCAGCGTTTTGGGGCTAATACCTGTAGTAGCTAATTGAGGCTGTGCAGCCTGAGCAGCCCTCACAGGTTGGACTGTCAATGTTCTCAATATGTATTGTGTAAAATTTCTGTACATTTTTTCTAAATCTCTATAGAGTGCATGCATTACTTTTTTTTTTTTTAATTAACACCATCAATTAAATACATATCGATGAATAAATACATGAGTACATGAGGAAATACAGCTGGGAATAAATAAGCTATACAGAGAGAGCTAAAATTTCATCTTTCAGTTAAAGTGAAATAGCAGCAGTTAATACCTTCCCAAATCCGAGGGATTACAGGTTATTCACACTATTATCGGCTTGCCTCGCAGTTGTTTTTCCAATTGTAGATCGGGGCCCAAATACTTTTTCCTACTCTTTTTGCCCTCCTACCCTTCCTTTCATAAATCTCCTTTTCAAGATTAATAATAGATAAAAGCCATGCAAGCCTTTGTTGAAAGGTAAGGGGGGCCGGGTCCAGCCATGCGGAGGAAATACAAATTCTAACCACTGCCATGGCCAAGAAAATAGGGTATTGGTGGGCCCCCGACGATCCTTTATTAGTAACCCCCAATAACATTAACTTAGCTGTAAGAATTACTTTAATCTTCAGGTAGTGCTCTATGAAGGTTTCTATATCCTTCAGGGTGTCTAAAATCGGACAGAAAACATATGAACAATATCAGCTTCTGTGCTACGGCATTGGGGGCAGAGGACCCCTGCAGAGCCTCCCCATTGAGCAATCTTGGCCGGCGTATAATAAAGTGCAAAGATTGTTTTGTAATGTTGAGCCTGCAACCCAGCCAACTGCAGGATGGAGTGGCCAAGCTTAAGCGATTCTAAAAACCTGACGCTATTCCTATCTAGTCTTTGTTTTCATTTCTCGCAATGCTTCTCTAGATCATCAGTCATCAGCTGCCTCAGCCCTCTATATATTTGGCTTATGGTACACCCCTCATGGTCCCGAATAGCCTTGATTATTGGGTCCTTGCTAAATGCTCTTACACCCCCTTTCTTTTTGGCTAAATAGCTCCGCTTTTGCAAATATTTGAAGAAATCTTTCCGATCAACCCTGAAAAACAATTGGATTTTCTCAAATGGCATTATTCCACTTGCTTCTAACAAATGCCCAATCCTCCCCACTCCAAGCTCCTCCCAGCGCGACATTACTACATCATGAAATATATCTGAAAATACTGGGTTCCTAAAAGCGGAGTATAGAAATTCATCCTCCCTAGCCCCAATTTCTTCCTCACAGCCATCCATGCACGGGATGCCGCCCATAGGGTACTGAATCTAATTTTTTTGTAGTAGCTAGGTTTGTTAAATTTCAAAAGCCAGTTATGAGCCTCCTTTCCTAATACCAGCTCATATATATCTGGGAATCCGTTGCTACACCATTGGTCCGTGACCTTCCCCCCTAGTAAATCCCGCATAAACTGATGTGCGGCTGCTCAATAATACATTCTTAAATTTGGGACAGCCCCTCCCCCTCTTTCCATGGGAAGCATCATGAATCTGAGAGCTCTCCTGGTCTTCCCATATAAATTTATTAACCATCGTTTCTATCCCCTTGAACAAGTGGTTTTCAATCTCAAGGGGAATTGTTCTAAATAGATAAAGAATCTTTGGAGAAAGTTCATTTTGATAATATTGCACCAGCCCATAATTGTAAGATGCAAATTACTCATTCTGTCGATATCTCTCTTCCCTTTCTGAATAACAGGGGAAAGATTTAGCTCCACTATTTGTTCCAGCTCTGATGTTATAACCACGCCTAAATAGACCTCAGATTTCGTCACCCGAGAGTCACACAGATGGACCCTGCTATTCATTACAATTTGAGTTTTACCCTGGTTGAGCGAGTAGCCTGACACTTTCCCAAAGTCTGCTGCCTGTTTCTCGATTTCCATTAAGGCTAGGTGAGGATCAGGTGTCACTACCGCGAGATTGTCGGTACTACCCAAATCTTTGGTGTCATAGCCTTGAAACTGAATAGGTTGAATTCTCGGGTTGGTATCAATTTCCGAATCGGGGGGCTATGTAGAGTACAAATAGGAGAGGAGAACAAGGGCAGCCCTGTTTTGTCCCTCGTGTGATCCGAATAGGTTCTGTTTGGCCTTCCATTAACCGAAGCCGGGCTCAGGGGCCTCTATACATTACCCGTATAGCCTCAATAAAACCTTTGCCAATCCCAGCCCACTTAAGAGAAGCCCACAGACACTCCCAGGAGACCTTGTCAAATGCCTTCTCAGCGTCAAGTAAAATTATCGACATAGGGTCTCTGGAGATCGCGGCAGCATCAAATTGCGTAACCACTCTGTGAATGTGGTCAGCAGTTAATCTGCCTGGGATAAAGCCATGTTGCCTGGGGGATATCACCCTACCTATAATAAGGTTTAATCGGCTAGCTAGCACTTTTGAAAAGATCTTGGCGTCGCTATTAATGAGGGTTATGGGTCTGTAAGACCCCATCTCGTTAGGAGGTTTCACCGTCTTTAAAAAGATAATAATGTTAGCCCAAGCCAACGATTCTGGGGGAGCAACCCCTTTCTGAGCCTGACACATTATATTGATCAGATCGGCCTCTAGAGTTAAAAAAAAAGACGTTATAGAATTCTAGCTGGATATGATCCAGACCCGCAGCCTTTCCAGAGGGTAGATCTAGTAGTGCCCTTTGAATTTCTTCACCTGAAAATGGAACATCTAGGGATTCTGCATCTTCTTGGGAGAACTGCTCAATTCGAATAGAGTCTAGATAACCCTTTATGTGTCTTTCCTCAGAACACGCCTCCTTTTCATATAGTTTCTCATAGAAATTGCGGAATTCTTCTTGTATTTCGGTGGGGCCGGAGAGTATTAATCCCTTATGGTTTTTAATCTCGAGGATCTACCCACTTACATTCTTTTGTCTTGCCCGTATCGCCACCAAGTGCCCCACCCGCTCACTGTATTCATGGCAGTCTTGCCACCAAGCCATATATTTTTCCACACCTCTTACTGCAGAGACTTCCCCAATATCTGCCTTTGCCAAAGCGAGTTTGTGCGAAATTTCCGCGATACATATCCCATTGGTGATTGCCCTGATAAGTTCCTCCTCAACAGCCGCCAATACACTGTATAGTCCCCTTAAGCGTTGGAATTGCTTCTTGTTGCGGTTCAGGCAGTAGCTCAATGTCTCCTCCCTTACCCCAGCCATAAAGGCATCCCATACCATCCCGGTAGCAGCGCTTCCCCTATTATATTCCAAAAATTCTCCGATCCATTTATTCATATAGGTGATATAGTCAGGTCCTGTAACAAGATACTCTCAAATGTCCAGATACGTTCAGGCATCTCTATACCAGTGCAGATAACTTCCAATACCAAAGGGTTGTGATCTGACATGACCCGTGGGTACTTTTCTATGCTTCAGGTTGTTAATAATTGCTGTGAGACAAAAAAATAGTCTAAACGCACCACTGATTAATGTGGGGCAAAGGTAAATGTACTACCCCAATCATGGGGCCTTAAATGTGGCCATACATCTGTAAGCCCATTGTCATTTATCAGGTGTGTAAGGGCTCTAAAAACCTTATTTTTTCGACCAGCATACTTACCAACATAGTTACCAGATTTCCCATTCCAGAGCCCATCCAAACCGTTGATATTCAAATCACCACATAATATGATCGGCTCGGCCACCCTGTAAGTTCTGAGTTAAGAAATTCAAAGAATACTGGATCATCCCCCGTAGATCCATAAACAGAACAAATACCAAGTAAATTTAATTTTGAGGTAATGGCATTCCACTATAGCCCAGCAACCAAATCTATCTGTGAAACCCCTTTTGAATGTCATACCCCGCCTATGAGCCAGTATCGCAACCCCTCTGGTTCTAGTCCCCTGTGTGGTGTATGCAATAAGATGGTACCCCAACTGTTCTAATAAACATTTCCCCACTCCCTCAACATGCTTCTCCTGCAGGCACAAAATATCAGCACGCAGCAACTTCTAAATCTTTCTTAACCTTGCGCCGCTTCACGTGATCATTTAACCCCCATATATTTACTGTTGCGATTCGGATTCTTATCATGTTATTTTGTACCATTCCAACAAATCCTCTCTCCTTTCCTGTGTCTCATAGATTTCCTCATTTACCGGTGTTTTTTTCTTCCCCACTTTTAATCTCCTTAGCGACCCACCCCCCCAAACCCACCCCCTCCCTCACGCACTTCCAGATACCCTTGCACCCCCACACCCACCAACTTTGTGAGGGAAACAGACCAGGGTGGTCTGGGTGATGAAACTTGTGCACACGGAGCTCCCACCATCACTCGGGCCATGACCCATTTTCAACACCTAAATTAGAAACTGACACTTGCTATTAATAGTGCTTAACCCAACCCCCTGAAGTAAACCCATCGAGTAGACTGCTTGAGGCTAACCTACAAGCCTAGGTTATACCAACTCGTCCATATACTCTTTCATTTTGATATCCGAAGTAAAAACTCTAGTTTTGTTTTTAAATGTTATTTTCAAGCTAGCTGGATTCAGTAAGTATGCCTCAGCCCCCAGTGCCTTGCATGGTTGAATTAGTTGTCTGAGCCTCCAGCGTCTCTCCACCGTGACATTGCAAAAGTCTGGTTTTGAAAAGAAAGTCTGGCCCTCAAATGTTCGTTTGGCGTCAGGGTGAGCCTTTACAAACTCAGCTTCACGGAGCAGGTAATTCTCAAAGTAAATTATCACAGCTCTTGGCTTCAGGGCTTCTCCCATGTGTGAGTGATTACATTTCTTCAGGGATGATCCCTTCATCAGGTTCAGCATATACGACTGAATATCATTCCCTTCAACTCCTTCTTCAATACCCAGGATTCTCAGATTGTTCCTGCACTGCCTATTTTCAAAATCTTCTAGTTTCCACTGGATTTCAGTAATCTGCAGACCTTGCGCCTCCGTCTGCGTTTGAGCCCTGGCAACTTCAATTTCTACAGCAGCTGTCCATTCTTCCACTGTGGTCAACCTTGTATTTGTATCCATATAGGCTTTAGCCATCTTTCTGACTGCCCCTTGCAGTTTTTTAGTAGCCAACCGATTCTTTTTCCCATCCACTCGGGTCTCTTCTTGGAGCTGTTTGATAGACTCAAAAATCATCTTCAGGGAGGGTTCCTCAACTTGAGCTGCCTTAACCTCTCAATTAGCATCTTCCTGTGCTAGAGGTTCATGATAAACTTGCTGCGTTGCTGAATAATCCCACTTAAGGGTAGCGCTTGAGCCTTGTTTGGATGACCCTTCTGCGGCTGACCCTGACGGTGGGGCATCTCTGCTCCTTCTAGATTGTCTTTTTCTTCTTACCACTGTCCCTGGGTCACTCTGCAGGCTGCCAGGGCTGGAGCTAGATGACTGGATAATGCTCCCTATCTCCGAGTCTTGAGAGCTAATATTAGAGCCATCCGTTAGAGAAAAGAACTTATCTCCTAGTTCCTGGGAGTCTTCTGGCCCCTTAAGGCCCGTTGCCCCCTCAACCAGGGCGCTGGTATCAATGTCACTCCATACTGATGCTTGTGGCAGCTGGGGGGGTGGATCTACTTCGGGACAGCGACCGCTTACTATCCCTGTAAGCACTGAGCGTAGGGAAGAGGTTAAGTTGCGTTGATTATCGACATTCACCAACCCCCCCCCAAAATAGGTTCAGCAGTGGAAGTTACGAGGAGCCTCTGGGATCCTGTTTGTCCCTCAGCCAGTATTCCCAGATCTCTCTCATGGCACTCTGCTCCAAGCTTAACCATCTCCTGGTTGCTGCCACTGCCCTGCAGGTTAGTGAGAGTGCAGCCGGCTGAGATTACCACCATGGGGTCTCCGTTAATAGTCACAAAAGCAGGGTAAAATTCCATGATGCTCTGTTGCTGCTGCTGCGTTGTTGCTGCAGTTGGCTGCACTGGGAGCTTTTCCTTTCTCCAGATAAGGTCTTGACATTCGTTCTTCCCTCCTCTGAGTTGCCAGTCTCTAGGCTCTGTCTACCCTTCAGAGCTGTTTTATTGTTATTGGTAATGTTGGCCCCAGGTTTCCCTACCTTGGGGCGCTGTAGAAGTGTAGAATTTCCAATTACAGGTACTGATGAAGCCATGGCTGTGGCACCGACAGTAGCAGCAGCATAATTGTTTCTTGCTCACGCAGTGAGGGCTGTCTTGGGAGGCATCTTGCTGTATGTGCTAGCACCAGCCGTGAGCCACTCGAGCCAGCCAGCCCCTCCTCCCCTGAGGGCTGAGGCCAACGCTGGGAAGAACCGCAGTACGCGGCGAGCAGCCAACGCACCGGGCCGGGCTGCAGCCGCAAACACCGCCCACAACACACAGACCACAGCCCCGGTCCAAGGCCAGCAGCGTGGGTAGGTTATATCCAGCACAAGGGTTCTTTTAACAGACGGCTTCTCCGTTATTCAATTCAGTTTCCTGAGTGGTGTGAGAGCAGCCAGAGGAGTCGCTTACACAGGTACCATCTTGCCTACATGTTTGGACTCCACGAGTGTACGCATTCCTGCTGCTGATAAAGCAGCAATGTCTGGATGCAGTGTATAAGAAGCTGAGACCCGCCAGGTAGCTCCTTCTCTGCTGAGCAGACCGAGTCTCATGTGTTCTGTGGTTTGGGGTAGCGCGCCTTTAAACCAATTAATATACTCTTGGTAAGTTAACTGGACTTCTATGTCCACGTATGGGAAATACGCATCAGGTGGTTAAACGTCAATGTATTCATGAAACAACCATGTGTGTGCATCTGCAGGTGGGAATTTAACCCAAGAGCAGAATACTTCTGTTCTCAATGCTTTGTGTGCCTCAACCACGAAGGTAACATCTCCACCCGTTGCCGTGAGGCCATGTTGTAATAATTTCATAGTAACTACCTGACTGCAATTTTCAGTAATATTTAGAACCACTACCTGCTCTTCAACATCCTCACCTGCTTCTTCATTTATGTGAAGAGAAAAGTTATTTTATTTGAATTAATTTTATGGCTAATCTGTTTGCACAATGTGGGAACTTCTAATCCTCCAAGCTTGAATAACCTACAGCCAATACATAGGGTATGCCTACTCAGCTGAGGCGGATTTGTTTCCCTTCCCACTTCGGAAGTCTCTGGTTTAAATGTCAGTAGGGGTCTCTAAGAAAGCACAACTGAACTACTCAGATTGACCGTTAAATAAGAACCCAGCCAACATTGGAGGCGCCATGTTGTGTAGTTCCTACTAATCCGAAGGATCTGCACATTGTTTGGACAACATAAACTAGGGGCTTGGTGCCAAGACTGATTCCGGATATCCCCTCAGGATGTGTTGGCCTACAGACCAGATAGCTCATAGTGCCACTGTAAGCCCCCCAAACCTACCAGGAAGTGAAGGGTTTCTAGCAACCACTGAACATGACAACTCTGACCCCTCAGGGATCGTGGAAACAGTACAGAACCTTTCGCTCAGTGACTCACGCTCTCTTATTCTCAGAGAAGTATACAGCGAATACACGGTGGGACGTTTTCAATATATTTATTGTACCAACGTTATTCTCATATAGAATACATGTGCTGCAATGATTAATAGACAGAAGCAGATTAAAGTGATTATAAGCACCAACAGCGTGAATAGTAACTATAGCTCTACCATGGCGCTAAAACAATGTATATATGCAGGCATATAAAACAAGGCAATAATCAAGCGAACTCCTACTATGCGAACCCTACTCTAAGTGTACCTAGAGTGTATGTAGGTGTAGAGTCAAGAATCCCCCCAAGGGATAATCCAACCGCATTACCAGGTGGAAGAGAATGAAGGACCCCGTCTTGGTCACAAACTGGACACCTCTCACGAGATGTCAGACCATTGTGTGATGAATTCTCAGCATGCAAGGACCTCTGGTGACAGCTGGAGTGCCTCCTCTGCTAATCTATCGGGATGTTCATCTTTTATAATAGAAAGCAGCCTTGCAATGCGCATATAGATTGGGGATGTTATGGATATGTAGATAGCCCTGTCACCCCGTGGATGAAGATAGAGATGACATTTGTACATAGTGTGAAAATAGAGATGAGATTTGTACATAGTACGAAATTAGACCTTGTACCTGATGTTCAGGGCATTGTGCTAATGTTGTGCAAAGCTATATGTGTAAACAAGTTTAGTTTCAGGCAAACTAATCCAACATTGTCACACATGCACAAATAGCGTGAATAGTAGATATAGTTCTACCATGGAGCTAAAACAATGTATATATGCAGGCATATAAAACAAGGCAGTAATCAAGCGTACTCCTACTATGCGAACCCTACTCTAAGTGTACCTAGAGTGTATGTAGGTGTAGAGCCAAGAATCCCCCCAAGGGATGATTCAACCCCATTACCTGGTGAGAGAGAATCAAGGACCCCATGTTGGTCATGAACTGGACACCCCTCAAAAGATGTCAGACAGTTGCATGGTGAATGCTCAGCATGTAAGGACCTCTGGGGACAGCTGGACTGCCTCCTCTGCTAATCTATCAGGATGGTCATCTTTTATAATAGAAAGTCGCCTTGCGATGTGCGTATAAGTTAGGATGTTATGGATATGTAGATAGCCCTGTCGCCCCGTGGATGAAGATAGAGATGACATTTGTACATAATGTGAAATGAGACCTTGTACATGATGTTCAGGGCATTGTGATAATGTTGTGCAAAGCTGGATGTGTAACAAGTTTAGTTTCAGGGAAACTAATCCAACATTGTCGCACATGCAAATATGTGCAAAATGTTACTGCTGAAAAATAGGACAATGTAAGAAATAAGCTGCTTCGCTACATGAGCCTAACTCGGGAATATCACAGGAGCATTAGTAGTAGTAGCAATTGGCACCAAGGTTTCCTGTTGGAGGAGGAAAAGGTTTGGGGCCCACCCCCAGAGGAAGACTTCTGGGGACCTTGTGAAGACTCTTTCTTGTCTTTACCTTCCTCCCCGCCCTTCTCTTGGGACTTAGAAGAATCTTGCTTCTTCTTGTCACCACGACCATGAAATTGCTCCTTGACCCTTTGCCAAGCCTGCTCATTCTTAGGAGAATGGTAAGCCTTGCGCTGGGCCTGCTGAAGTTTGAGACCGGGCCCAGGCATCTGCTGAGGGCTTCTCAGTGCACTCCCGGGCTTGTGTTCCAGCTCGGCACCCCAGGCGCTGGGCCTTCATGTAGGGCTAGTCTCCACTCTTTACCTCAAACCCAATGGGGAAGCAAGAGAGTCCTCCCTGGTCTGCAGCCACCCTGCAATGGGTAGGGACTGTCACTGCCATACTGTGGGCTGAGGGTGCTGCCTTAGGTGAGTGCCTTCCACCTTCTTGGAGCCCGGGAGTCAAGAAAGGTTAAACCCAGCCAACCCCTCCCCACGGGCCTCCCTGGGAAGCCCATTTTCGTCGACTATTAAAAGTGAGGGCTTACAGAACTCTGGTAGGGGGACAAATGTTGGAGTTAGCCGCGCCTGCTAGCCGGCCGGCCATCTGGACAGCCAACCCACTGGGCCATCTGGCCGCCTGTCCCAGCAACTAGAAGGCCCCGGATGACCCAGTGACCAGGTAGCAACGGACGACACGGCGAACAGATGGTCCAGGACCCAGGCCCCATACCTACGGCAGTCCGCAGACAACAAGAATAGCTGTGCACTCTGAGACCTGAGCTGGGGAGGTTTATTCTCCTTGCCTCCTGAGGACTCTTGCGAGGTAGGGACCCCACTCCAGCCATCTGGTGACCCTGCTGACCTGCAAGGGATCGTGCCTTCGAGCCTGCACGGGGTGGCTCAGGGCAGAAGGGGGAGGTGGCCTCCCATGGGCCCGCAACCCATCCACGTTCCTCCCACTGGACTGGCGGAAGAGGGATCCCCATGTGTGGTGTGGGCAGCAGGCACCCACGGACGGAGACAAAAGCTTGGCACAGACTCAATAGATCGCAGTGAGATAGCTGCACTGCTACTTACAAAACCCTGACCCAGAATCAGGTCATCTACTAATGATTTAGCACCAGATGCCCCACAAACATGCACTGCACTAAGGGAAATGGAGGCAGCCCCCTTCTGCCCACGCTCTGGTCCCCAAGCGAGCAGCTCTACACACCGGCCAAGGAGGATGGCTATCCCAGGCCAACCGAGGCTTTGCGGCACTGCGGTATCGTTACGGTTTAGAGGGGATTCTGACTTAGAGGCCTTCAGCTCATAATTCCACAGATGGTAGCTTTGCCCCATTAGCTCCTCAACCAAGCACATACTCCAAATGTCTCTCGTACTAAGCAGGATTACTATTGCAACAACACATCATCACTAGGGTAAAACGAACCTGTCTCACGAAAGTCTAAACCCAGCTCACGTTCCCTATTAGTAAGTGAACAATCCAACGCTTGGTGAATTCTGCTTCACAATGATAGGAAGAGCCGACATCAAAGGATCAAAAAGAGACCTCGCTATGAATGCTTGACCACCACAAGCCAGTTATCCCTGTAGTAATTTTTCTGACACCTCCTGCTTGATGCACAAAAAAGTCAGAAGGATTGTGAGGCCCCACTTTCACGGACTGTATTCATACTGAAAATCGAGATCAAACGAGCTTTTGCCCTTCTGCTCCATGGGAGGTTTCTGTCCTCCCTGAGCTCGCCTTAGTACACCTGTGTCTTATCGTTTGACAGGTATACCGACCCAGTCAAACTCCTCACCTGCCACTGTCCCTTGAGTGTATTGCACCAAGCAAGCCACAGGCACTTGGAGTCAGAAGCCACAGCCCCATGGGGCTCGCCCCCGCCTTACCAGGTAAGTGAAAAAACAATAAGCCAGAGGGCCTCCCACTTATCCTACACCTCTCATGTCTCTTCACAGTGCCAGACTAGAGTCAAGTTCAACAGGTACTTCTTTCCCTGCTGATTCTGTCAAGCCTGTTCCTTGGCTATGGTTTCAGCAGAAAGTAGGTAGGGACAGTGGGAATCTCGCTCATCCATTCATGAGGCGTCACTAATTAGATGACAAGGCATTTGGCTATCCTTGTACCACCACATGGTGGCTCACTCTGGGTTATTATTGCTGCCCATCAGCGTCAAATCGGTCTTGCTTCCAACAACACAACATTTGTTCCCGAGTACAGTTACACTTAAAGCTCTCCTCACAGGAACTGGAATCATGTATAGGACAGAGACAGTGCACGCTCCAGTACTACTCTAACAATGTAAATTGTCTACGAACTGTCCTGAGAAAATTAAGGTATGATTAGCAGTTCATTAATAATCAATATGTGATATTTTACTGATTATGTGAAAGCAATTACTTGAAATCTATCATGGATTCAAACATATCTCAATTATCATGAAGTACACTTGTACATCTAAATTCACACACACAACTATAATAATAATATTGAAGCTAGTGACTAAACATTCCTAATTCTAAAGTTAAAAATAATTCTAAACATGTTAACTGTAACCAACTTTATAAGTAAACTCTAAATGTGTTATCGATACTAGATTTAGATATAAACAAATAAACATTTCTAAAACAGTATACTTACAAAGATGAAATACGTGTGGTGCAAAACAGTGTACATCTGACAGGTATACTAACAAAGATGAAATATGTGTGGTGCAAAACAGTGTACATCTGAACATTCCTAGAACAGTATACTAATAAAGATGAAATAGGTGCAAAACAGTGTACATCTGATTGTTGAGTTCAATAGTTAATTGTCCATGAATACTTGGCACATTTAAAGAGTGTCCATTAAAGTAGTCAAGCAAACATTTTTCTTACATGGGAAAGACATTTGTAAACCAAGATCAGCCAGAGCAACATGATTACACTGAGGCCAAATACCCCAATGTCCTACAATAAATCCATGCAATTTAACAGTGGTTCAACGGGTAAGATTTTTGATGTCCTGTGATAAATCCTGATAATATTTAACTTTACTCTCAAATGCTAGTTCAAGGGAATTTTGTTAGTTTTCATATCGAATTTAGACATCAATCACTTCAGCAGTACCATCTTTGGTAAATACTACATCCGGTTTTCGTAGTTCACCTTAATTGTTTTTGACATGAAGTTCCCTATATGTCAACCAACCACACCTTTTCTCTCTATCAATGAGAAGTTCCAAAATGCTGTTATATCTTTCGATCTATATGCTTTGGTTTTAGGACATGTACCTAAAACATGAGCAATTGTTTGACAAACATCTTAAAACTGCAAGTAGAAAATTTCTTCCTCTAGTTATGGTTTCTCTGGTGTACAGAACATTTGCTTGTAGCATCAGTGCAGCTATGTATTGGTTTTCCTTTAGCTTGTTGTGTTTGCTAATCCAGAAATTTCAGGTTGGATTGTTTGCTAGGAAGTTAATACCATCCCCCTGGACAGGGAGATTTTTCCATTTCTCAAATTCTTCTTTTCTCCAATCATAAGCTGCTAAGAATTGCAATTCACACCTCAGGAATCTACTGTCTGCAATGTTAAGTTTGTGGGTTTTGATGATATCAACAATCTTTTCATTTATTATTTCTCCTGCACACATGTAAGAGTGAGCAATGTACAAATCTTGAGTTTCTCTGATGTATAGTAGATTTTTGATTTTGTTGAGTCCGATTGTTGTACGTAACTTTGGTATACTAAGGCCCCCATATGATCTTTTGGAATATAGGAGACCATCGCAGGTGCATGCAGGTAGGTGTAGTAAGTGTTTGACATATTTCTTTATTGTTTGATCCAGAATCATTAGAGTTTTTGCATCTGTGCCTGCCATTTCTAATTTAAGTGACAATTTAGGAACCAGATACTGGCACAAGATTTCAACTTTTTGAGTGGGCTTGAGTGGTAAATTTTCACTTTTTTTAGCCCAATTTGTGAGAACCTCATTTATTTTGCTGTTGCTTGCATTGCTGGTGTGTGGACCAAAGTTCAATCCGAGGATGAATGTTTTCAATGTCTTGTTTTTAAAATGCCATGGTTTGCAGCTATTCACCAGGATTTTGTCTTTATGGTGACTTATAAAGAAACCATATGTCTTATTCACATTTAATTTTAAACCTGTAATTTTACAACATTTTTCGATGATTTTCAGATTAGTACTCATTAATTCCCAGGTGTTGCTGAGTACTGCTATATCATCGACAAAGGCTAGAGTGGTGATCTGCTCAGTAAGGCCATCTGATCCAAAAGTAAAGCCCTTGCCGTTTTTGTGAAGATCACATATTAGGGGATCCATGGCAATGTTAAACAACAGTGGTGATAATGAGTCACCTTGTTTTACTCCAGATTTCATTGTTATTTCTGGGGTAGATTCATTATTTATGCACTTGAAAGATGTTGTTGAGTCTGTATATGAGTCTTTTATTACATCCCTGATGTATGACGGAGGCTCCGTAAAATGTGACCATGGCTGACAGAGTCAAAAGCTTTGGAGATGTCTATGAACACCACTGCAAGTGAGCGTTTGCTCTTTTGTGCCCCTTCTATGATATTCTAAAGAAGAGTCAGATTTTCAAGACAACCTCTCACTTTCATGAAGCCTTTTTGTCTCGTATTCAAATTGACGAATAAAGTAAGTCTTTTGGTCAAGATTTTTGAAAGTATCTTCATGAATGTTGGCCCCTAAATACTAAATTTAGGGGCGTTAAAGGGGTGTGCAGGTTGGGACCAATGGGTCCTTTCCTTGGGGTGGGTACTCCCCCTATGATGCCACCCTCCAGTGGGAGGGGGGCAAGAGCTTCTCCCTAACTGGCTGGGTCCCCTCATCTTCAAGATAGAGGGGACTGCGGTGTGTGCCTCACCTTGCTTCCCCCACCTGAGGGGTGAGGTTGGCCAAGGTGAGCACACCTCTCCTCCTAGCTTGGTTTTCCCGCCAATTCTCCCACCCAAAGTGAGGGGCAGAACTGGTGGGAGCCAGTTGCTGGGGGCAGCAAAAGGCAGGGACAGCTTACAAAGGTGGCAGGCCTGTGAAGCTTCTCCTTCGTGGACTCAGCCCATCCTCGGGGATGAGGCATGACACCTTTGTCCAGGATGGACTTTGTTTCTGGACCCAGAGAGCGGAGGCTATCTAGCCAGGGGTCCAGAAACATGTCTGGTGGTGGCAAATGGTGGGCAGCCATTCAGGAACCACACTAGGGCTGGTCATTGCCCTCTGAATGCATTTTACATTAAATTCCACACTGGCATCAGTGTGGGTTAAATGTCCTGAGAAGTTTGCTACCAAACTTCCCAGGTTTTAGTAAAGCCATTATGGAGCTGTGGAGTTCATAATGACCAACTCCCAGACTATATACTCTTTATGGCTTTACTACACTTACAGTGTCTAAGAATGGACTTAGACACTGTAGGGGTACAGGGCTCATGCCACTGTACCCTCACCTGTGGGCTAGTGCACCCTGCTAGAGGGGTGACTCACCTAGGCCTCAGGCAGTGGGTTTCAGACATGGCACACAGGGATGTGTGCCATGTCGACTCTTCACTTTTCCCTGCACCAAAACACGTAGCCTGCAATGGCAGTGTGTGGGTGTTAAGGTACAGGGTCTCTAAGGGTGGCACAATAGGTGCTGCAGCCCTTAGAGGCCTTCCCTGGTCACAGTGCCCTTGGTACCCAGAGTACGTTTTAGAAGGGGTTACCAGTAGCCAGATATGTGCCAATTGTTGGTACAAAGGTACAAGTTTTGGGAAAGGACACAGGCCCTGGGCACATCAAGTCAAGTTGCATCAGATGTCAGGCAAAAAGTGAGGGGTAACCATGCAAAAAGGGGCACTTTCATACAGATATCATTGGCATTGATTTGGCAAGTGGCATCTTCTGCACCATCAATGATTATTCTGGCAATTTTCTTTTTGTCTTTCTTAACCATTGCCTGGTATTCCTTATAGCTGCCCTTTGCTTTCGCATATCTTTTCTTGTGTGTTCTATTGAGCCTTCCATTTTTGTTGTCTTTGGTATGTTGTTTTGGATTAGGGCATTCTGATGCAGTATTCATAGGTTCATTACTAGGTTCACTTGGAAGTTCATTGTGATTGACTGGCATACAACTTATATCGCTGGTGTTTTCTGAAATAAAGGTTACAATTTCATTCATCAGGTCCATAGCAGCATCATGATGCTTTGGATTTTGCAAGAATTTCTGAACTTATGAAATTCTGATGTTCAGATAATCATAGTTTGTGATTTTTGGCACACACTTTCTGTTGATAAAGTCTTTCCGCCTTTCTCCTGCTATTTTCACTTATCTTTCAGGTTCATCGTTGAAGTCACTTTCAATGTTGTTGGATGCTTGCAGTACATCCTTTGCCGTTGTAGGAGGCTGGCTTAGTATGTGGTGCACACTTATTGAAGTGATGCACCCTGCACTAATCCAGGCAACCCTTATAGTGATTTTAGTGGTCTTTGATAGCCATAGAAAGCTATCAAAGTGGTAGCTGACCAATGTAGGGGTACTGGCTTAGTAAATGGTGCACACTAATTCAAGTGAGGCACCCTGCATTAATCCAGGCAACCCTTATGGTGATGTTAGTGGTCTTTGATAACCATAGAAAGCTCTCAAAGTTGTAGCTGTGGAGAGCAGCCTTCAGGCTTATCTTGAAGGAGTGTAAAGCAGCTTGTTTTACCAATTTTAATCAATAGTGTAGGTTAAATGAAAAAGAACCACGCAGTGTTTGTGTAAAAATAAGTCTATTTATTCTGCAACACAATCACTAACACATTGGTAAATGTCCTACCCAGAGATATCAACACAATACACAAGAATACTTTGAAATAATCAGGTAAGTAGCACAAATACACACTGGTATCCAGGGGGAGCCCAAACTATATATTAAGAAAGTGGAATGCGATCTGCAAAGGAGAACGGGACTTGGACCAGAAGACTCAGAGGAGCTGGGGAAACAAGGAACCACCTGAAGTAAGTACCAAGGAACCCCACGGAGGCTGTGTGCTGAGTGGAAACACAGCCGTGTGCCCAATGGAAGTCAACGGGGAAGTCGCGGTTGCAGTTTTAAAGAAGGAGGACACTTCCCGGAGTATCCCGAAGAAACCCTTTGGAAGACAGAAGTTTGGAGAGCCACCCTACCCGTGGATGCCCCAGGAACCAGGTTACCTGCACCACGGAAGCCGGGTGCATAGGGGTGAATTGACGTCAGAACCTGCCATAGACGACAATGGGAGACTTCGAAAAAGATGCCTCTGGAGAAGACTGTGAAGGAATCCTATGGAATCCAAGGGTGGATTCTTGAAGTGAAGAAACCACAAGCAGAGAGGACAGAGTCTACACCACTTGGAGGTGACCAGGAGGCATGGAAGCACAATGCCCACCAATGTCGAGAGGTTCAGAAGAGACGACGGTGACCTTGTCGCTGCAGCTGTGAGGACTAGGCATCACTGTGCCTTAATGAAAGAGCTTCTGCTTGTCTTTGGAGGGGATGGGGACTCTGTGGCCCAGATACTCAGAGCTCCAACTGGGCCTTGGGCAAGGGGATGTGAGGGGGCCCCTGGTGGACCTTCGCATGCCAGCAAATTGGGGGAGGCCTCCCTGGGCCTGATGGACCCCCGTCCCAGGCCCTTGGTGGTGTGGCAGCCTGGAGGACAGAGCCCAGGGTGGGAGCACCTGCCGTGAGGCCTGGCGGGGCCTCGGGGCCTAGTCGGAGCTTCTGGCCTCTGCTGCAAAGGGGAGGCCTACCTGGGGGGATCCCGCCCAGGGGGCTTGGCCACGGGGCGGGCTGGAGGACCGAGCCCATGATGGGGGGCCCCCACCTAAGGGCCTGCTGGGGTCCTGGTCTGAGCTTCTAAACCCTGCCAAGCTGGGGAAGCCTTGCCTGGCCAGATGGACCGCTGACTAGGGCCTTTGGTAGTGCGGTAGGTGGAAGGAAGGAACCCAGGGTGGAAGTGCCCACCGCAGGGCCCAGTGGGGCCCCGGGGAATGGTTGGAGCTCCTAAACTACGCTGTGCATGGAGAGTCTCCTCGGGCACGTGTGACCCCCGTCTCAGGTACTCTGCCAAGCGGGATACCAGAGGATGGAGATTAGTAGGTGCGGCCCCCACTCCAGGGCCCGCCATGGCTTCTGCACCCAGTTAAGCAGGGGAAGCCTCCCCTTGCCTTATTGACTCTACTCCTGGGCCCTTGGTGGTACGGCTGGCCGGAGGACAGAGCCAGGTTAGGAGCGCCCACCCCAGGACCTTTTGGGGCCCCAGGGCCCAGTCAGAGTTCTTGGACCCGGCTGCACAGGAATTACCTCCAAGGGCCCGTTGGGGCCCTGGTCCTGGGCCATCTGGTCTCTGGCTTAGAACTGCTGGACTGCAAGGGAGCCCGGAGTACCCTGTTCCTAGTAATCCAGAGGAAGGCTACCTCCCTTTCTTGTAATCCGTGCATACCTGAGTGACAGAGGGGACCAAAGGCACAAATTCACCTCCTGGAGTCCTGGCTGGGCTTGAAGAAGCAAATGAGCCCTCATCGGGACTTCCAAGGCAGCCCAGCCATCTGGACGCACCATTGGAAAGCATTGCGAGCAACCAGATGGTCAGGCTTGAAGGACAGCCATCTGGTTGCACTGTGCCTTAACAAAAGTGTCTACTGCTTTTCCTTGGAAGGGAAGGGTATTCTGCGGCCTGGGTGCTCGGAGCCCCCGCTGGGCCTCAGGCACGGGGCTGCCAGGGGGCCCTGACGGGCCTCCGACCCGGGGCCCACAGGCACCTTAACATGCCAGCAAATCGAGGGAGGCCTCACCGGACCCTGTGGACCCCCCATCCTGGGCCTTGGCAGTGTGGCAGGCCAGAGAACCGAGCCCAGGGCGGGAGCATCTTCCCTAGGGCCCAGCGGAGCCTGATCGGAGCTCCTGGACCCGGCGGCGTAGGGGAGGCCTGCCCTTGCCCCGCTGGAACCCGTCCAGGGGGCTTGCCCATGTGGCTGACCGGAGGACAGAGGAAAGGATGGGCCCCCCCCAGGGTCCACCTGAATCCGAGTAAGAGCTTCTAAACCCGTCCAAACAGAGGAAGCCTCCCCTGGCCTGAAGGATCCCCGTCCCTGGCCCTTGGTGGTGCGGGAGTCTGGAGGATGGAGTCCAGGGTGGGAGCGAGTGACCCAGGGCCTGGCGGGACCTGTGGTCCGGTCAGAGTTCCTGGACCCAGCCATGCAGTGGAGGCCTCCCCGGGACACCATCCCGGTACTCTGCCATGCGGCAGGCCAGAAGACGGGGATCAGGAGGGGCCCCCACTCCAGGTCCTGCCGGGGCCCCTGCCACAGCTTCTGAACCCAGCCAAGTGGGGGAAGCCTTCCTTGGCCTGATGGGCCCCGTCCCAGGCCCTTCGTGGTGCGGCAGGGTGAAGGATGGAGCCCAGGGTATGAGCGCCCACGTGGGGCCTAGCAGGGCCCGGTCAGAGCTCCTGGAACCAGCTGCACAGGGAGGCCTCCCCGGGCCTGCGGTACCCCATCCCAGGTCACTCTGCCATGTGGCAGGCCAGAGGACGAACATCAGGAGGTGGGGCCCCCACCCGAGGCCCACCAGGGCCCCCGGTCAGAACTTCTGAGTCCAGCCAAGCAGGGAAAGCCGCCCCGGCCCAATGGACCCCTGTCATGGGCCCTTGGCAGTGCAGCAGGCTGGAGGATGGAACCCAGGGTGGTAGCATCTGCCTTAGGGACCGGCAGGGCCCGGGCCTTGTCAGAGCTCCTGGACCCTTCTACACAGGAGAGGCCTCCCTGGGCTCATGGGACCCATCCAGTGCACTTTGCCATGTGGGGGGCCTGAGGACGTAGCCCAGGACGGGGGAGCCCCACTCCAGTGCTACCAGGGCCAAGCAGGGTAAGCCTCCCTGGGCCCGATGGACCCCCTTCCCAGGCCCTTGGCAATGTGGCAGGCTGGAGAATGGAGACAGGGGTGGGAGCACCCGCCCTAGGGCCTGGCGGGGCCCCAGGGTAGTCAGAGCTCCTGGATCCAGCCACGCAGGGGTAATAACACTTGTTCTACTATTTTTGTTTCCTTAGATTTTGGACCCTAGCTCAGTCGGCACATAGGGAAACCTAGCCAACCTGTACATTTTTGAAAACTCGACACCTAGGGCTATCCAGGGTGGGCTGGCTTGCGTGGCTCTCACCATGTTTTATTACCTAGAATCCCTTGCAAACCTCAAACTTTGACTAAAACACACATTTTCCTCACATTTTGTGATGAAAAGTTCTGGAATCTGCAGGGAGCCACAAACTTCCTTCCACCCGGCATTCCCCTAAGTCTCCCGATACAAATGTTACCTCACTTATGTGGGTAGACCTAGTTCCCATAACAGGAAATGGCTCAAAATGCAATATGTGCACAGCACATTTTTCCACTGAAAACTGACCCTTTTTCCCAATGAGCCAATATGCTCATTTCACTTTCATTGTAATGACATCAGAGCGCCATGGGCACCGATCATCATTACACTAAAAAAAAAAATGCTTCTGGTGGCAGGGAAGCTCTTCCCCTGCTCCCGAGGCTGAAAAATAAAAATTGAAATCCCTCTGCTGTGAACAGCAGAGGGAGTTCTTGGACGTGTGCAGAGAATGGAACGGTTCCGTCCTCCGCACACGACAACCGTGGCGAAAAACGGAATCGGTCCATCCTCCGCACAGAAAGGTTTAATACCATGGCCAGGAAAGATTGAAAATACAAGATGCAATTAGTCAAAAAAGTATTTTTAGTTGTCTAAAGTACTCCTAAATGATGAGAAACGAGGCAGAATAACCATGGCAAAGATAATATGTGAAATTTAAAAGAAATTAGTATTCAAGTAGGAGCTCCTGCCCCATTCAGAATCTCAAGGTATGAGCAAACGTTCAGTATTTTTCTATAAGAAAGCTGGCAACCCAAATTTCTGTGTCCACTGTTTTTATATCAGATATTTTATAAAGAATGCTCTAAGCTCCATAAAGAATTTGGGGGCATATCATCAAGGGCCTTATCTCCGCTTTTTTGGCTTTAAAAGCCAGAAAAGCGGAGATAATGTTTTCGCCCTATTAACAAGAGGGTGCTAACATGCCTCCCTTTGCATCTCTAATGAGATGCAAAGTGGGCGTTCCTTCCCAAAATAACTGGAGAAATGTCGCTAACCGACATTTCTCCAATTATCAATGGGCACGCTAACAAGCATAGTGATAAGAAAAGTAGCGCTAACCGCGGTTATCGCTACTTTCCTACACCTGCTTTTAGTTTGACTTAGCCATGATATCCAATGGAAGGTGGATATCATGGTTAGCTATGCCCTGCCCTATCAACAACGTAGCGCCAAACGTTGTGCGATTATCGCTGGAATCCCAGCGATAATTGCACATTTGGCAGCTAACTCGGTTATTTTTATCGCTCTGGAGATAAGCGTCGCTGATAGCGCGCTATCTCCGCGATAAAAACAAGCGATGGCCGGCGATAATTATCCTAGCACTAAGTGCGCTTAGCGATGATTATCGCCGGTTGTTGATGATATGCCCCTTGGGCACTTGCAGCAAACTTTTTTTTATTGTAGAGGTTCAATCTCGAACACGAGGTGCAACAACCAGAATGGTGGATCAACAAAATCAAGATATGATGGGTATGGGAAAATGTAATTGGTAAATTTCCAGAAAGCACGATGGACAACTGTTTTTCACACATATTACCGTAAACATGCCTCACACTAGGCCTAGAAATTCTGGTAATATCCCATTAACAGTAAAGGCCAAGGCCTGTTGTTACCTTAAGACCACTGTGGGCAACTGCCTTACAGAATGCAAAATTGGAGTAAAAGACATTAAAAAAGGCCATGTTGCTCTATGGGTGGAATGTCCACACATCACAATACCAGTTTACCAGGGTCTCTGTAAATCTGTGCCTGGATCTGTCACAGTGGCCTTGATGGGAAACAATAAATCTGTCCATTCTAGCAGCCGTGCTCAAAGGTGCCACTACCATACCGTTAACTCCCTAGGTGATATTGTTCTTGTACATCACTGCGGCAGACGTCTTTTTCCAAAACTTTACTAGATGTTGTTGAACTGAGCCATATGAGGTAGAATGTGGGCACTCGGTTTAATTGTGATCATCACATGAATTTATCCAACAATTTTTTTCGACAGGTCATCAGTCATACCTGTTTCACGAGGCCAAGGGGAAGGCTCGGGCTACGGAGTCACAACCGTGGGAGTTAAGGCAAATATTTTTCATTGCTGTTCCAGGGCCTATCTTACTAGGCTCTGCAAACTTGGCCAAGTACAGCCCTTTTTGGGCTTGACTCTTGGGGGCATATTTACAAGCCCCTATCGCCACCACAACATCACTTTTAGTGACATTGTGGTGGCGATAGGGGCTTCGCCTTATTTACAAGGCAGCGTTAAATCACTTAACATGGCTTAACGCTGCCTTGTAAATAAGGCACCCTTTCACGCTGTACTTAGCGTGAAAGGGGATGGCAATAGGTGTTGCGTTGGGCGTTCCACGCAACACCCATTGATTTTGATGCTGCCCCCTATTTACAAGGGTGGTGTAAATAGGAGGCAGTGCCAAAATTAAGACCAGAGAAAACTTGGTCTTAAACAGGCGAAACGAGGAGAAATGCTTTATTTCTCCTCGTTTTTGCTGTTTCCATGTGTGCTACGTTGTACAGCACACATAGAAACAGCAAATTGCCATTGATTGTTTATGTGCAGGGAGGTGACCCTTCCTGCACATGAACAATCCCCCAAAAAATAATTATTTTGCAACGTCTATGTGTGCTGCATTAAGCAACACACATAAAAGTTCAAAACGCCATTTAAAGATTGTTTATGTGCAGTAAGGGAGACCTTCCTGCACATAAACAATGTTCCCCTCAACGCATACACCCTTGCACTATGGTGCAAGGGTGCCTGCGTTGGAGCTAAGTTTAGCGCAGGGTGAACGCAGGGCTGCACCATATTGTTGTAAATATGGTGCAGCCCTTCGTTTTTGAAGTGGCGGAGTGCGGTATTATGCCAAGGAGGCTAACGCCACGCTCCGCCACTTCATTGTAAATATGCCCCTTAATGTTAGCAAGGGCGAACAAGTAGCATGAAGTTACTCAGGCTGGGGTATCAATACTATCCCTCACAACAGCATAATAAGATAATGTCCAGGCCAATGCACTACTTTGTAGAAAAGACAAGTAATTTATTACACAGAAAACATAGACTTGCACTTGACTTTCAATAATACATGAATACCTGATTCACAGGTGTGAGTTTTTGTGCTTTTAGGAGTCTCTGCCGACTAATTCAGCTACCCCCTCCACCTGCCCCTTCATGGGTCCCCACCTCCTCTAGGGTTCTCCACCTTCAGGTTCAAAGTTAAAGGTAAAGTCAATAAGTGCAAGTCGTCCTCCCCCAACTCTGTTTTGTCTTAGCACTCAGTCTCTTTGGCCTAGGCCTACTCAGCCTCTCTCCCTGTTCGCAGATGTAGTGCCTGTCTGTGTTCAGTCCTCCCACAGCAGCAGGATCTCACTGGTAGCAGGAAGCATCTAGGTGGCATACAGCTGTCTTCCAGGGAGCTACACAGCAGCGGGTCATGCGGTGCAGTGCTCATTGGGTCAAGCAGGAGCGGAGGCTTCTGTTGGTGGCTCTCTTCAAAGGTAGCAGACTGCAGACCATGGCTTACTCCAGCACTCAGTGGTTACTTGACTCACAGCATGGCTCACTCCAACACTTCGGTGGGTACTTGACTTATGGCGCAGTTCACCCCCACTCTCCGGTGAGTACTTTGTGCTTTTTCCTGAGTGCAATAGCCTTATACTCAGTTGATAATTCTTCAATGTGGCGGACACCAGGCGCTACCATCAGCACACAATGTCTTGATATCAGATATGCCCCTGCAATATCCTTGTTGATTCCTGGATATTGTAAGTAACCAGGGAAGCCATAGTAAGTACATGTTCTGGACACTTGTCATTATGAGTTCCCAAGCTCCATGATGGCTTCACTGAAGTATGGGATGTTTGGTACCAACTATCTCATCATAATAAACCTATACTGATTCCAGTGCCAGATGTATTAAAAATTGCACACAGAGGACCCCTTAGAGGGGTCCCTTGAAACCTACCAACCCTTAGAGTGTTCACCGACTGAGCTAAGCCAGCCTGCTACCACCAGACAGTGTTCTGACCTCATGGGGTGAGTGCATGCGCGCTCAGAGTTCGAGAACAATGCCTTTCCTGGGTGGAGGTGTTCATACCTCCCCCTGGTCAAGAAGAGCCATCCATGGTGGGGAGCTTCAAAGGCCTTGCCATCTTTGTAATGCAAACCCAGCCTCCCCTGTTAGAAGGAGCAGGCCTCCCTTCCTGTCCTCACCCCCTTTTGGCGGGAGAACAGGCGGGAAAGCTCAGCCAGAGTAGGAGGTCTGCCCCCCTTTGCCAACTTTACCCCTCAGGTGCTGGAGATGAGGTGAAGTTCACTTTGCAGTGCCCACCATCTTGAAAATGGTGGGTCTTATCCAATCAGGGCTAGGACTATGTCCCCCTCCCACAGGAGTGGGCGTAATAGAGGGTGTAGACACCTCAGGTAAGGGGCCCATTGGCCACTACCTGTCAATCCCTTGTAACACCCCTAAATTTAGTATTTAGGTGGCATCCCCAGACCCTGAACTGTCCTGATGACCTAAGAAGAGCCAAACACTACAGAACCACACTAGCAGAGAAGACTGCAGAGAACTATTGATTCCCAAGAACAGCGGATCTGTTCACCAGCAACAACTTTCAAGTAAAGGCCTCTGTGACCTGAAGAACTGTGAAACACTGCTCCCGGTTTCCCTCTGCACCCAACGCTTCCGGCCCCAGTCCAAGTCGCCCACAGATTCCAAGGAGTCCCCCCAGTGCTCCAGAACCCGAGTCCATTGTGGTTTGACCCCTCTCAGGCTCCTCAAAATCACCTGCAGCCTCTGCACTGAGACCCCCTCAACCGCGACCTGCTCCGGTAAGCTGTTTCCTAAATCAAAAGAGACCCCTGCCCCCGCCGGGCCAGGGCCTTGATGAAGCAGACCAAAGGTGGCCCTATGTCCTCAAGCATCGCAGCTTACCTCTCCAGCTATTGGTTTTCTTCGGCCGCCCTCCTGGCCTGAGCCTGCAATCCTTTTCCGATTTTGCCTTGCTCCATTGCTTTACATTGGGCACCCGGCGCTATGTCGTCACCCTGCACCCGGCTGCCCCTAGTTACCGCTGGTGGTGTAGTGTTGGTGCTGCTTTGTACCTGGCCCTGTTCTTGCTTCAACCCTTGGAGACTGGCTCCCCAAGCCTCTGCTACTTACCTGTAAGCCGCCTCGATTTGATTGCCCTATTTTTCATTGAGTTTCATTGGGCGCCCAACACTGTATTTGCACCTTGCACCTGGCCGCCCCTGTGCCGCTGGTGGTGTACTGTTGGTTCTGAACTGAACCTTGCCCAATACTGACCTTAACTCCCGAAGACTGGTGCTATAAGTCAATGTCACCTATCTGTATGCTGAATGTTTTCTTCCTCCCATAGGTTAACATGGCAAAGTCTGAAAATTGCACTGTGCCCACTTTTGATGTTGAAAAGTATTTCTATTGCAAAATGTATGTACCTAAGACGAGTTCTGGGGTTCTACAAAATATATATAACCAAGTTTTATTTTTATAAATTGGTCTTGAATATATTTATTGAGTATGTGTCTCATTTATTGCCACTGTGTGTACAACAAATGCTTAACATTGCCCTCTGATAAGCCCAATTGCTTGCCCACACTACCACAAAAGAGAGCATTAGTATTATCTACTTTAGCCTCTGTAAAGCCTCTGGGGATCCCCTGGACTCTATGCACACTATACCTCTTTTCGATAAAGTATATAGAGAGCCAACTTCCTACAGTTTGCTTTAGGACTCTGGGCACTGCTAACCAGTGCTAAAGTGCATGTGCTCTCTCCCTAAAACATGGTAACGTTGGCTTAACCACAACTGGCATAATTAATTTACCTATACTATGTGTGCCCAGGGCCTGCAAATTGAATGCTACTAGTGGGCCTGCAGCACTGATTTTGCGACCCACTTCAGTAGCCCTTTAAACATGTCTCAGGCCTGTCATTGCAGAGCCTGTGTGTGCAGTTTTAAACTACTATATCGACCTGGCAAGTTAACCCTCTTGCCAGGCTCAAACCTCCCTTTTTAATTCATAGAAGTCACCCCTCAGGTAGGCCCTGGACAGCCCCAAGGGCAGACTGCATTTCATGAAAAAAGTTGGACATGTACTTTTAAGTTTTACATGTCCTGGTACTAAAAAACTCTGAAATTATTTTTTCACTATTGCAAAGGCTTATAACTCCCATAGGTTACCTTTGGGATTACCTTCTTACACATTTTAAGTATAATGCTCAATTGGGAAAAGATAGATTTTTCGAGTTTGGTGTCTCTGGACTCAAAATTTAAAATCGCAACTTATGGTTAAGTTGGATTTTAAGTTGCAAATCTAAAAATGCCACTTTTAGAAAGTTGGCATTTTCTTACTTTAACCATTCTGTGCCTTCTGACAGACTCTGAATATACATCTGTGGTGGGTGAAAGCTGGACGTTGTGCATTCCATCCAGACTGCCACATACAAAGGGAACTTAGGTGTGGCTGATAGGCCATCAACATCCTGATGGGTCATCCTGGGCAGCATGGGAAGGAGGAGATGACACTTACATCTGAATGGGCTGTGCCTGTCCCCACACAAAGGCACTACAGGGTATAAGTACTGGACCTCAGGCACCACCTCTTCAGTACACTTCTGGTCCTGAGGACATTCTTCCAGAAGAAGGACTGTCACTCTGCTGGACTTTGCTTGACTCCTGCTTTGCTGAACCTTCCTGATGTCCTACTTGCCTGGGAGGGAGAAGGGCTGGACCTGCATCTCTACATTCCCAGAACCAAAGTGACTCCAAGGGCTTACTGGCTTGCCTCCTGGTCTGAAGTCTCAGGGTCATCAAAGACTTCCAACAACCCTGCAACAGCCTCTGGACTATGCCAACTGTGAGCCCTGCCCTGACAAGTATTGCCAATCAGTCCTGGGGCCTAGGAAGTAGGTTTTCTGCAAAATCCACAGATTGGCGTTGTTGCGCAGGTCTAAACTGGCACATCTCCCCTCAATGTGGCCCCATCACCGCTGAGGACAAAGACATTGCATCGCCAGCTGCGTGGCTCGACGACGACACATCTCCTACATCGCTAGGAAACCTCTGATGACGCATCTTGGATTGCGCAGCTTGGATCCGACACATCGCCTACATCCAGCCGGATCGACGATGACACTTCCTCTCCTCTGCTCCACACATCGGGCCCGTCGAAGGTGCAACACAGTACTTTTTTAGTGGGACAAGGTTGGTCCCTGTATCCGACCCATGCTTCATCGCGGTCAGCCTGACTTTTGGATTTACCCCGGTCAAGTGTGACCAGATAGCCCCGGTTGGCGCTTTATGCTTTTAAGCACTATATATGTAGATATTCATAACTCCGGTTCTACTTATTGAATTTTTGTCATTTTGGTCTTCTTGTGTTCAATAAATTAAGTTCTTTCTTTCTATTCTATTCTTTATGGTATTTGTTTGTGCAGTGCGTTCACTGTTTTACTGTTTGTAGTGTTGCACAAATACTTTACACATTGCCTCATACGTTAAGGCTGCCTGCTCTGTGCCAAGCTACCAGAGGGTGAGCAAAAGTTAATTTATGGTATGTACCTGATTTACCCTGACTAAGATTGTGGTCCCTACTTTGACAGGGTGTATGCCACTGCCAACTACAGACCCAATTTCTAACAATATGTATTCCAGGTCTGCTGTCTTGGAATCAGTTTGAGTCAGTTCCCTTTCACGTGTCCTGACCAGACCACCTTCCAAGCTTGGCCTTTGTCCATCATCACGTTTTGCCCAACAGGATAGTCTCCAGGTGGAGTGCCCACCACAGAGGTACAAAGAGGTGTGAGCAGGCTGTAACCACTATTTATGATCCCTCCTCACAGAGATCAGGAAGAGAGAATAATCTGTGCCACATAAAGAATTTATTTTCTTAACAACAGATATTGCATGGCTTATCCCCACCCCCTGAAATCTCCTAGCAAAAGCTGCAGTCAGAGTTGTTTACAGCACAGTGTGCCAGGAAGGACTCTGGCACTTATAAAGAAAGCCTGTCTCCTCTTTCCCCCCTACAGAATCTGGTGCCCCCCCTCACATATAGATGTCAGCAATACACATATACTGTCTGGGGAAAGCAACCCCTCATCGATCTTAAACTCTAGTCCAGGCTGTGGGTTGCCAAAATGAAACCCACAGATGTGTATTAATCGTGCATGGAACACTAGCAATCCTAGCACAGAAACACATGTATGGGATGTCAGCGTTCAACGTTCTGGGTTCATCATGAGCAGCAAATCTTTAGACAAATGAGCCGGTAAGCATACATTTATGTCTCACAGGTAAAAAGCTTTTTACTATAGTTCACTAAAAATTGCATGCTTCCACCATTGTGCTCCACTCATGAAACCAGTGAGAAGAAATTTAGCACTCTGTCACTATGAGGGTGCGTTTGGTAAGCCCCTCACAATTTAGAACAAGGTCCAGAACCGATCCTTGTCAAAGACCGGGTCTAGGTCAAAGCGCACACATACGTTTAGCATGCGGCATGACTGAAAAAATCTAAAACAAAAATTCCCAGTTTTAGTCACTTTGTGCAAGCAGGGCAGGGGTCTAGACTGTACTTCATGCAAGGCTCATTCCTGTCCCAGTACTATGATTGATGTGGTAATGCATTTATTATTCTTGTCTACATTTTTCCTTATGGAGAGTTTGTTGCTGGTAACATGGATGTTTTCTCAATAAGAATAGCGAACTTGTGTTTCACTCCCTTAATTCTTGTGCTTCAGGGTCTTTTTCAAGCCTGAAAATGTGTTACAACAATAATTAATTAAATAGATAGAACAGTTATATACAATTAGTAGGAAAAAGAACCAAAAACAAAGACAATTAGCAATCTGCAGTCCAAGTATTTGTTTTACTCTGCATGTATGATGTACATAAAGTAAGAAAAGGGAAGTTATGTGCTCTCAGTGCCATAATATAGTGAAGAAATTATTGTTCCAGTGCAGGTGGGGGCTCATACTCAGGTTGTCCTCTGCGTAAGAGGAAATGGTATGGCATAATAGTCAGAAAGGTAAATATGTCAGGACATTGGAGTCTTTAGGAAGCAAAAGTCTGGGGGCTGACTTGCAAAGAAAAATGGAAGTTCTTTTAACCCCTGCGCTGCTAGGCCTCCCCCCGTGCTAAAACTTTTTTTTGGGCTATTTGGGCTAGTGTGTGCTAAGGCTCCCATACGTTTTTGTCCACATAAGGTATCCACGCCAAATTTGCATCTTTTTTTCCAACATCCTGAGAATTCTAAAGGAACCCAGGGTTTGTGGATTCCCCTGGAGGGGACTGTGAAAGTAGTCAAAATACAGGTAAATCCCCCTTTGCAAAACTCAAACTTTGTAAAAAAAAAACACATTTTCCTCAAATTTCTGTGACGGAAAGTTCTGGAATCTGTGGGTAGCCTCAAACATCCACCCACCCAGCATTCCCCTAGGTCTCCCAATCAAAATGGTACCTCACTTCTGTGGGTAGGCCTAGTGCATGCGACAGGAAACGACCCAAAACGCAACGTGGACACATCACATTTTTCCACTGAAAAATGACCATATTTTTGCAATGTTCCTAGCTGTGGACTTTGGGCCACCCAGCATTTTCCTCGGCCTCATGATAAAAATTATACCTCACTTGTGTAGGTGCCCAAAACAGAGTCAGCCTAAAAACGTATTAAAAACAATTGCGCTTATCAACATGCTGTGATATCCCCTTTTCCTGTCGCAGGCACTTGGCCCACCACACAAGTGAGGTATCATTTTACTCGGGAGACTGTTGGGAACACTGGGTGGTAGGAAAATTGCCGTGGCGCGGTGATCCCACACAGAAATGTGAGGAAAATTTGATTTTTTAGCTAAATTTGAGGTTTGCAGGGGATTCTGGGTAAGAAAACATTGGGGATCAAAGTAAGCCATGCTTGCCTATTCTAGGCAGTCCCCACCCCTACACAAATTAAAAATAGCCCCTGGTGTCTAGCGGGCTTTCTGCCCACCCCCCAGAGGAGCAGATCGGAGGCTGCTGCACATATCTGCCCCCCAGGGGAGCAGAAAGACTGTGCCCACTTTCTGGGGGGTAGTGAGGGCATCGGCATGCCCCTTCTGGGCAGACCCCACCGCTGCCTAGTGGGCTTATTGCCCCTCTTGGGGGGCAGATCAGGGCCTATTGCCCCGATATGCCTCCCAGGGGGTAGCAGAAAGACTGCCCATTTATTTGGAGGGTGGAGGCATTAGCATTCCCATTTTGGGCAGCCACCACCCCTACAATAAGAAAAAAAATAGTCCCTGGTGCCTATGAGATATGATAAACAATTTATAATGCGCACAGCTACTCCCAGGAGCGTCCCGGCGCAAACGTGCAGAGGTCGGTCTGGTGGACATTAAACTTGCACAACGAGCCAGGTTTTCAATTTCTTCCTGAACAGCAATGAATTATTAACAGAACGTAGCTCCAACAAGAGGTGGTTCCATGCTGAAGCACCCAGAAATGTTAGTGATCTACCTCCAGATCTTTGACGCTGGTACTTTGGGATCACAGCTAGAGGTTTTTTGGCAGATCGTAGATGTCTAGCCGAATCTTAGAAGCTGAATCTAACTCTAAGGTATTCGGGGGCCCGTCTGATACAAAGCATCATGCACCAATGTCAGAGCCTAAAATGTAATCCTCTCCCTAATGGGCAATCAGTGAAGTTCCCGCAAATGTGGGCTAATGTGTTGTCTTTTTGGCACATTTAGCAGAAGGCGACCTGCCGTATTCTGGATCAACTGCAATTTATCCATGAGGTATTCCGGTACGCCCAGGTATAGAGCATTACCGTAATCTAATCTAGACGTAACTAATGCCTGAATGACTGTTTTCCTTGCAGAAAGGGAGAGCAGGGGCAGAAGTTTCATGAGAGACCTCAAAATTCCAAAACATATACCCACAAGCTTTTTGACCGGAGGACAAAAGGATAGTTTGTTATCAAAGGTATTCCCAGGTTTTTTACCAAGTCCTTTTGAGGGCCAGGAGGGGTAGCATCATCTGACCAAATAGTTGGCCCGAAATTAGATTGAAAAGTTCCAAAGAAGAGGATTTCTTCTTTTCCTTGATTGCATTTAAGTTGAGCTTTGGCTAACCAGTAGAAAACTGCGGTAAGGCAGATTTTAATTTGAGTGCCGTTTGGTTCAGATCCCTTACTTCAGGAGGAAAGCAATTGAGCGTCGTCTGCATAAGATAACACCTTTGCTCCCAATTCTTCTGCTAGAAATGTCATAGGTGTAAGGTATAAGTTGAAACGTGTTCGACTTAGGGCCGAACCTTGGGGTACAGCTGTGTCCATTTTCTTTGAGCTAGCCACGCAGGGCGGAATCCAAACTTGCTGGCTTCTGTCTGCTAAAAATGATGTTAGCCAGTCCAAAGCATGCCCTGTCACTCCAATATCCTGGAGGCGGTCAAGCAGCAGAGTGTGGGCCTAGTTGGCTTTCTACACCCCTTGAGGGGCAGATCTGGGTCTATTGCCCTTGGGGGGGCAGAAAGACTGTGTCCATTTTAGGGGGAGGTGGGGCATTGGCATGCCCAGTCTGGGCAGTCCCCACCCCTATAACAAGAAAACAAAATAATCCCTGGTGCCTAGTAGGCGTTTTGCCCCCCAAGGGGGGCAGATCAGGGGCTATTGCCTCACCTGCCCCCAAGGGGAAGCAGAAAATAATCTGGTCCCCATTTATGTGGGGGGAAGACATGACCATGCCCATTGTGGGCAGCCCCCACCCCCCTCTATTATGAAAAAAAATCCCTGGTGTCTAGTGGCCTTTCTGCCCCTCTCCAGGGGACAGATCGGGGTAATAGCCCCCATCTGCCCCCAAGGGGGACAGAAAGACTGTCCCATTTGCGTTTGCGGGGTGGGGTCATTGGCATGCCTGTTTTGGGCATCCCCCACCCCTACATATTCTAAAAAAATAATCCCTGGTGCCTAGTGGGCTTTATGTCCCCCAGAGGGGGCAGATCGTGGGCTAGTACCCCCATATGCCCCCCAGGAGGGGACAGAAAAACTTTGGTTGCAATATGTTTGGGTGGGGACATGGCCTTGCCCATTGTGGGCAGCCCCCACCCCACTTTTGTATAAAAAAAATCTCTTGGGTCTATTGGGCTTTCGGGGCAGATCAACGGTAATAACCCCCATGTGCTCTCCAGGCGGGCATAAAGACTGTCTCTTTTGTGTTTGGGGGTGGGGGTATTGGCATGATCATTTTGGGCAGCCCCCACCCCTATGTATTATAAAAAAAAGAATCCCTGGTGCAGAGAGTGCTTTCTACCCCCCTGGAGAGGGCAGATCAGGGGCTATTGCCCCAATATACCCCTCAGGGGGGGGGCAGAAAGATTAAACATGCCCATAAAATGTTTGGGGGGAGCAAAGGCCCTTGCCCAAGGGACTGCTCCTCCCTCCCTGGTGTCTAGTGGTGGATCCCTGCTCGGGGATCACACTCCTGCAGCGATCCCCAAGCAGGAATACACTAGGGAAGGGTACCATTGGAAAGGGGAGATTCTCCCCTTTTCAATGATACCTGTCCTGTGTGTTTCGGTGCTCAGGGGGCTGAGATAACCCTGCAAGCACCAAAGTTGATCGGCTCATTTCACTTTCACTTTCAATGTAATGGCATCAGCACACCGATCGCCATTACACTGAATAAAAAAACTGCCTCGAACAGCTAGGGAGGCTCTTCCCCAGCTCCCGAGGCTGAAAAATCAAAAAGGAAACCCCTCAGCTGTAAACAGCAGAGGGATTTCCTGGTCATGTGCTGATGATGGAATGGTTCCCTCCTCAACACACAATCATCGTGGCTGAGGACAGAACCGTTCCATCCTCAGCATGGAACTGGTTAAAAACAGCCAATTGTGTTACCTCTAAAAAGAATAAGTAGTATCACCAATAAATAAGGGGCTGATTTAGAGTTTGGCAGATGGGTTGCTCCATTAAAATGTGACAGATATCTTATTTGCCTTATTACAAGTTCCCCAGGATTTTATGCACATGAAATAAGGCAGACAGGATATCCGCCTTCTTTGTGACAGAGTAACCTGTCCACTAAAGTCTAAATTAGGCCCTCAGTGCCGCAGGCCAGCCATGGGCATGAAAGATGTGAATTGAGGCAGAGTCTGAGCAGGCTGAGTGGCTCATCGTGTGGTCTGAACGCTGTCCGTCTCTCAGTGGCCCTGGTTACAAAGTGGGAGTGCAGTCTGTGAACACCTTTGCGAGATTGGCACACTCACTGAAAACACGTGACGTGGCTGAAGTGACTATGTGATGTCCATGGCAGGCTGCCATAGTTGAAGAAGTCAAGCTTAGCAGTCAAGTCGCTCTGGGAGTAGGACCAACAGTTTCTGAAGGAGATTAGATTCTCTGTTCTGTTCAGTGAATGTTTTAGTCAGATCTGTATTGGTCATATTGATGATGTTGTAGTCAGAGCAATCTAGTCATGCTCATAAAAAAACAAGCAAGGCAATGGACATAGCTGGTAATCAGGTGCAACTCATGTGTCTCCCAGCGAAAACAGGATGTCAAGTTACATAAACAGAAGAAATAGAAGTCATTAAAGCTTGTCTTAATGAGAGGTAGTCATGGAAATACCATGTTTGTAGCAGTGCTTAATTTGTAAAATATGAAGTCCAGGTGCTCAAATGTTTGTCGGAGGCCACACCTACGTTTCCCCGGCTCCACCCACTTCCTCCACTGGCTCCACCCACTTAGTCTATTGGCTTCACCCACATCCTCAACTGACACTGCTAAAAGTTAGATGTAATACCCGATCTGAATTTCAGCAAGGGAGCCTTCCTCATAAGCAAATGCAACAATAAACGTAATTTTACTGAAAGTAATGAACAATGAAGTAGTGATGTCTGAGTTTTTCAAAACTGTTTCTGAAGCTCACTTGGATTATACCATAAAGAAGAATGCGTGGGGAGTACTTGCCTGCATATGATTAAATATCTTCAGATTTGTGAGTTTGAAAGTTGCCTCTAACGGGTGTTCTACGTTTAAAAAGAGTTGGACAGGCTTGTCAGGCACACTGGGACTGGCACTTTGGCAATGCCTGATATGCTAGTACAACACTGCGTTTAAAAGCAGGAGTGCATTTACTAAAGCTATGGGCAACAATTCGTCTCTAGTGCAGTCTTTTAAAAAAGCAATAGTTGATGGTAAAAGGCAAGTGCAAAACCAGAGTAAACCCAGGCTGTGCTCGGCTCTTAGGTTCTTATGAAACAATAGTACAAAATATACTGTTAGCACCCGTTTTTGCACTCCCTATGATAGCCCACAAGTACCTTTTTTTTTCAAAATGATTTGCAAGGATTTTGATATTGTAAGAAAACCGAGATCTGGCGAACATAAAGGTTTCCACGTTCTAGCATGAACATGAGAATAAAGTCAAAGCTGTAGGTTGAGAAACAACTATCTATCTATCTATCTAGGAAGAGGAAGCTACTGCCATTTTTTATGGATATCCTTCCTCTGGGATGATGTATACAAACTACAGATTAAAAATCTATTTTTTTTAAGTGACATAATGCGTGCCAGTTTGGACAAAAACAAGTTGCCATGCTTTCTATATAATGACTTGCAGAAAAAACAACCAGGCTCGTGGGAGGGCCACACCATTTCCATCAACATCGTCTTTCACATAAAAACTAAATATGAGTCAGCGCTTGATTACTCAAAATGCTGTCACGCTGTGGTGTTCGGTGAATGACAAGCATGTAATAAAAGAGAGAGGGAAAGGCTTCAACGGAAAACGAAAAATATAAGGAAGCATCAAGATGGAGCACGTAAGAGACAGAAGGCTATTAAGAAAGAGAGGGAAAATACAAGAAGCAATAAAGAGAGCGAAAACAGAGTCAGAGGGGCAGGGAAAGAGAGGGAGGGGCAGAAAAAGATAGTGAAAAAGTGTGGGAGAGAGAGAAAGACAAAGAGAGACCACTTTCCAACTGTAATTGAATTAAAGGTCTTTTCGTGCAGTGTATTCCTAGAGGAGGGAGTGCCTGATGCAGAACAGGAAATATCAGTACTTTATGACATTGTAATAGTATTTACCCTTTGGCTTCAAATCACGTTAATAACAGATATTACTTTAACATGAAAATATTAACTTGTTAAACTGCAGGATCCCAAAAGGCTGTGACACCCGCCAGGCCTCAAGTTTGTGCCCCTCCGGGTGCTTACATGTCTCTACCGCACACTTGTAATTCTCTAAGTTATCTTCACAGATAGTACGACCTTCCCGCTGCTTTAGGAGTGGAGTCAAGTATGAAAAGAGACCTTACAAATAGGACTGGATGTGTTTTCACGTCGCTGCAAATGTCTTATGTTCATAAAACGGCTTTGTGCTCGTCTTGTAAAGAGAACGTTCTCTTCACCATCCCGCTGCGACTTGATTATATTTAACAGTAAGGGCTGGTCAGTGGCTATGTAGACAATTAAAATCATGGCAAGACGTGGCAATCTGAAAACAAATCTGCACACGCTGCCTGCCGCACGGCACACAGAACTAAATAATCCAGATTCCAGCCCAGGGCAAGGCCTTAACTTAACCGCTTTTCGGCCCTAAATTAAGTTCACACATACTACGGGAGCCAAAGTCTCAATCAAACCAACGTCTATATTTGGCCCTTTTGTCTTGATGCTGCTTAAGACCGTGTGTAGAATCTGCAAATTTGGATATTATAATGTGTACGATCGACGGCCGCGGGCCGCTACTAGGCCAGGGCAGGCACTGCAGTAGTGCATCATGGAATCTTGTGGAGCCACCGCCGGAACTACCACCACGGTGACCGGCGTCACGCCACCACGCTAAAAAAACATAAAAACAGCGTTGGTATGGCAATGGCATACTTACGGTTTACTCGTGGTGGGGGTCGTGGCACTGCCTTATTAACTGGATATGCCTCTGCTCCTCAACGCCGAGGGGCTGACTATGACTCATGGGTGTGGTGCGGCCGCGGGGGTGTGCCAGGGCGTCACGTGGCACTCTGAAAAAAATCTGCGCAGGCTGCCTGCTGCACACAGCCCCGCAGTACCAAATACATCCAGATTCCAGCCCAATTCAGTGTCCCTACTCCCGCCCTCCGGCAACACTGAACCAAGGGCCGCGACCTCCTTCGTATAATATGAATTTTCACTTAGGCAGCAACTCTCACAGCCACAACACTTCACCGGGACTGAGTCTGGAGTCAAGATCAACACTTTGCGCAATAAAGCAGTCATGCCGATGTGACGTGCAGACGCCGCCATGTGTAGACCCGGCCCTTATAAGTAAGTGCCGGTGCTAAGCACCGGAAAGCACCGGCACAAATTAAGCACTGGTTTGTAGTGAACCTAAGGGTACTATTTAAGAGAAAAACAAATATCGCTATGTATATGCATTGCCCCACTGCGCCCAGATAGAAGCTAAAATATGATAGTGCAAGCTGAATAGTCCAGTCACAAAAAGAAGAGGCCTGCTAATGAATAATTCATAATTCTAATTGATGAAGAAAATGTGGATGCCACAGTTGCACTGCAAGATTCATGTTATATTAAGCATGAAAGCAACACTTATACAAAGACATCAACGTAATGTAACACATAAGTGGGAAACAGTATTTATCCAAGGATGCGAACATGATGATACTCAGAACGCTTTTAAACACACAAACATAATAATATGGTTATACATCAGATGCAATACACTGTAAGGAGTGTGAAATTAATACTCACAAAATTGTGATTAGGAATCACTCAAAATGGCTCTAAGAAACAGGAGTGAATTTTAAAATGTACATTTTTAAAACTCTAGTAATTGCAGTAATATATGACATGGCCAGTGAAAATAATATGAACATTCCTAGCATGGCTAGCAAGTTACTAGCATCCTAACACTCTATTACTACTTCCAAGCACTATGTACAATTTTAGCTGAAGAAGAAAATAGGAAGCCTATAAATCAAGTTTCTTAAGATGGATCAAACAGCATACCTTCTTTCAGTAAGCATAGCTTTTAACTATTCTCTATTACAGTCCTGGCCTGGTATCGCTAATCAGAACAAGGTTAAAGGTCAGTTCTCTGCACTACTCCAGGAGCAGCCCTCCACCAAAGCTGGTTGTCGCTGCAACCCGGCGTGACCTCTTGCTTCACAGTTATTGCGTGAAGCCCCTGCAAATAATGGGTAGATACATAGGTTTTTATAGTATCTGATCACCGATTTTATTTGTTTAAATTAAAACAGCTTTTGGAGACATTAAAGTCTTAGCAAGACAACAAATACAGTGATTAATTTGTCATCTTGATTTATGTCTAGATAATTTACCCCTCAATACAACAAATACAGCGGTTAATGAGTCATCTCGATTTAAATCTAGATAATCTACCCCTATAAATAAAACAATAGAAAAATGTCAGCTTTCGCTGTAAGCATCCATAATGATATAGCAGCAACCATGAAAAAAGAAACAAAAATATGATGAGCCTAGATAGTAGGCAGACACGTTACCAACACTCGTGCATGTCTAAAACTTCACACTTTCTATTAAAAGAGGTATAAAAATCTACAAGCTGGCTCATGATAAAAATTTATTGGGACTTGTCTCAGTGTTCACAGCAGATTGTGACGTACTGAGTCCAAGCGTAAGATCCATTCACTTTCTCATTTGAGCAGTTTCAGTTATCGATTGCCCCCTCTGGAGAGCTTGAATATCTGCTCAGTTGCAAAAAAAGTTGAAGGTTTTATTGTGTTAATGATGATGAAAGAATCATTCAAAGAGGAAGTCCTGGCATATTATTTCTATAATGTTCCTGAATTTTATTATTTAGTGAGCATAAAGTACTGCCAATCTATACCTTTTGAATGGACATCGTATCATGTATACAACACAGTTCCTTTTGTAGTTCCTCCACTAGTTAATCTTAAACAGTGGGATATTTTGGTATAGAAAGTGTATAGTTTTGTTTGTCTCAAGTTCACATATAGAGCAGTTAGGGCAAGTATTTGTTTTTTGAAGAATGTGTTGAGGTCTTTATTGTGATTTATAAATTCAGAGTCAAATCAGAGTGGCACAGAAAACCCTTGAGGTTCTGTTCCCCCCTAAGACCTGTTTGAGGGGTTGATGTCATGTTGCGGCTGGTTGAGGCATTATTATGTAGAATATGACAGTGTCTTTTTTAAAATGTTCCAGATGTGGTGATGACTACCATGGAACTCTTTTTTTTATAAATCTGAGCTTGTTGCTCCTTCTGTTTTTCTTGATGACCCATAGAAGAGAGATTCTGTTGATATTTTGAATTTTATTTAAAATTTGTTTTAGGGTTTTCATGTTATAACGCAGAGTAGAAAGTTTTTGGATTTTTTCTTGTGATATAACTTGGTAAATCCGCCTTTAGGGATGTTAAGAAATTGTAGCAGGTGTTTTGACAAATATTAGCTGCAATAATGAAGTTAGCTGCAATATTCTTGTGATAAAGTGTTGTCTGTATTTTGCTGTTATGAACATATGTTGTGACATCTAGAAAATCAACTTGATTGCTGGAGATGGCTGATCGGATTTTGATATTCCAGGTGGTTTGGTTCCTCTTGGAGAAATAGTCCTGCAGTAGAGATTGTTGTCCCTATCATATTAGGAGGATGTCATCTATATAATGCCCAAAAAACTAACATTGGGCTTGTATTACAAAAAGTGATTGTCCCATTGCTAATGTTTTACAAATTCATCCTTGAAAACTCTTGCATATGGAAAATTAAATGTTACACTCATTGTAGTCTCTTTTGTCTGCAAAAAAATGATCTTTATTAAACATTAAAATGTATTCAGAAGACAGAACACTAGCATCTCCAGTAACATTTCACCTCACTGCCCAATAGTGAGGTGAAAGGATACTGGAGATGCTAGTGGCAAGTGCTTTCTTAGCCAATGTACTTGTACAGTGCTCTGGATATTTCTGTTACCAGAACTTTACTGTGATTTTGTTCAAACCTGTTTAACATCCTTACCGTGTAGTGAATTCAGACAAACTATGTGTTACCTTTTCAGAACATCAGAGCTATTTATTGAATCAGTAGTTGCTTCTGGATTGTAGATGTGAAAAAATGTGAAGAATCTAAAATACTTTTTTGTTTGTCTGAGAAAAACACAATCTCTGTGTGCTTTTTCAATTCAGAAAATCAGCAAAATTAAAGCCCAATCCACAGTCTCTGTAGTATTAAATTGTATTCCTCTCAAGGAAGCCATGTTCAGAATGCTCTTGTCTCTGTAATGTTCAAGGTCCTGTGCTCAAGCCTTTCCTAGTGACCATTCGTTAGGTGAACTGTTTATTGTATTTCTGTATTAAATAAACGCCATATCATTTCCTTCATTTATTATGCACATCTCATTAATTAATATGCAGTAGAAGGAGATGTTTCTAGATGTATCTTATTGAATGTATCATATGTATTCAAATATTCATTGGCTTACTAGAATGACACATTGCGAGTTCAACCCTATTATGGCCTATCTCACCGCTGAATGTGTGTGGCTTTTCGGTCTAAAGCCCTATAAGAGATTATGTTTTGGGGATATGTGCCAGATTTTTGTTGGCATTCTAACTGAACAGACTCTATGTCACTCTCTCTATTTGATATATACTTAGCTTTTTCCTTGGGTTTCTTCAGAGGCATACCTCACGTTAATCCTCTTGCAAAATAATGTTTTGACTATTTTGGTTGATGCTAATTCCTAGTGACTAATTACTTACTTTTTGTCTTTTTTAATGATCTTATTTTTGAATAAACCTGTAAGGTTTTACTTGGAACTATGTCTCACGTACATTCATTTGATTGGCTTGGACTCAGTCTTATTAGACTCCGATAGTCCTGGTCCTACATATGAGCTCTCTTTATTATTTTAATTAGAGAGTCGAAAGATTTATTGGGTGGAGAATGCAGTTGGAAAGTTTGAGAATGGTGGAAATTTTGGATTATTGCCAGAGTACCCTTGCATTCCAGCTTGTGAGTGGATTCAATGATTATCAATAGTGTTTTGTACGGTGTGAGATGTCATTCAACATGTAAGATGTTATTTTGATTTGCTGACTTTTTTGTGATTGTGTTTTGTCAATGATCTTGCAGTTTGTGCATGCATTAGAAAAAGCTGAATTTTAAGGTTGCGTGGTATTTCAGTGTGTTGTGTGCCATTGTAATGTGCTGTGTAATATATATTGTGTTGAAGATATTGATGATTTTATAAGGTTTATGTAAAGGCTTTGGATTTAAGGAGAACTTAGATATAATTGAGTTAGATACAATATTGTCTGCTGAATAAAAGTGGGGAACCAGGATGATTATAGTTTGAAGTTTATGAGATCCTTAACAGTCTAGTTGCAAATGGGAACTAATCAGGATTAGTGGTGTTTATTCTATGTGCAAGGTAGACAATGCTGATTCTAAGAGTAGGTTGACACTGGACAAAAGCCTACCTCAGTGTGTGATTGTTAATATCTTAAAGGACTGCCTCATTTTTTTAAGGTGCTATGTTCCTTTTTTCTGATGAATTGGATTTATGTCCTGTATCCCAGTAAGCAGACAAAAGGTTTTTGTGTTTTATGTAATATTTTAAGGTGTTGTTTTAAAATCATATTGTGTTTGATTACATGTGTATTATGTGTAATGTGAGATTTAGTTGAGTCTACAGTGGGTATGTTTATAGCAAAATCTGTGAAATAGAGGAGAAGTTCACCCTCCAGTTGGAAGTGCCGCACTTGAGATACTGCTAGATCGTGTGCTACATATATGTTTGTTCCTTAAAGACTTACATAAAAATACTGCGAATGATAAAAAAAGTTGCAATTTCCTGAGAATGATACGCTCAATACATTCAGTGTGAAGAAACTTGAAAGCCTGAGGCATGTCATGTTTAAGCAAAGACTGCAGCCAAGACTTGTGCAATCCCAAGCACTGAATGAGTAGGACTTCGTAGGCAATGTGAAATCACATTAGTAATTGCTGAAAGGTCAGATTGGTAAGGTTGTCAACAAGTGACTGAACACGGGAGTGGTGTGAGAATGTACTGGAGACTGAGGGTGTATTTCCTGCAATTACTGCTGATTCAGATAAAAACAAAAGAAAAGAAAAAGAAAACTACAAATGTGACAGAGAGTGAGAATAAGAGTAATTCTGATGAAGGTTAGGAATTCATGAATCAGTTATTGATTGAAACAAGACTACCACCATATAATGAGACTCATGTGCAAGTGAGAGAAGTAGTAGCAGGAGAGCCGAGTGTAAGGATTGAGGAGCAGGAGGCTGGTCCGTCTTCACAAAGTAAGATGAAAACACTAGAGATTAATATTTTTAAACTTTATGAGGATTTGGCATGAATAGGAATTTATAGTGATAACATTTTATAGTATTGTAAAGATGATTCAGTGCTTTTAGGGTAGATAAGCATGAAAATATGCTTGTCATACATATGAAAAACTTGTGAAATTATCTATCGAATTAAAAGCGAATTTATCTAAAAAGAACATTGTGATACGTTTAGAATGAGACTGACTAAATGCGATTTGCAACAACAAAAGGTTACACCTTTGCCAGACAATCTATGAAAATGACTGAATATGATCAGAGACTGGGTAAATGTGGCAAGGTATAGAAATTAGGCCTGGGCGGAGTTCGCGGAGTTCCGCTTCACAGAACTCCGCAAAGTGACCGAAAAACTCTGCCGCCTCTACGTGAAATTCCGAAAGTGTCGGAGTGCGTTTGGTCATGCTGTTCGCATTGATATTCAGTGCCAGGTTTTTGTCCCACACTGTAAAATCAGCGCGAACAGCACCATACACAGCGCAAGAGAGCGCTGCTTGTTTTCCTGCCCCTCGAGTAGCTTTTCTACCCGTGCAGCAGTTTTCTCATTGCAAATGGAAGGTTTCTCAACGCTAGTGGTCGCCACCATTTGCGAACCCCCACGTTGAGAAATGTGACTGCCCGCATTGAGAAATCTCCCCTGGAGGTGGATTTTCCTTGCTCGCCAATTTGACAATGGCGAGCGTGAGCAAGGGAAAAACTCCGCTACGCAGATCAGAGTTTTTTGGAACTCCGCTTGCACCACGGAAAGCGTAAAACTCCGCAAACTCCGTGAACGGAGCGGAGTTCACTGCCCAGGCCTAATAAAAATGAATAGACAGAAGCTTCTGGTGAGTCAGAAAAGTAAAAAAGGAGTAAATCAAATAGAGATGTGAGTGTGACCGATTATGAATGTGAAGTGATTATCAAAAGAGTTTCCTTGAAAGAAGTCCCTGAATGAGCATATGTGCATGTACCCTGGAAACGGCAGGACGTGTGGCCCTCTACAAAGAATTTTCCGAACTTTAGAGAGGAACCAGAAAAGTATTGTACTTATGTAGAACCTATTGTGACTATTTTGAAGGTATTTTGGGAAGATCTAGATGTGTTGTTTTTGTTAGTGGTGCATAAAGATTTGTGGGGTGAGTGTAAGACAATTGTACAGTAGCCAGATAAAGAACCACAAAGAGGTGTCACTCTTTTTAAGCCATCTATGATTGCCATGTAGAAGTATACTCAAGTAATTGAGCATCTGAAAGAAAAGGTTCCACAGAAACAAGTTAATTTTTTTTTTATTGTGAGAGTAACACAAAATGTAGATGAGTCAGTAAATGCTTATTATTAGAGATTGATGCAGATTTACAGACAGGATTGTGGAGTTGATGATCTAGAAAAGAAAGGCGTATCAGGATTTGTGTCAGCTTTTTTATTGGGATTGCATCTGGAGATTAGTGTGCTCATTTTCAGCAGAGTGTGATGTACTAACAAGCAATATCATTACACAAGATCCTTGTCCATGCAATGTATTGTAGTGACTATTGTGATGTGAAAAAGGAAAAGACAAAGGAGAAATTGATGGTCGTTCAGGCAAAGTTCTTTCAGAAAGGTGGTAAATATCTGGTAATGGTGTGCTATTTATGCAAGTTGGAAACGGTGATCCTAGAAGTAGAGATCTTTCTAACAATACTTGCTTCTAACACCTATAATAATTGTCAAATGAAAACTTTTGTGTGCCACATTTGTGGTAAAGAAGGCCAGTGGAAACAAACTTGTTTAATTTGAATCATTTTCAAAATGAGTCACAAATGGTTCCTCAAGTGCAGCATAATATGAATTTGATGGATCAAAATGGGATGATGTAGTCAATGCTCCCAGTCCTAATTGCCTCTGTGCAGAACATGACATGAAGAATGTAAGGCAGTTCAATGGGAATGTGCCTTCAGCTCCAGTCATACAACAACCTATGCAGAATAATATGTCAGGGTTTAGACCTAATTTCAAATTTCAGCAAAAATATTCAGTAATTAATGACAATTTTCCAAACTTTTGGAGCTACACCTGGAGTACCTACAGGGCTGAGTCAGGCACAATGATGATGCCTGAGAGAGGAGCTGACTCTTAGACTAACCACTGGGCCCCGGTCAGCACCTGGATACCATCCTGGGTGATGACCTCATTAGTGACGAGGTGCGGTTAAAAGTCACAGAGTCTCAGAGTCACAGTGATCAACAACCTCGACATACCGGACTTAAAGAGGGCAGCCAAGCTACATATCCTCTCCTACCCCTCCACCCTCGCCATCTCCACTCACCTGCACCTGGACTCAAGTCTTTTGTTCGCCTCCTGATCCTCACCCTAAGCCGTCGGAGTCCGAACCGCATGGCCGATCCCGGTGGAGCTGCTCCGACAGCTATAGGGGAGACTGGCTCTGGCACACCGCTTTGGCCGTCACCTACCCAGCCGGTCTTCGGACATTTGTCTCGTCTTCTCCTCCGCTGCTGTCTCCTTCCTTTGGACTCCCAACACTCCCTGATCTGTTTGGATCCTGACTCTCGTTTTCGCTAATAACTCCTGTATTGAATATGTATTCATTCTGTCATTTAATGTGAAATCTCTGTAATTTGTAACACACTGTTTCCTTATGTAAAGCACTTTCCTCTGCCTTGTAAGCTTTAAAATGGCGAGGCCCTGATTGCTTTGATTGCCGTTCCCTGTTGCTACCGCCAACATCTTGTCCTCCGCTCTGTCCTCCTCAAAATGGCGGCCCCTCGACTGCTCCAATAATGTCTCTATCGACCCACTTCTTGGACGCCTGCGATTACCGCGCTGCGATGGACGATGCTCCTCCGCCTTGTAAGCATTAATATGACACACCAATTTTCTAATAATGGCCACCATGAGTGGGCCCCTTTCCAAAGCACTCCTTCTCCCCTTGTTGGGGAGGGATCCAGCATTTATGTCCTGGAGTCTCAGAAACCCCGCTGAGAGAGTCCACAGCGACAAGGGAGTCTCACACAGTGGAGGCCTGGGTTTTTACCCCATTACCGCTGGGAGCACAGCACCGTACACCGTGACCGGCGCGTTAGATGGAACTTTTTGGACTTTGCCCCCCTAGGCGGAAACTATAACCTTTCTGTATGTACTGCGGTGCCCGAGCAACCTCTGGCCGATGACCGGTGGAGCTGTCCCATGCAGCTATAGAGGAGTTTGGCTCTGGTTCACCCCTCGGCCGTCACCTGCCCAGCCGGACGTCGGACACTGTTTTTCCTCGTCTCCCCGTTGTGCCTCCTATACCCTCCCCCTCCTCCTCCCTCCATTATTCTCCTCTACCTCCCCTATTCCTTCCCTCTCTCCCCTATTCTTCTCTCCCCTTGCCTATTTTTTTCCATCATGTTTATGCTATGCTTTTGTACTCGTGTAATTCCTGTAACTACGCTCCAGTAACTGATGTAACTTTGTAACCATGTTCTGAAACTATGTTTTCTTCCTCATGTAAAGCGCACTGATACCTCCGGGTCTAGCCAGCGCTATATAAAACTCAATAAATAAAAATAAATAAATAAAATAAAATAAAATGAATAGCGTTCTAGAAATCGTCTGATTTATTAATTGATTAATTGAGGAGGAGAAAAATTGGATGTTTGGTGCAGTCCTAGAAGTAGACCACCATGGCCCCTTTGTAAAAGAAGAGGTTAATGACCTTCTAGTAATAATTTAGATTGATAATGTGCAACCCACCCAATCCATGGTTAGACCAGTGGAAGTTCCCAACCTACCCCTTTTTGGAAAAGAAGTCCAAGTTGTAGGTATTTTGAATAAACAAGTGACTAAGAAGTTGTCAGCAATTGTCCCAGTTAAAATTGGTTCAAGTATTAATAATCATGAGTTCATAATTAGTGAGACAAGTCCAGTGAATTGGTTGAGATGTGATCTTTTGTGCAAGTTAAATTGTGTAATTTACTATGCACCGGATGGTGTTTGCATTCAGACAAAGGATGATGATGTTGATTTTAAACTAATATCCTGAAAAATAAAATTGAGAATGTTCCCAGTTTTAACAATAGAGGACTTGGAGAGCGCGTGCGTGACGTGACCCAAGATGGCCGCCTAATTCCGGAGCTCCGCGCAGCATCGGACCCACGAATGTAATTTCGGCGGTTCTAACGCCGTTTTCGGCTCCTAGCGGGCATATCTATGCTTGTGTTCACCTGCTCCACAGAAGGATATAATTTTTATTCAAAATGCTGCTGGTGGTCCAGACTTCCAACATGTGACTCTGCAAGCCCTCGAGCGGCCGCCATTTTGATTCTATCCTTACATGTTTTTCTCCTCAGAATGCTGCTGTCTTCGTTTTAAATTGCTGTTTCTGGCCAATTTCTTCACTCATATCCTCAATTTTTGCTATTAACTGCTGTTTTTGTTATAAAAAACAACTGTTGGGAGGAGTGCTGCTGTTTCCGTGCGTGCTTTACATTGACTGCTCTACTGCGTCATATAAGTGATTTTATGCGTTTTGCTGCGCTGGTTCATGGGCAGGAGCAAAAATCTGTTGCGATCCTCCAAGGGACATTTCTTCAACAAGCCAATTTCCTGCTCTACTCATACCAGTTCTACCATTAATTCTTCTCAGTCCACTGGGGAAATGGCACAATCTTCTCGACCTGCAGCTTCGCCTGTCACTACACGTATAGCACAATTGTCTTCATCAACTAATAAAAGAATTAAACAAGACCCTCCTTCTCCTCCCAAATCTATCTCTCCCCTATCTTTAGACATTGTTTTAGAGGAGATATGCGCTCTAAGACCGTTCATTGAAGATACTAACACCCGTCTACAGATTATGGATAATAAATGGTCGTCTATAGACTCACGTTTATCTCTGATGGAACAACAGATCAGTGATGTACAGGATTCATCAGCCAAAATTATACGCCTGGAGAAAGAGGTTTTGCAACTAAAAAAATCAACTGAGGACCTTGAAAATAGAAATTGTCGCAATAACCTCTGCCTATATGGCCTTCCTGAAGGCCTCGAAGGTGATGATCCTGTTTCTTTTTTCACTACCTTCCTCCCACAACTTCTTGATCTTCCTACGATGACCAAATTGAATATCCAACGTGCTCATAGTTTGGGTCCACGCTTATCCTCTACAACTGCTCCATCCAAACCATGTGGGGTAATCTTCTTATTCTTGGAATTTACAGACCTTTTGAAAGTCCTAAATGCAGCTAAACTCAAGAAACAGCTTCTGTGGTCTGGTGGAAGGTTCTTTATTTCTCAAGATGTCTCATCTGCAACAGCTAAACGAAGAAAGGAATTCCTCGACCTTCGCCCTGCTCTGTTCTCTTGGCGCTCGCTATGGCTTATTTCACCCTTGCCTGTTTAAAATCACCTTTTTGAATAAGACTTCTTCATTCGAGGATCCTGCAGAACTTAAAAAATGTATTCATTCACACTCCACTTCCTCGATGGAGGTTGCTGGTTCATCGTCTGGCACTTGACTTTAAACTGTTCTTCTGTTATACTTGTTCTTTTTAACTTATAGTGAGACATGTTACTCTAATTCGTTAACTTTTTGCTTACTTTAACTCCTATTTGTTATTACAAGTTGTTTTTTTGGGGGGTTTAATGTTTACCCGCCTCATGTTCCTGCTCCTATTTTTGTTGGTTCAGCGTATCTTATTTTGCTCCAATGTATTTCTTGTTAACATAACTCTTTATGTTCCTATTATAGGTCTTTTTGGGTCCCATTGTGCTCCTACTTCATGTTTCCGCCGTTGTTTATGTCTCAATGACGTCCTGATGTGGTGCGTTGCCCTTTGTTGGGTGTGCTGTTTTCGTATGTCCGTTGCCACCTCTCATCCTTCTTTTTGTTCCCCCGTAAAGGTATGTAACGCAGTTGTCATTTTTGACATGCACTGTCTCTTTTTATCCTTATTCTTCTTTCCATCTCCCTCTTTCATCTCTCTTCGTTTCTTCCTCCTCTTTTTCCCGGTGTTATTGATCTTCACTTATTTGCTTTTTCTTTCCAAGAAATTTTCATCACTCCTCTTCTCTGTAGTTCTTCCTTATTCCTCAACACCATTACAGTTCTTCCATCTTCCTCTTCCTTTACTTTTGTTTCTCTTACTCAATTCTTTTAATGTTGAACTCATTGTTCTTTATATATTGTTAACATTTTGTATTCAGAGTAATTTCTTGGAATGTGAAAGGTTTTATTAATCCAATCAAAAGACAGAGAATATTATCACATCTTGCCGCCTATAACCCTGATCTGGTTCTTTTACAAGAAACTCATCTGACAGAACCGGAGGCGTTAAAATTGAAAAAAGTTTGGGTTGGTTCAGTTTTAGTTTCTCCTACCTCATCTAAGAAAAATGGTGTTATAATTTTATGTCACAAAAAATTGAAATGTAAGGTTGTATCACAGGAAACGGATACGGAGGGGAGATGGTTGTTAGTTAAATTGCTTATTAATAATATTTCTTTGACTATATTTAATGTTTATGGCCCTACTCAACCAGATTACTCTTTTTGGCCTATGGTTACACAAAAATGTATACAGTTTAGAGATGATCTCTTCATTCTAGGAGGTGATTGCAATCAAGTTGTCGATCCTTTTATTGACCGCCAGTCCCAGGTACGCTTCATCCCTCATAAATCTCATAAACAATTTCTTGATTCCATTTCCCAAATACACCATGTAGATTCTTGGAGACTTTCTCACCCTGATGCTATTGACTTCTCATTTTTTTCTCCTCCTCACAATTCTTTATCTCGCCTAGACTATATCTTTCTTTCTCAATCTCTATCTCAATCTCTTATCTCTTCATCTATCGAACCTATTGTCATTTCTGATCACGCTCCCATTGTGACTGACTTTGATTTGCTCTCTCCTCATCCTAAGTCCTCCCGTTGGGGTTTTAATAATTCCCTATTGCTAGATCCTCTTTTCTCATCTTCTTTTACCTGTTTCGCTGAAGATTTTTTTGAGCTGAATATTGTCCATACTACTTCTCCCCATATATTATGGGATTCTTTTAAAGCTACTGCTAGGGGTTTTATTATAGACTTTGTCTCAAAGAAAAAGAAACGTTTCTTCAACAACACAAAGATGCACTAGCAAATATTAAAGCCCTTGAACACAAATTTTACACTTCCTCAACAGAATTTATTATACAAGATCTCATTCACGCCAAAATGAACTTTAATAAAATTTGCACGGATAATGCCTCATCCATACTTCTCCGAAGTAGGGCTAGATATTACGGCGGACGTAATAAATCCGGCAAACTTTGAGCTAATTTCCTACAATCCCGGAAAGATCATACTTTAATTGATTCTATTTACTCTTCAGATGGGAAACTTGTTCATAAAGATCAGGACATTCTTAATGAAGTTTTGTCATTTTATCAGGATTTGTACACCCCAGAATCCCCTCCTTCTAATTCTCTTATCCGCTCTTATTTCAACAATATTCCTGCCCCCTCTACTGGTCATCTCAATTTTTCTACACTTCAAATGGATCTATCCCTTAAAGAAATTTCCAATGCCCTAACAGTTCTAAAGAAAGGCAAAACACCCGGACCAGATGGCTTTTCAGTTGAATTTTATTTAAATTTTTCTAATCTTTTGCTCCCTAAACTTTTAGATCTTTTTCATGCATTTTTTCTTTCTGGTCAGACCTACGGTACTTTCCAAGAAGCTGCGATTTGTTTGATTCATAAAGAAGGCCGAGACCCCATGTTTTGTAAAAATTATCGTCTCATATCCTTGGTTAATGTAGATTATAAAATTTTTGCTAAATTACTTGCACTACGTTTAGAACCTCTTATGCCTTATTTAGTTGATAAGGAGCAGTGTGGATTTGTTAAGGGTAGATTAACTTCGGATAATTCTCGTCTCTTTCTTAATGTCTTAAATAAGATGCCCTCTCTTTCCACCTCCCTTGCGGCAATTTCCGTCGACGCTGAAAAAGCATTTGATAGGGTAGATTGGTCCTTTTTATTTGAATCTTTGAAATGGCATGGCTTTGGGTCCAAGATCATTTCTCTTATTTCCTTATTATATTCTGCCCCTAGAGCCTCAGTGCTAGTTAATGGTTGTATAGCCTCCTACTTTCCTTTACAATGTGGTGTCCGTCAAGGCTGCCCTCTTTCCCCTCTTTTATTTATCCTAGCCCTGGAACCCTTCTTATCATCAATTCGTAATAACAATTCTATATCCGGTTTTTCTTATGGTGCTCACCATTTAAAAATTTCTGCATATGCAGATGACATTTTACTTTTTATATCCAACCCTGATATATCTATTCCTCCCTTGTTGCATGAATTCTCTTCATTCTCCCTGGTCTCTGGTTACAAGATTAATTCAGATAAAACAGAAATTCTCCCTCTCACGAAACTATGCACTCGACACTCCTTTTCTTCTACTGGATTCTCTTGGAACAGATCTAAAATTAAATACCTAGGAATATGGTTCTCTAACTCCATTTCTTCTTCAGTTAAATTGAATATGGTTGCGGCCTTATCTCATATTGATAAATTATTTTCATCCTGGAATCCCCTTTTTCTTTCTTGGTGGGGTCAATTAGACTCAATCAAGATGATGATCACTCCCATTTTACTTTACACGTTATCTATGCTTCCTATTCATATTCCATCCTCTTACTTTAAGAAGAATGACTCTCGCCTTTCCAAATTTCTTTGGAAAAATAAAAAAGCTAGAATATCCTTATCTCTTCTTCGGAAGACAAAATCCAATGGGGGTGTTAATTTTCCTGACTTTCGTACTTATCACAAAGCCTTTTGTCTTCGACAAGCCTCCAAGTGGCTTCTTTCTGAACCCTCCCCTTTTACACCTTTATGGTTCACTATTGAACGCTCTTTGCTTCTGCCTTCTTCTATGAAAGAAGTCCTGGCCTTTTTAGCCAAATCTCCTCATTCTTCTTTTCCCTTGTTCAGGCATACTTGTTCTTTATTGAAACCTTTGACTCAACCAAAAATTGTTTTCAAGGAATCTTTTTTATGTTCACCACTATGGCATAATTCCCTTATTACTATTAACAATAGAACTATTTCTTGGTATTCCTGGAGACGAAAGGGAATAACCTGGGTTAATGACCTATTTGATGGTTTGGAGCCCTGCTCTTTTCCTTATTTCCAATCCATATTTGACTGTCCTCGCTCATTCTTGCAGAAATTTTCTACTTTAATGGCAGTAATTCTTGATACCTTTTATTCTCTTCCTTTAATTTCCTCCTTCTTGGAAGAAAACCCTCTTCTTAAAACTCGGATTATTCTCCCCAAGGCCTCCTTAATTTACAAACACATTTTATCTCCTAATCCAGATCGTCCTAAAAGTAAAGTAGAGCTTGCCTGGGAATTGGATCTGGGATGTGAATGGAGCATCATCTTCTGGGACAAATTCTGGTCCCGCTCTCTAAAAATTTCTAGATCTGCCTCTGTCACTCAATCTATGGGGCATATCATCAACGAGGCGATAAAAAATTATCGCCGCTTTTGCGTCCGTTTTCAGACGAAAAGCGGCGATAATTTTATCGCCTAATCAGCAAGGTCATGCTATCGCGTGAAACCTTGCATTAGTGCCTGTTCTCTGAACGCCCAGCTTTGCATCTCTAATGAGATGCAAAGTGGGCGTTCCTGCCCTGACATAACTGGAGAAATGTCGCTGGCGACATTTCTCCAATTATCAATGGGCACGCTAACCTGCAGAGCGACAAGCAAAGTAGCGATAACCTCTGTTATCGCTACTTTCCTTACGCCTGCTTCAAGACTGACTTAGCCATGATATCCTATGTAAGGTGGATATCATGGCTAAGTATGCCTTGCCCTATCATCAAGCTATTGCCAAACTTTGTGAGATTATCACTGGATTTCCAGCGATAATCTCACATTTGGCAGTTAGCGCTTGGAATTTTATTGCTTTTGAGATAAGCGTTGCTAATAGCACGCTATCTCAGCGATAAAATTCCACGTTACCCGGCGATAATTATCCTAGCGCTAAGTGCGCTTAGCGATAATTATCGCTGGTCCTTGATGATATGCCCCTTTGTTCTTTCTCTATCATAGGCTTTATTTCACCCCTACGTCTATAGCTACTTTCTCACATTCTACGGACACTAATTGTTGGACTTGTGGTTCCCCCACAGCTGACCTCATGCACCTACTTTTTCTTTGCCCTCCTGTTATTTGTTTTTGGAGGAAAATTTGGTCCCATATTTCCCATATTTTTCACATTCACATTTCCTCTTCTAATCTCATCCTTTTCTTTGGGAGTTTACTAGACTCTTTAAACTTACCTACTCATGTACTTGGTCTTTTTTGACCTTATGTTAGCTTTAGCTTTTCAACAAATATCACTTAATTGAAAAAATTTGAAAAAACTTTCCGTTCAGCACTGGTGGAATAATTTATGCCATTTTCATCGACTAGATATTGCTTTTGCCTCCTCTTGTAAACCAATGCTTAATAGAGATCTATTTTGGTTGCCACTTACTTCATATCTAGATAAAAATGTAATAGCAAAGAAATCTTGTTTACACTCTGAAAATTTGAAATTGCCTTTTTCTCTGTTCTTTCATTCTCTATTCACTTGTTGGCATATTGTATTTTGCTAGTTCTAATATGATTGTTTTTCACATTTATTTGAAGATCTACATTATACATATTTCTTAGTTGTAAGAGTTTTATCTTTTTCCCCTCTTCCCCTCCCTTCTCTCTTCCCTTTACTACCTCTAAAAAGAGAAATAGCTTTCCTTTTTGCTTTTATTGCTAGCTATACTCTGTATTACATTTATTATATCTTTGGTTTGTATCTGCTAGTATTTTGTATCTACTGATATTACTTAATAAAGCTTTTTAAACATAACAATAGAGGACTTACCTCCAGATGTAAGGCACACTGAAAGGAGGTTTGGATAAGAAATTGTGCTAATCAAAAGTGCAGAACCAGTACACATTATTGTAAAACCAAATTCAGCGTTGCCCCACAATCCTCAATGCAGGCTTACTGGTGAAACTGATGAGGGGATTGCACTTATCATTGGTAAGATTTTGGAGCAGGGCATTTTGAAGGAAGCGATAGTAAGCCCATGTAATTCACCTGTCATGGGCTTGAAAAAGCCAAGTGCAAAATGGAGGATAGTTCAAGATCTGGATAAAATAAATTATATAGTGATTCCATGTTGCTCTGCGATTCCGAATCCAGCAATTATTTTTTTTTCAAATGCTAGCAGGTTCAAAATGGTTTACAATGATTCATTTGTCTTCAGCACTTTTCTGCATTCAGGTTCCAAAATAAAGTTTTCACTTTGTGTAGGATCCCATAGGGTATACAAAGAGCCCCTCAATATTTTCACAAATACTCAAGAAAGATTTGGAAAGTTTAAATTTGCATTATGATTCAGTGCTCATTCAGATTTGATAATTGCAGCTAAACAAAAAGAGGACTGCAAGTTAGACACAATTGCTTTATTAAATCTTTTTGGCTGAAAATGGGCATAAAATGTCACCTCCTAAAATGCAGTACTGCCAAAAGGAAGTCATTTATTTGGGACACCAAATTGAAAAGGGATTGAGGAAGGTGTCCAAAGAATGCATTTCTGCAGTTCTGATCATGAACCTACTAACTACACAGAGAAAAGGGAAGATGTTTCTAGGAATGGTTGGCTACTGTCATCAGTGGATTTCAAACTTTTTCTTGATTGCGAAGCCTCTACAGAGATTGACGCACAATGATGTAAGTAATCCCGGATTCCGGAACGATGAATGCATGGGTGCTTTTCTGGAGTGGAGACACTCACTGAGTGTCACACCTGTTCTAGGAATTCCTAATCATGAGAACAATATTTATTAGTTTTGTTATGAAAAAGAAAGGTGCACACTTTTTGTTTTCACTCAACAATATGAATCGGCAAAGAGACCAATTGCATATTTTTCTGCAACACTAGATCCAAAAGCTGCAGCTGCGCCTGGTTGCATGAACAATATTGCTGCTGCTGCTGCTTTGGCAATTGTTTAGGGCGAGGTGGTACACACTTATTGTGGTGGTTCCACATTCAGTGGAAAAATTATTAATTCGCACACGCACTCAGCACTTCACAAATTGCCGCTTAAAAAAGTTTGAGCAAATTATTATGGCGGCTGAGAACATTTCAATAAATATTGTAATGACCTGAATGCTGCTACTCTCTTGCCTTTTCCAAAGAAAGAAAGTGAGGACATTGATGATGGAATTGATGATTGTGACCATGGTTGTATTGATGTTACAGAATTATGATGAAGGCAAGACTAGATATCCAAATGTACCACTTGAGTTGGCTCATTTTTTTTATTTGTGGATTGTTCTTGTGACAGACCATCATAGAATTCTTCAAGCAGCATATGCAGTTTGCATATTGACATATGTTCTGGGGGCATCATACTTGTGGAAGGGACTTCAGCATAAGTAGCAGAATTGATTGCCTTTACAAGAGCATGCTGCGTGGCCACTGAATTGAGTGTTACAGTCTATAGTGATAGTGAATAAAGATATGGAGTGTTTCAAGACATGGTTATTGTGGTCTCAGCGAGGTTACATGTGGTTCGCTGGCACCCAATACAGAATGACCAAAGAGTTTTGGATTTACTCAGTACATTAGAGCTGCCAAAGAAAATTGCTGTATTAAAATGTGCTGTACATATGAATGGAGATGATATGGTTTCATTAGGCAAAACCGTGGCAGATGAAGTTGCAGGATCCTGTGTTCTAATGTCTAATAGATTGCCATCAAATGAGAATTTTGAAACTGAAGTTGAAAATGTTAATTATTTTCTGTCAAAGTCCATTCAAACTCATGAAGAACTTGAGGACTTACAAAGCAAAACATCTCAGAATGAAAAGAAAAGTTGGGAAAAGTCAGAACGTACACAAGATAAAAATGATTTGTGGAGATCAACCGATGGGAAGTAAGTGTTGCCAGACTGCAGATGGCAAGATACATACACGGACCTACACATGTGGGATGTGACGGATTGATAAATACATTTAAATGATATTGGTTTAGTCCCTTTTCAAAATATTGCACAAAAATTGTATCAAATTTGTGTAATATGTCAGGAGGTAAATGTGCATGGAGGGGAGGTCACCAGTGACTATGAGCATGCGTGTTAATCAGAAGGTACTTTCACAAAGCTGCAGGTAGATTTCATATAGATATCCCCCTGCAATGGCCTTCAATATATTTTAGTCATTATTTGTTTGTTTTCCAAATGAATCGAGGCTTCTCCAACTAGGAGATGCAACTGTACCCAAGCTATTAATGAAGGAGCTAATCCAAAGATGTAGTTTGCCAATTTATATAGAATCAGGTAAGGGAACTTAATTCAAGAATGATATAATGAGAGTCCTATCGGTAGCACTTTGGATGGAGCATAAGTCTCATTGTAGTAACCATTTTAAAGCATCAGGCATGGTGGAAAGGGCTAATGGTACAATCATAGCAAAACTGGCTAAAGTGTGTTAACATCATTGAAATGGGCAGATGCTCCTCCTTTAATTCTACTCAGCTTGAGAAGCACACCAAGTAGAACAACAGGCTTATCACCACATGAAATATGATGGACTAAAATCACAGTTATATATCCACATTAATAGCCCCCCTGTGTTTCTCCATTGCTCCTGAAGCAATGCTATGTCTTAGCCAGTGCGGAAGCCTAGGGGTAACCATGCACTTTAGAAATCCACAAAGCATAGCATAGCATGGGAGAGCCATGAGGATTCCTGATATTCCATGTGCTGCACTTCTGAATATTACCAATGATCTAGTTCTAAATTAAGGGTGGGCTGTAAACTCTGCTCCGCCAGCGGTGTTCGCAGAGTTTTCCACTCCGCGCTCCGCTGGCAGTACGGAGTTTGGCAAAAAGCTCAGCTCACCGACGCGGAGCAGAGGTTACCGGCACTCACTCCTAGTTTTGAGCATTAGACAACTGTATTTCCTTTGCAATAACATCGGAGCGTTGAACTGACCAACTATAAAGTTTCTGAGTCATGGGCCTGCCGTCCCTGAACTAGAAATGCCGGGAATTGTAGTTGTTGGCTTGCGCATTTGACTTCATAGCGTAAAAGAATGTTGGGAACTGTAGTGCAGATCTCATATTACCACAAATGCCCCTAACGCTTCCCTGCGAGGTGGCACCGTCACACCCACTCAATTGAAGCTCTCTGCCAGCTTTTGGGGCAGGAAGCCCGCCCTGCCTGGGAGACCTCGGTCAGCGTCAGGTGCTCAACGCTGCCAAATCCCAGGCTGTGCCAGAAGGAGGAGGGCTGCCCAGAGCCAACCCCTATCCAGGCTGCCATGGTAGATCAGAAGTGAAATCTCCTCTTTCGCCGCAGCTCCTTTCACAGGGTTGTGCAGCAGGACCTTTCACTTGGGCCATGCCCTTCTCCTCAGTAGGCAGGCAGCGGTGAACATGGGCCAGCAGAGTGGCTCCTCATCTCTCTGTGCCTCCGGCAGCTTACCGCATTAGTCCCACTGGGAGGATAATGGTGGACCCAGCAGAGTGCAGCATCAAAAGTGATGTTCCGGATCTGAATCCTCAACCATGCTGCGATTGCCCGTGGAGGCAAGTTCGTCACCAGGGTGCAGGGGGATGACACGGTGGTGATCGCGATAAGTGAGAGCTCGCTGAAGCACCATTCAGTGTTTGTATGCAATGCATCTCTTTCTATATGCCAACTCCATGGCTGACAGAAACATTTTCAATGGTGTGACAGCTACAGCAAAGTGCAGAAAAGTATCGACTATGGCGTACAGTAAAACACCTCCTGTAGGTGTAGCTAATGATATACATTACATTCCTGCTTTCACTCCAGGGTCACAGCGCAAGCAGAGAGGGTGCATTGCTTGCAGGTAGCACCGTCTCACGCTCCGTCTCATAGCTTGTCCTCTGTGTTTGGCCAGCGGTGCTCTGGGGTTTATAATAACCCTGTAGGTCTACCATTGAGTGAAACAAACAGCCCCAGATGGCAAAGTATTGTTATACTACGGGTGAGCAGAACTTCGTGGAATTTCATGGAGTTTTGTGTAACTACACGGAATTCCATGGAGTGCCACTCCACGAGCTCCGCCCATCCTTATACTAGATTACTGCAAAGGTGTTGATACTATGGTATGCTTTATTTCTCACCAGGTAAAGCATGGTACACCTTCAGTAAGCAATAAATCCCACCACAACATAGAACCAGGAAATGGATTTGTGCTGAAGAAGCACATTCAGAAGTCCTGTCTTTAGCCTGGTGGAATGAACCTTAGTGATGAATACTACTGTGAAGACTGGAAGTTTGCCGTATTGAATCTGCTCATCTCACATGAAAGGAGTGTGAACCGCAGATCAAGCAATGATGCAAACTGCTTATTCACAGAGACAAAATTGAGGGGCATATTTACAAGCCCCTATCTCAACACAGCATCACTTTTAGTGACATTGTGATAGCGATAGGAGCTTTGCCTTATTTACAAGGCAGCGTTAAGCCACTTAATGTGGCTTAACGCTGCCTTGTAAATAAGGCCCCTTTTCAAGCTACGCTTAGCGTGAAAGGGGAGGTCAATGGGTGTTGTGGTAGGTGTTCCACCGCAACACCCATTGATTTTGACGCTGCCCCCTATTTACAAGGGCAGCGTAAATAGGAGGTAATGCCAAAATTAAGATCGGGGAAAACCTGGTACTAAACAGGCAAAACAAGGAGAAATGCTTTATTTCTCCTCGTTTTTGCTGTTTCCATGTGTGCTGCCTTGGGCAGCACACATAGAAACAGCAAAACACCAATGACTGTTTATGTGCAGGAAGGTCCAAGAAGTTACAAAGCTGCATTTAAAGATTGTTTATTGTCAGGAAGGGGGACCCTTCTTCACATAAACGATCTTCCCCTCAACACAGGCACCCTTGCACTATGGTTCAAGGGTGCCTGCGTTGACGCTAGGCAGCTTAATTTAGCGTCAGCGCAGGGGGAAACGCAGGACTGCACCATATTCTAGTAAATATGGTGCAGCCCTGCATTTCTAAAGTAACGAAGCGTGTCGCTAGCCTTCTTGGCTCAACGACACGCTTCGCCACTTTCTTGTTAATATGCCCCTAAGTTTGCTACATGGATTCAGAGGGGGAGATGAAAGAGTTCAAGAAGAACAACAACACAATCAAATTCAAGAACATCAAACTTTTGAAAATCTAACTCTGAAAACCCCAAGAGCAAATTAAATAGTTGCAGTTGCAAGAGTTGCACATCAAGACACAAATGAAGATGAAGATAGGACAGGTGAAGAAAAAGAAGCAGTAGATGAAAGCTTAAATGAAGCTGAAGGGTCCAAAGGAGAGAGAGAATGAAGGAAAACGTTACAAAGATTTAACAGTCTGAAGAAAAATTCATAAAAATCAGCTGCAGCAATAACGGATTTGAAGGCTCAGGAAAAATAGAGGCCTGCCACAGAGAGAGATGTTAACTCCCCCTTGCAGGAAGTCACACAGGAGATTGTCCCAAAAGGCCAGCTTTAAAGAAGAAGCCGCCTCTTTATTCAGGTAGACGGGCTGGAACAGAGGCGGGAACAGAGAGGAGAAACCAGTAGCTAAACCGTTTTTTCCATGGGTGTGTAGCCTAGAGGTAGCCACACTTCTAGGGTGAGCTACCAAGCTCCTAATATCCAAGGAAGGGTTCAGACATCTTGAGAGTGGGCAGAATAGTGAACTCTGGGATTGCTAGATGCCACACTTAGCCAGAAGTCATCACAAGATGGCAGGGATCCTGGTAGCCCATTGGCTAGTGACCATATCATCCCCCAGGGCTCTTTCTGGGTATAAATATGGCATCCCAGGCATCCTGAATCTCAGATCACATCTGAACTGGAGAAAGGACCGAAGAAGGATTGCCCTGCTGACAGCTGAACATGGCAAGAGAGGCTGCACAAACCGCAGGACTGCACCTACTGCTCCTTGGACTAGTGAAGAGAGGCCTGTGCTTGTGGTGCCTGGCTCGTGGAAAAGTCACTCCCTAGCCCCAGACCAAAGTAGTGACTCCAAGGGTCAGTCAGCTGACCTCCTGTTCCTGCACCAGGGCCATAAAAGCTGAAATAGCCCATCCTGGCTAGGCAGTAGCCACCCACAAGGAATCATCACTGGCCGTTGATGTACAGCCAAGAAGATTTCAACTCTGAACTTAAAAGTTGCATCCATGTCTGCCCAAGCCAGGAGAGTTGCTAGAGTGTCAAATGGTCACCAAAGACGGACACTGGCCCTCACCTAAGGAAATTGCTGGATTTGCTGTGTCCGGAGATTGGTAGCCCAGCTGCTGCTGGACGCCTACTGACCCAAAGAGGACTTCGAGGGATACCGACCCCTGTGGCTCATGTACTGAGCAAAAACCTCGAGGAGACCTCTGCACAGCATCCAGACCATCTTTCAGCATCCTCAGCATCCTAAGCATCAGGACTACTGTTAGAAATTGGGTTCCGAGGTAACTGAGATGTGATCCCTGATCAAGCAGTAACCACAGTCCTAAACAGAGTGAGACACCAGCAATCCCCAAATTAACCTGTGCTCATCCCCTGATGGCTTGGCACAGAGCAGTCAGGCTTAACTTGAAGGCAATGTGTAAAGTATTTGTGCAACACTTCAAACAGTAAAATAGTGAAAACACCACACAAAAAGATTCCACACCAGATTAGAAAAATAGATGTTGATTTAATAAATACAACAAGACCAAAACGCCAATAAGTAGAACCAAAGATATTGATTTTTAAAGAATTAAGTGAAAATAGCTCCAAAAAGCACAAAGTTTCAACAAGGGATATCTGGTCGCACTGGACTGGGACAAAGTAAAAAATTCAGGCCAACTGTGATGGATTGTGAGTCAGCTGCAAGGACCAGGTTGGCCCCGCTGAGCAAAGGTTCCTAAGTCCGGGTTGTGTCGACGTCGAGGATCCTGTCAATGGTGAGGGTGCGGAGTGCAGAAAGGGCGCTGCTTTGGTGTCAATCCACACGGTGATGCACTGGTCCTTGTAGTACAACAGTGCCGGTGCGTCTGCTCCGATAAATGGGTTGCTGCAATGCTGAGTTTCAACATTGTCTTTGAGGCAGTCGTCAACGGAGATGTGAGGACTTTGCTTTAGTAGACCATTGCATAGTGGTGGTTCCGAAGGCCGAACGGTGTCTCCGAGCCATGCAGCAGCAGTGATGCGCCAGTTCTGGTCCACGCAACAGGGGCACTGCGCCGGTTCCGATCCATGCAGTAGTGACTATGTATCAGTGCTGAACCACGAAGTGGTAACAATGCACCAGTTCTGGGCTCCGCAGTGGCAGTGATGCATTGGTTCTGCTGAGCAAACACCTTAGGCCTACTTCTAAGGGTCCAGGACTGGGGTGGCACCACTTGGCAGGGTAGACTCACAGATGGCAGAGTCCAGGTGCAAAAGCAGGATAGTTGGATGTCTTTTATGACCCTGAGACATCAGATCAGGAGGCAAGTCAACTAGCTCTTGGAGTCAGTCTGGATTCTGGGGGTCAAGTGATGAAGGTCCAGTCCTTCTCACCCAGTCTAGGAGGGCAGCAGGCAGCAGGCCAGAAGAGCAAGAAAGTAGTTATTCCAGAGCAGCAATCCAGCAGAGTGGTAGTCCTTCAGCCGAACAGGAGTCCTTCCTGACAGAGGATCCACAGGTCCAGAAGTATACTGAAGTGTTAGGGTCTGAGGTCCAATTCTTACACCCCGTGGTGCCTTTGAAGTAGGGGTGACTTCAAAGAAGCATTTTTGAAGTTCACAAAGGTCCTCCCTTCCTGTCCTGGCTCCAGACTCGCTACAGGGGGTATGCAGCCCTTTGTGTGGATGCAGGACAGAGCCTATTCAGGTGTAAGTATGAGGCTGTGCCCAGCTCTTCCATCCCATCCTTCCAGGATGGACCGTCAAGTCACACCTGAGCTCCCATTGTGTGTGGCTGACTACGGGGAATACACAAAGTCCAGCTGTCATCCTCCCCAGATGTGTATCAGAGACATGTTGCAGGCACACTGGACTAAGAGCAGAAAAATGCCATCTGGATTCAAGCTAGCCTGGCTGAAGAAGGGTGATGCCCTGAAACCGGTCCTAGGATGCTTGTTTCCGGTCCAGGGAGGACCTGGCTTGGCAGTTTGGGCTGGACTGTTCCCACAAGGAACAGGGTCAAGACTGATTTGCATATGGCTGGGTCCAAACTGGGGTGGTGTGGTGAGCAAAAGAATGATGGATTTAACCCAGATCCTTGTGACTGGGGGTGAATGTTTGCATTGTCCAACATTCCGTCCATCAATTGTTTCTTTTGCATTTGTCGCCCTAAGTGGGAAGGGTGTGCCCAGATGTGGGTCCCGTGCTCACTACACCACTGGATTCAAGCTAGCCTGGCTGAAGAAGGGTGATGCACTGAAACCGGTCCCAGGATGCTTGTTTCCAGTCCAGGGAGGACCTGGATTGGCAGTTCGGGCTGGACTGTTCCCACAAGGAACAGGGTCAAGACTGATTTGCATATGGCTGGGTCCAAACTGGGGTGGTGTGGGGAGCAAAAGAATGATGGATTTAACCAAGATTCTTGTGACTGGGGGTGAATGTTTGCATTGTCCAGCATTCCGTCCATCAATTGTTTCTTTTGCATCTTTCTAAAGGTGACATTTTTAAAATCTTAATGAAAAATTCAACATTGCCATTAAAGAGGATTTATCATTACAATTCCATAGGTCCTAAATATGACAGATCTACCTCCTTCCAATTGGGAATTACAGCTTATTAGATGTAATAAGAAATACCCAGTGTTATCCCCTGGGCGGGGTGGGTCTGAGTGTAGTGAAAAATGAATTTATGAGTTTTTCACTACCAGGACACATAAACTTAAAAGGGCATTTCCTACTGTTTAATTACACAGCACCCTGCCCTATGGGCTACCTAGGCCAACCTTATGGGTGACTTATATGTAATAAAAGTGGAGTTTAAGACTTGGCAAGGGGTTTTAAATGCCAAGTTGAAATGCCAAGTTGACATGGCAGTCAAATACTGCATTCAGGCTGCAATAGCAGGCCTGGGTCAGGGTTTAGAGAGCTACTTAGGTGGTTAGCAGAACTAGTGCTCTAGGCGCACTAGCAGCATTTAATTTACAGGTCCTGGGCATATGGTATACCACTCTACAAGGGATTTATAACTAAATTAAATATACCAATTAGGTATATGTCAATCAAACCATGTTTAGGGGAGTGAGCGTATGCACTTTAGCAATGATTGAAGGTGGTAATGTGCAAGGAGTCCTAAGTCCAACAAAAACGAATTCAGCAAAATTGGAGACAAGCAGGCAAAATGTTTGGGGGAAGACCACCCTAAGGCTGGCAGGTCTAACAATCACTCTATTATAGTCTAAGACGGTTTTGATGTAATGAGTGGAACTGGGCTTGAGACTGCTTTAGTGATCAGGTAACTGTTCAAATATTGTTTATTGGCTTCCTGACATTCTCCCTGTTGGAATTAGTCGCCCGGTCTGGTTCAGGGTAGCTAAACACAACTCTTCCAAACTTTTCAAAAGTTTTCAAACTTTATGATTACCAATACTTGTTTGTGTTTTGTACTAAAAAGTTGAGATTTACGTTTTTGTTTAAAAATCTATATCCCCAGATTTTGCACATCTTGGTGTCTAAAAATGCAATTTATTTTTAGAAATTGGTATCGGATTTCTTTTGTGTTGTGCGACTTTCTTATTATGTTGTTTGGTTCTTCTAAATGCTTTTCAAGAGTTCCTTTGTTTAAGCCTTGGTGCCCGAAGCCACCGCTACCCAGGGTTGAGCAAGAGGGTTTACTAAAAAGCCTGACTGGACCAAAGACGGTTTCGTGAGTGTATTACACAGTGAGGTTGCACAAGCACACCCTATAATACACCAGAATCCTCAAATATGCATGTATCTTAAGAAGACTAACTTTTGCATCACCATAGATTATACCTGAGGATAGTTTCTATGCCCACACAGTTGAATAGTTTCCTGCCCATATACTTTGCAGAATATTTCTGCCAAATTTCTTTCTTCAAATTTCAGCAGACTGTTGAAGAATATCTGTTTGCATTGTTTCAAGATTTGTTCACATCTGTTACTTAAAAACTATTTTGCTAATTCTTGCACAATATTACATTTAACATTTTTGGAGAATTTTTGAATTTTTGCATTTTGTTTTTGAGACTTAAATTATTGAAAGCCTGTATTTTTAACAGAAGGAAGATGGCTGTATGTAAAGTAAGATTTTTCCTGGCTCTTAAATTCATTTTCATGATGTTTATTTTGATAATATTAATTTGAATCTTATTGAGTCTATATTCTCTTGCTGGATAAATCAGATGTATCATTACAGAAAAAATATTATGACACCCAAACACTCTGAATTTGAGTATCATAAGGTACAGAATGCAAATATTCACTATGTAAAGAATGCAAAGTATCCAAACCGAGTGTTCCATAAAGAAACTACCTCTAACTAAATTAAGCAATGAAAGTACGCAGGGGATTCCTAAAGGGGAAATGAGGAAGGTGTCAGCCTCATGTGAACCTCAGTAGAAGTTCAGATAGAAATGAAAGAGTGTTTAGCATGAAGCTTCACTCTCAGGGAAGTCAGAGGGTTAAAATGTTCTGCTCTCCTACAAGTCAAGACAGGGTCTCTGCTCTAACTACTATGGAACACCAATTAAAAGCACAATCAAAAGTCCCAGAAAATCCATATCTCGTGCCTACAGTCTGGAGCCAATCCCATGGCGGCATTTGCCAGGAGCCGGCAACTCCCTAAATTCCCATCCCAACACAATTATGTAAACATCTGCATCTTCCTAGACGCCGCCATGTACAGAAGACTCTGTTAATCATAATTTCTCCATCTCCGCTGCCACTTTTCCTCTTCATGCCTTAATATCAGTTTAGTAGAAAATAATGAGCCTTTCTCTAGCTAATGAGGAACTTAATAACACACCTGCAGAGAAATTAATAAGCAGCATGCTGACAGTTCAAAATGCGTAATACTCAGCTAAGGACCAATATCAAATTAACTTAGCTCAAAAATCAAAATGAAGGCACATTATAACTTTATTAACCATAGGGAAGCAAACTCTCATCCTCATAACACGTGCATATTTATAAATGTAAATACATGGGTTATTTATTCATTCCACTATGTTACATGTGATTTGTAAATGTGCACAGCAATGTTTATTTAATTACTATAATGTATAAAAGTGATGCACACAAGTTAATAAGTTAAGGCACACGTTGAATATACGGATTATATATTCTAACATATGAATTCAGTATATGTAGCGGGTGGAGTCTAAATTGGGCTGCTCCAATCCCCTCCTCTGATGGCTAGAATAGCCATCATAAAATATAAGAATCACTTGTGAGACCATCTGGAAAATGTGTTGTTTTCAACAATTTGCATTTAGAGTTCTGCAATTCTTTTATTTCATCCTAGATCGTATACTGACTCTTCTCCAATTCTATTTTATCCCTCTTTCTCTCTTAATTCCCTTTCCATCAGCCACCTTCTTTGATCTCATGTACTTAAAACCCTTAAAAATAGCAAATAAGCAAATCAAACAAATAGCAATTATAGTAATAGGCCTCAATATAGCGCCTAAAAGCTCACCACCTAAATTACTAAACCAACTGCCTCCCAGGTATCAGTATCTTCTAACTCTTTCAGATCTTGCTTCAAATCAGTGATGTTCTGTTATGAGCCCCAATGTACCCCACTATAGGGCTAGGTAGCTGCACAACCTTTTACCTCCATTTGTCCTACCGTGCTCTACATAACGGCTCTGGCACTGACCTTTAACCTACGTACGTGCCGAGTAAATGTTGTGTTGTTTTCTTTGAAGACTAGCCGAATTTATTATGCATGAGGATTCTTAGTATCATGTCTTAATCCCCTGCCTGCAGGATTACCATCTTCTGTATATTAACACTGTACAAAAGTCACAGCTATCGTCATCCTTGGACGACAGGCCCACAGTACCATTACACTTCTATGTAGAACCCCTGAGGGTACCTTTCGGGTATAAAAGAAGAACATCTTCACTGGGCAAGCAGAGGAGAAGCTTCTATGCTGACACAAGACGCTGAGATTCCTGCAAGCAGAAACTCCAGCAAGCAGTGGTCTGACATCCCTTGTGTGGTGTCTAACGCGAGACCAAGACGGGGTCCTTCGTTCTTTCCAATCAGGTAATGGGGTTGGCTCTTTCCTAGGATTCTTGGCTTTACACCTACATACATGCTAGGTACACTTAGTTATACTTAGCTAGGGTTTGCATCTTTCGGAGTACGCTTGATTACTACCATGTATATGTCTGCATATATTCACTGTGTTAGCACCATGGTAGATTTCTACCTATTATTTACTCTGTTGGTGGTCGTAATCGTATATATCTGCTTTTGTCTAATGGTTGTTGCAGCACACGTATTTTATACTAGAATGTCCTTTCCTCAATCACCCTTCTCCTGTCCTCTAACTTGTCGATAAATTTCTTCTCTGTGGCATTCATAGAGTAGGTTAAAGTTCTTCTGTGAGCATAAGCAGTGTCAAGCCGAGTCATGGATCTAAAGAAGCTCCAGACAGGGCCCATCTCCTTTGCATTAGGGTGTGGGTTTAAGTGTTTATACATGGGTACTCCAGAGAAAACTAGAACATAATTGGAAAAATAATACTCCAAGTGATCTTGTTTGTGCAAAAGACTCAGCATACATTATAAGTAAAACCATAATTAAGAGGAATATGTTGATAGGTAATATGTAGAGGTGGGCGGAATTGGCGGAGCTTCAGTCTGCAAAATGTTGCGGAATTACATTGAAATTCAGTGAGATTCGACAGAATTCCATGAAGGGGCAGAGTGGGCACTGCAATGTGCCATGCACACCCTTACATAAGTATGTAAGGGCACCGAGGGGTATCCACTCAAGTGCATGCCACTCAGTGCCCTTAAATACTTATGTAAGGGCACCTAGGGGAATTTACTGTGGTGCAGGGCATACCCCTTGGTGCCCTTTCATAAGTATGTAAGGACACTGAGGGGTATCCACTCTAGTGAAGTACATATCCCTTACAAACGTATGTAAGGGCAAAGAGGGGTATGCACTGGACTGCAGTGGTTTAAACAGGGCTGCAAGAGAGAGCAGTCCCTCTATATTTAAATCACTGCAGATTAAAGTTTAATCTGCAGTGGTTTTTAAACATAGAGGGACTGCTTCATCTTCCAGCTCTGTATTAAAACCAATTACAGTGTTGATTGATTTCGCTGGCAGAATTTATTAGCAATACATGAGTAACAAGGATTTATTAAATTCCTTCGATTCTGCCCACCCCTAGTAATATCCTCAGCTACTGAAGCAGGCAATTCAGTGTAAATGTAACACTTCTTTGCACCCATTGTGTCAATGTATTCAGAGATTAACTTAAAATATGCATTTGACGAAAAATCTCCATTAGAAGCACTTTGTGTAGAAATTTAAAGTAATAATTTAGCAACCTTCCTTCAGCAGTACTAAGCTCAGTGGGTTAAGGGGAGACTCTAATGGGATCATTAGGTGTCAGGGATTTTAACCCTACAAGCAAAGCAGTGATCATTATAATGGCAACAATTAAAATCCCTGCTACAAGCAGTCTATGTCTATCAGGGTTATGAGTACTCATGACTTCACTATAATCAGACCGTTGAGTAGAAATAGCAGCACATAGATTTATCCTATGCAACATTTCTACTTGTGCAAAATAAAAAACTGAAATCAACAATGCAATCAAACTGTCTTTATATATAATCTTCGAGAAACATCCATGTATGTTCAACCGATAGACTTGTCTCACTCTGTGTTGCTGTTTCGGCCATTTGCCTCTGTCTCGCTCTCTGCGAGTCATACTTCTCAGCCCTTCACCAGGATCAGAGTCGGTCTCCACCTGCACCAACAGCCAGGTTTCTTCATTTGCCCCAAATTCTAACACAGTTGAGTGAAGGTTTGATCTCGTGTCCCTCAGGACCTGAAACCGTCAGTGGACCTCGGGGCTCTCGTTCACTCTCTTCACTCTCTTCACCCCCTTTGGTCTTTCAGAAGGCACAACATTTACTAGTAATTTCTCTGTGATTGGCACAGTTATCTCATCTAGAGGACATTCCACTTGCCAAGTATGGGAAGCATGATACCGAGTTAGGCAGACCTCTGCATTTTACATCTGTATTCATCACTGGAAGGGGCCCTTCCATCGCAGCTCCAAATATTTTTTTAAAACATGTTTCTTCACCAGGACCCGAACCCCAGGACTGACGTTGTGGCACTGTTCTTGCTGCGGGAGAGCAGTGGCAGCGTTAACCTGATGAGACATAGAATGTACCACATCAGCTAGTCCTTCACAGTAGTTGAGAATCCTGTCATCTGTGATGTTCACAAGCACATTTGCAGGCACAGCAGGCAGTCTCATAGCTCTCCCCATGATATTCTCATGGAATTACAGTCCTGTCTTCCTGTCAGTTGTACAGTAAAGACTCATCAGCACCAAGGGAAAACCATCTGGCCATTTCAAAGATGTAGACGCACTCACTTTCACCAACCACAACTTCAGTGCCCCATTCACTTGCTCGACTATTCCAGAAGCTTCTGGTCGGTAACTAAAATGTAGCCTATGTTCCACCTGCAAAGCTGCACACAGTTTCAGGACCTTATTGTTGAATTGAGTTCCTACGTCTGATTCTAGAGATGTCGGGAACCCAAACCAGGGTATTAACTCTCTCAACAATAACTTTGCCACCGTAAGACTGTCATTCCTCCTAGTAGGGTAGGCTTCCACCCACCTGGAGAAAATACATACATCGCCAGCAGGAAGAGCGAAAGGGGGGCTTATGGTCCTTATATCAAACAAACTACCAGCAAGGTTGATGAAGAAAATTTCCATTGGCCCCCACTCCCTAATTTTATGGCTAACTTTTAGGAGAGGTCGAGACATTGTGTTGGTTAAGTTTTATAATAATGTTTTTAACAATACCCGGGGCAAGGTGGTTTTAGCTCTTGATGAGGGATTGGAGACCCTACTCAAGTCCATTACTAGTAGTTTTATATTGATATGGGCTGGAGATTTTAACATTCACACATGCCCACATTCTACTACAAGAGTTTGTGGGGTGACCGATGAGTCTGGGAACGGCTGTTTGCATTTTCCCCATAGTGACTATGACAAACGATTAAATTCTATGATATCTAAGTTTGATTTCTATCTACTAGAGAGTGCCCAAAATAATAAGGGGGATCTCATCCCAACCTTTATAGGGAGGAATTCAGCGTCTGTTATCAACCATATCTTAATATCTGCAAATGCATGTAAGTGGTGCACCCCACCACGGGTAGTCTCCCCGGGTCTCAGTGATCACAACTGTTTAATTTTGTCTGTCTTCTTTTGGGGCAGGCATAGTGTGACATCTTCTAGTTGTGCTACTGATATTGTACCAATTAGACCTAATGGAACTCGTATTAAGTGGAACGGAGTGGACCAGACACAATTTCTGTCCGACATTTGTACTAAAGGTTTTAACTATATCATGTGTTGCCTAGAAGATGTGGTTACCCCCAATCAGATATTTGATAATTTTATCGGCATTATTAATATAATAGATGCTCTCCTGACCCGCCCTAATAAAATAGGCTTTTTTAAACGCAGAGGCTGGTTTGACCCTGCATGTACCACCGCCACTAGGGATCTGAAGCAGGCCCTGAGTAAACGACCTAGAGACAGCTTATTGATTAAATCCCTTAGATCTAAACACAGAGAGGTACTTCTAGTTAGGAAAAAATATCTGTAAGAAGTGGCCTGGTCGAAACTGTCTCAAGCAACAAATGTAGGTGATAGTAAATTATTCTGGGACACTGTCAATTCGTCTTTTCTAAAGTACGATTCTTCCCCGAACTGTTGTCTCATGTTACTAGTGATGCTTGGGTCACCCATTTTACTGGTATTTTTAATCCTCCAATAGTAGGAGTGGCGTCCACTTCAAGCAAGGAGCAGCTGTGATGGCCCCCTTCACCCTTGGATATTACAATACAGGAAGTGGTATGTGCCCTGAAGAAAAGTAAAGGGGGTAAAGCCCCGGGCCCAGATGGGGTCCCAGTTGACGTATTTAAGAACAGTGTTGTTTTATGGGCGCCAATTTTAACAAGAGTTTTTAACATGGCTGCAGAGACAATAATTCCCCCTACATGGGGTGCGTCTATTATAGTTCCCATCCACAAGAAGGGCAACAAATCAGATCTCAAAACCTACAGGCCTATCTCTTTGCTAGATTCATCTGCAAAAGTGATGAGCAAAGTTTTGCTTAAAAGACTAGAAGAATGGGCTTGGGACTGCTCAATACTTTCACCGGCTCAGTTTGGTTTTAGGAAAGGCCTGGGGACCATCGAGCAATGTGTGAATCTCGATCTGCTTATAGGCAAGTACACCTGTGCCAAAGGTGGAAGATTATATCTTTGTTTCGCTGACTTGAGCAGCTAGATTAATCTAGTAGATCATTCCATTCTTTGGACCACTTTGCTCGATATGGGAGCACCCAGGCCAATTATCTGTTTCCTGGCTAGACTGTACGAGAACCTGGCGAGTAAAGTACGTTATGGACCCTGCGGGGAATGTACCAATAATTTTGCAGTCAAACGCGGCATACGGCAAGGCTGTATATTAGCCCCTCTTTTATTTTCTTTATTTATTTATTAATGGGGTGGATCAGATCTTACAAACAGTCTACGCCGATGTTCCCCAAGTGGCTGGGCGCCCCACGCCAGTACTATTGTACGCAGACGATACGGTCCTGCTGGCCAGGACCCCCGTGGGGTTGCAACACTTAATGGATGCCTTTGGGGACCTTATTGCCGCCCATAAATTGGTTATTAATAAAAGTAAAACCTATACAATGGTATGCGGGCCCAGGGTTTAAAAAGTAGAACCTTTTTTATGGACAAGTCACCTGTGACTTCTGTCGATTCATTCTGCTACCTGGGCATTACTTTTTCTGGTAATGGTACATGGATTCGCGAAATTACCAATGTCAGGAGCAAAATGGACAGAAGTACCCATGATATTTTTAGATTTTCAGCCAAGCTGGGTTCTAGTCCTGTCAAGGAGATGTCTGCTTTTTATAGGGCAAGGGTTTTATCTACCGCAATATATGGGGCTGGTGTGTGGGGCCACTACGGTAGTAAAGCATTGCAGACTAAGGAAAATGGTATTCTCAAACGTCTTCTTAGCCTGCCCAATTCGGCTTCATCTGAGATTACTCACAGAGAAGTAGGGCTCCAGTACCTCACATATATAGTCGCATCACGCCCCATATTGCTATGGCACTCTATATGGACCATGGAAGAAACTAGTTTTACAAAAGCAATTATACAAGACTGCTTTTCCTTGGATAATGCCATGACGATCCCCTGGCTAAGTTATATTAATTCTGTGTATAGCAAATTGTTTAATATGTCAGTTCGGACTAACCCCCTACAAGTTTTATCACTTAGTAAGCTGTTTATCAAAGAAACTTTTATGAATAATAGGAGGGAAATCCGGCTTGCTAGTGAAAGCAGGAAACCAACTGTCATGTTTTATTTAACACTTACCTTAGCAGCCGGTTGTCAGGATTATCTAATTTATATTCCCAACCTTATGCATCATTTTGTTCTAGTCAGATTCAGATTGGGAATTGTTCATCATTTAGTTGCCTTTCCCACGATGAAAACCTGACCCGCGGATGGGTTTCCTTGCCCATGTGATGGACGGAGTAAACAGAGCACTGTGCACTTTATGCTGTTTTGCAACTTTTATTCTGGTTTTAGAAGTTATTACTTAAAACCACTTTTGCTTGCATACGGCAATGGATCGCATTTTGCTGCAGTAAAATATTTATCTGAACTTAATGATGCCAGGGTTTGTCTCAACGTGGTGCTTTTTATTATAAATGCACTTAATATATGTAAAAGTAGAATTGTCCCCATATAGCGCCGACCTCTGAGCAAAGCTGACTCACGCTGCTTTGTACCATGTTTGTTACAGGTTTAGAAATCTGTTTATTAGCAACTCCTACAAGGTGGATCTTTTTTCCCGAGAAGGGCAGGTTTGGAGCTTTTTCTGTTCTAACAGTGGAACAGGTAGCAACTGTGTTGATTAGGAATGACGCAGGGTGGCCATTCACCTAGCCATCTACAAATGGACCACTCTGTTCTACATCCAAGACTGCGCCAAGTACGCAATCAACCTTCCCCCTGCAAAAACTCAAAACACGGTATTGTTGAAATTGATTCTGATTTTGGAAATAGTTCTGATTCACTTTTGGGGCTGGGTTCACATTGAACCTAGGGTTGCCCATATTCTGTTGGGACATTGGGGCGTGGGGAACTTGCATCACTGGAATATGAGGCACGTAAGGATTTTGCATTCTCTGCACGTTCACATTTGGTAGCTCCAAAGAATTAGTATTCTGTGGTTGCACAAACCCCATATTCTACATTTGTGCCTCACTCACCCACCTGTTGAGATTTAGATGACACTCACACTCCCAATGGCCCAAACCTGTTACAAGAAGGACATGGATTAGATCTGCTCATGTTGCAACATCAATCTCAGTACTCTGTTTAATGGGACCACCACATCCTCTACCCTGCGGAACACCTTTTTGACTCTGCATCACCTGTCCTCCTTGGTGGTACGCAACTCCTTGTATTCCAGTTACATTTCCTGCATTCTGACCACCTTTCTGTTGTAATTTCATTTCGGCTAATTTCAATTTATCCTTCAATTACTTCTGTTTCATCTCTAGCTCATCAATGCAATATTTAGCATATCTTAGGATCTCATCAAAAGACTTGTTCGGCTAACAAATCAAATGCTGTTCAATCAACACACTGATCTCAGGTCATTATCCTATTATGAATTTTGACACAAAATTTACCATCTATTTTCCTTCTCGGTTCTCCAGTCCACAGTGCCGTTTAAACACTTGCAACAACCTCTCATAATAAGCATGCACTGTCTCTTTAGGTTGCATTGTGGTCCGATCAATCTTCATCCAATCAATATCTTTCACAAGCAAGTTCCCTTTCAGGAACATATACACCTGCTTATACTTTTTCATCACCTCAGGCGAAGGTGCATGTATTTTCGGATTCCTGTGAGGCTCCTTATCTGGCCACTGAATATACTCTTTAGATTCAGCCCATACATCACTTGGCACCACAATGTCGAAAAAGGTATTCAAGTCCTACCACAACAAGATCTTAACAAACCTTTCAGCTTGGGTGTACCATTGAAGTGGATTCTCTCTTAGCTTTGGGAAATCATTTGTGAATGCTGCAAGGTCACCCCTACTCCAAGGCACATAGCCTCCACCTGGCACATCCCTCAGTGGGAAATTCTGTGTTACTACTTCACCTTGTGGATCTGGGGATAGTTTTCCTCTTTGTTCTGGGGTAGATGCTACTCTCAATTTCTTCTGATCTTTATTTGTAGCCCATCTACCTTCCCACTTGTCCAGGTCACTCCACTTTCATATGCTGCCAATCAGTTTTCTTATTTGCAGTTTCATCCCTGACATTCTCATGCTCATTATAGCCTCATCATTAAAGTAAACGTGAAAGATTCTTTGTAAAGCCTTATTCTTATTATCTAAATGTCATTCAAATGGGCTCAGTCTGAGAGCCTGTCATGAGCATGGCCAGGACGACGTTTAATATCCATACACAAATACACAAATTCATTCTCTTGATATGTATCTATGTGCAAAAAATCTAGATTGCCTGAAATTAATTCATCCAGTTCTAGTCTCAACCTGATCACATCTACAAGTTTCTCTCTCTATATAATTCAGGCTTCCTCCCTTGGCTTGACAACCTCACCACGTCTCGGGGACCCATTAAAGAATCAAACTAAATCATCTATTTACTTGAACTAGTCCCATTTTGTGATGCTGGGGTATTAAACACTATTCGTCCTCTAGGACTACTGTTTGGGATACATTGTGGTAAGTTACAAATGGATATGGAGGAATTTTGAGGGATCGGGGCAAGTTCTTCCATTGGGTTGCTCATACTGCTCCTAACATTGAGGATACAGGGGTGGATTTCAGTGGGGCTGTCACTGTCAAAATTAAAGTCAATCCCCCTTTAGCTCCTAAAGTTATAGTCATAGGCATAGTGGCAATATTCTGAGAGGTTGGGGCTGGCAAAGATTTTGTTGTTCCTCCAGATGACTTTGGGTTATACACGGGAACAGTGGAACCAACTGTAACAGGGATAGCTTGAATCTGGAGCATTAGCAACTGGAGAGGTTGAAGGGCTATGAATCAAAGGCATGTCTCCTGTTGAGACTTGATTAGGGTCTATAGGGGCTGTGGTGCCCACAGTATTATTGCTTGCCACAGCACCACTCAAACTGTCAGATGAGATAGCATTATAAGGCGGTGGATGAGAGGACAAAAATACATCTAAAAAGTAATTGCTAGAATCACTATAACCATCAAAATCCTCGACAGCATCTGTTTTTTCCCCTCCTTTCATCTTTTTCTTTTTCTGGGCTCTTCATTTGTCAGCGTGAGGTATAATCTAGCTCCCTTGATGACCTCTGTCTGCAGGTCTGATATATCTCCTTCTCATTAGCATGTGCCAGTCTTGGGGGAGGTTTCATGTCATACAGTACTCACATCATATTCTCAACAATTCCCAAATTAAATGTGCCAGATCATGGAAATCTCAATGTACCTTCTTTCTCGGTGGTCTTGTACCATTGGAGAAACCACAAACATGTATGGATCCCTACATCTGTCACCATATAATGACTTGGCATACCTTTCGGTGGAGCTTCCTTTCCCTCATAGACAGGAATTCGCACATCACCTCACATATCTCTGAATACCTTGAAGAATCTCATGATCACAATAATATATTGAGCAGTAGGAATACCAAGCAATTGGAAAACCAAGGAAATTCAAAATGTTATCAGTTTAGTTTACATCACAGCTTATTGAAAGTCAGCACTTGCGTCCAAACACAGCATGGCCTCTATCCCTGCATGACACCTGATGAAGTCTCAGCCAACCCCAGTGCGGTGTTTACACCAACCAGCCTATTCCAGTGCAACGCAGTCTGTTGCACTCTTTGCTCCTCGGAGCAGTTCACCCTCCTTTACAATTTTTCCTGACATTCAACTCTCACACCTAAAAGTAAGCACAATTAACAAATATATTTTGGCTGTTCGACTAAAGAAATTCAAAGTAAACACTCATACAAGGATAACCGGACCTCCATGATCAATGTAGCTTCACCTTTGCACAAGGATCTTCTTACAACAATCACTATTAGTACCCTCACAACAATGGGTTAGAGTCCCTATCTCAATTGTGTGGTCAAAGGTACCTCATGAACTGACACCACAAAACTTGGCATACAAATTAAACAACAATAAATTTACCTATCCCGGGATCTTAGACAGGTTTGATAACAACTTTAACTAATCCGCCTCAAGCGGATACACACACACCAACAGCTTTAAACCATAATGTCACTGTAGCATAATTAATTCCCTATTTCTACACAATGCTGCAAGCTCAACATAACAATTGCAATGCACAGCCTTTTTGATACTTAGTCCTTAGCTACCGCAAACTCCTACAGAACCGCCGAATCATTGCTGATCCTCTGAACTGGGCCATTGGTTTAGGGGCATGGACTGGGCTTGGGCTTCTCCAGATTTTCTCCAGAGTATACGGTCTCCCAACTCTTCAGCGACTAACCATTCTCTGACTGCTACCATTTGATTGAGTGGGGCTATTTAAACCTCAATCTCTTCATATTGTCATCAAAGAGAATCCCTCACTGATCGTATGGACCCTTGGTAGTCAACTTGAAGCACTGAGGAAGAGCTGTCATTCCGAATCTGTTTACATTTCAATTAAACCAATATAGTTTCACAAAAAATGACAGAGAGGAATGTATGCATCCATAAAGGTTTATTTTTGGATTAGTAATTCATAACAATCAGACAATATTGGCAAGGATAAATAAAATGTATCATTACCTGAAAAATATATAATAATGCCCAATTAATCTGAATTTGAGTATTTTAAGGAACAGAATACAAATAATCAATATGCGGGATCCGTCAACCCCTAAATTCCCATCCCAACACAATTAGGTACACATCTGCTCGTCTTTGAGAGTTGCATCTTCCTAGTACGCAGGGTACAGAAGATTCTTTTAATTGCAATTTCTCCGTCTCTGCTGCCAACATTTTGTCTTCATGCCTTACTATCAGTCTAGTACAAAATAATGAGCCTCTCTCTAGCTAATGAGGGACTTGCTAACGTCCCTGCAAATGAATGAATAAGCAGCATACTGACAGTTCAAAATGTGCACCAGTCAGCTAAGGCCTAATGTCAAATTAAGTTAGCTGGAAAATCAAAATGGAGCCACATTATAATGTTATTAACCATAGGGAAGCAAACTATCATCATTATGACACTATAAATGAACATACATGGGTTATTTATTCACTCTACTGTACTATTTGTGATTTCTAAATGTGCGCAGCTATGTTTATGATAATGCATAAAAGTGAAACACATGAGTTAAGGCACATGTTGTATATATTGATTATATATTGTAACATATAAATACAGTAAATGAAGGGGGTGGAGTCTAAATTATTTCTGCACCATTTGTCACAAGACAGCTTATTTTAATGCTCCAAGTAACTAGGTAGGTTTTCGATATTTGGCCTTGGTATTCCCTAAGGTGTACCATGTGAATAGGTTGAATGAAATGAAATGAATTATAAAAGAGTGAAACATGGAATTGGTCAGGCTATTTTGGATGTGTTTTGTATGTTGATTCTCCCTATTGGTTTGTCTTTGAATGATGCTAAGAAAAGAAAGTTGTCTACTTTGGTAGAATGTTTGGTTACAAATACAGCAGGGGCATTAACTAAAATTATTGAAGAAATGTTTGCCATTCATGCAATGGTGAATCCGAATAGGCTTGCTTTAGCTATGCTTGTGGCAAAAGAAGGTCATGCGTGTTGTGTAGTTAAGGTCCTACAATGCTGTACATTTGTGCCAGATTACTGCATGAGCATTAAAAGGTATATTCATAATATAGCTATAATTTCGAGTGAAGTTAATTTTTTGGGAGACACTGGTATGTGGGAAACAGTTGGTGAATGATTCAGTGAAATTCGCTAAGGATTTAGTAAAGTAGGTAAATGGATTAGTGAGGTAGATGGTGGTTTATTAGAAAGAATATTAACTGTATTAATTGTAATGCCTTTATTCATTAAAGGTCATAGCATGAATATTAAAGCTTTTGGGAATTATTCGCTTTAAAGGAGGATTAAAATCTGGTTTTGAAAAGAAGAAAATAACCAGACAAAGGAAGAAGGAGGAGATCAAATTTGATGACTTTAAATTCTGAGTGCACAATAATTTAAAGCCCTTCTAGAAGAAGCAATTGAAGCAGCTAACAATGATGAATGAAGTACTATAGTTTAGCATAGTGTAGTATAGTGTGATAATTTCAGGAATTATCAGGGGGTAAAGTTGGAGTGTTTTCATTAATTAGAAAAATAATGCCTAATTCAGATAAGCTGTAAGTTAGCATAACTAGGCCATAGTCAGCTTGCATTGACATCTATTCATATTTGCAGAAAGAAATGTGCGCTTTTATTTAATGTGAATGAGTTTGTTTAGAAAATCTGTGAAATAGAGGCTGTTTTAATTTGTGTTCCTCTCGAGAAAGTCATGTTCAGGATGTTCCTGTCTTTGTAACTTTCAAGCCCCTTTGCTTAAACCTTTCCCAGGGATCATTCATTCGTTGAATGGTTTATTGTATTTCTATGTTACATAAACGTCATGTAATTTCATTCATTTGCTATGCACACCTCATTTATTAATATGCAGCAGAGGTAGGAGTTTCTAGATGTATCTTATTGAATGTACATCAATATTAGAACATTCATTGGCTTACTAGAATGATATATTGCTAGTTCAACCCTATTATGTCCTATGTCACCACTGAAGATGCGTGGATTTTCTGTCTAAAACCCTATATAGGATTATGTTTTGGGGCTAAGTGCAAGAATTTCTTTGACTTTCTAACTGAGCATACTCTATGTCAGTCTGTCTGTTTGATTTATACTTAGGGCTCGATTATGACTTTTGGCGCAGCGGGAGCAGGCGGTACGCACCGCCATGCTCCTGCTGCACGAATATGCGATGTTACATCGCATGCGCTACAACACATGTGATTACAATGCGGTTGTTACAACGAACGCCAAGTTACAACGCAAACCATTACATCGCAAGTCATTTCTATGACTTGCTGTAGGGGGTGCGCTGGATTTAGTAATAGTATAATTTACTATTCCAACTCCAGCGTGTGCAACAGTAGGGAAGGTGTTGGAATAGTAAATTATAACTATTCCTTAGTTTAGCGCGCCCCCTACAGCAAGTCGTAGAAACGACTTGCGATGTAATGGCTTGCGTTGTAACAACGCGGTCGTTGGAACGACTGCGTTGTAATCACTTGCGTTGTAGTGCATGCGATGTAAACTCAGTTTCCCCTGCTGCACTAAAGCTGTGGTCGGGCCACCTGCCAGATTAGGAGTTTCCTCCTGTCTGGTGGGCTAGTTTTTGGCTTTCCCACAGCAGTGCCTCTAAAAATGGGCGCATAATGTGCCCCCCTGTGTGCATCCACATGGCATAAGGCACTAGGGAGCCCTGTAGAGCACCCTTTGTTTCCTCTCTGCCATGGTTTTCATGGCGGTGAAACCGCCATGAAAACCGCGGTGGAGAGGACATTCAATATATACTTCCCAGGAGCATATTGTGGCCTCAGGACTGCCACGCCACCGCCAGGGAATGCATCAGAGGTCTCATGGCGGTCCGACCGTCCTAGTCTTAATGGGGTGGTCAGACCACAGTTGCAGAGGTTGCTGGACCGCCACAGCCGAGCCACCACGAGTCTGCCGATCCTTGAACCGTCAGACTCGTAATTAGGCCCTTAGGGGCACATGCATCAAAGGTTTTTGCGATCGCAAACGGTGCGATTCGCAAAAATCGGCCGTTTGCGATCGCAAAATTACCTTTTGCGATGCATCAAGGGTCAAGGCCCTCGCAATTTGAGAATTCGCAATTAATTGCGAATTCTCAAATTGCGATTGCATTTAAGGAATCGCAAATTGAGATTCCTTAAATGCAATGCATTAAAGTAAAAAAATTAGCGATTTCGCTACTAGGGGGCGCAATTTACCATGAAGTTGAACTTCATGGTAAATTGCAAAAACTTTAAAAAATGCACTAAAATCCATTTTTTAAAGTTTTAGGTTACACACACACATGCCCTTGGGGCATGTGTGCGCGCAACATGGGTGCACATCATAATTTCAGGGTGCAACAGGGTGTCATTTTGACACCCTTGCACTCTGAAATTGCATGAGCAATTTGCGAGTACCTACTGGTACTCGCAAATTGCTCATGCAATCTCCAATTCATTCCTATGGGCCTGTAGGCCCATAGGAATGAATGGGACGGCATTCCTTAATTGCGACTCGCAATTTGCGATTCCTTAATTGGGATTCCTTAATAATCGCAATTAAGGAATCGCAAAAGCCTACCTTGATGCATGTGCCAGTTAGTGTTTTAATTGGGTTTTCGGCAGAGACAGACCATGTTAATCCTCTTGTAGAATAATATTTGACTGTTTTGATTGATGCTAATACCTAATGACTTATTAATTACTTTTTGCCTTTTATTATGATCTTAATTTTGAATAAGCCTATAAGGTTTTACTTGGAACTCCGTCTCGTGTAACTTTATTTGATTGGCTTGGACCCAGTCTCATGAAGACTCAGATAGTCACAATACTACATATCGACTCTCTTAATTATTTTGATTAGAGTGTCGACATCTGTGTAACTCAGAAACAAATAGTATAGTCTCTCATATTCGGGTCTTTGTATGCCCACAAGCACATTCTAATGTATCATATTATGGAAAGATGCATCAATCCAAATTGTGACTTTATGAATATCCAAGTTCACCTGAATGCTTCCTTGTTGCCCGATTTGGACATTTAAAAAAAATTATGATTTAAATAAAGTTTATTTGGTATATTAAAGCTGTAAAGTTTTGAGGTTATGAGGTAAATATGCTTGCTGCAACCTGGGCAGTAGATGTAATTGAAATAAAGGAACACAATATTTTTTCTCTCCTGGACTTCAAGGAAATTGGGGCCTCTCTTTAGCTAGATTTTTAATTTGTATTGCAGATAATATACATTTTGCGGAATCCTCCAATATAATCAATACAAAAAAATGCCTAAGGTACATATATCACCAATGAGTACTAGGAAATCCCCCAGAACTATATTTTTTACATATATTTCCCTCTCACTGCAAATGATGGGCGTATTGCATCCAGATTTAAAATGTGTATTGAAACTATTGGCATATAACTCAGTAAATGTGTCATGGTATCTGGAGTCTTTAACTCAAAGATAATTGGCTAGATTATGACTGACCCTTTTACTGCTCAATATAATGATTAATGGTAGGTTCCAGATGGACTATTCCTAGATCCTAAATTAAATGCCAGTAGAAAGCAGGACCTATTGATCTACTCTGGCTTTCCCGTTTCAAATGGAGCTAAAAGCAGGGAAAATCCGAGGGCAGTTTAAAGCTCTCAAGTCAGCTATCCCTTTATTATTGAGTAAAGACGAGTGATGACATACAATTTATCTTGGGTAAAAAAATGTGAGATCATGGATCAATCTGAGAACAATCACCATCTGCAGAGGCATAGCTATCGATCTCTTTTGTGGTACAGAGAATAAATTATGAGAACCATTTTCAACCTTAGTATTTTACTGTGGATAATCTGTTAAAAGGATCAAAGGACTTGATTGTATAATTAACAGTGGAGAATTCAATGAAATGAGGCTTAATAAAATTAACCATGGATTGAAAATTAATCACGTTTTTACTATATATTAAAAAATTCAACATTTTTTAGTGGTCACCATGTGCAATAATGATCATTCAAGACCCTTTCTCTAAATTTTCCTAACAGGGGCTTCACTCATTATGGGGCGATTGTAACTTTATAACTCAGAGATCTTGGTTGGCAGATATAGCAAGGGTGTAGCTTAGTGGCTTTTTAATGGTTAACACAACAAAATGCATCTTCAAGAACTTTTGCTAGACCTAAAAGAACTTAGGACCAGATGTACTAAATACTGGTCACTAAACATGGCCATAGTTTGCCACCAGTAGATTTGCGGCCAATATATAATTCTGAGAACGATGCTATGTACTAATAGGTCAATTCATAAAAATTCCAATTTATAATGGGTCATTATCCGAACTACCTCATGAATATTAATGAGGCAGGTCACAAATTGCAACTCACTCCATTTAGTGACCAGCATAGGGATGGTGGCCTGATAGAGTCAACAGTCCACCATGTCTCTGACTGCCGTTAAATAAAGTAAATGTCTTTTTTAAACGCAGACCATTTTCCTTAAAGGAAATGGTGCTGCATTTAAAAAAAGTGTTTCCTTTTATTAAAGTGTGTTTGAGAGTTGGCAGAGTGGTCCCCTGGACCACTGCCTACTCTCCAGCAAACCTTTTTTTGTAAATCACAAAGAGGAAGGGGTCTCAAGCAGACCCTTTCTCTTTAGCAAATGGGTTATCACCCGAATTTGGGAGTCAGTTACTTTTCAATGTTTGTGAATGAATTAGGGTAGCAAAATATTGGTACATCACATACCAATTTGGTTTCTATAAGGGACACTCACGACTCGCCCCTTACAAATACTACATATGCATGGGGTCACAATCCCATTTTAGTTGTCAGTAAAATTTTACAGCCTCCGAAAATAGTATTAGTACATTACAAAAAGCATTCTTGCTGTTGCAGACTTTGAATAGGAGTATTTGAAACCATAAAAATGCTTTGCACATCTTCCCTTAGGTATTTGTAAAAAGAAAAAGTTGATGAATTTAAAGTGACAGAAGTTATTTCGAATCCTAGCATGGAGGTGAAATTGGATTCAAAGATTGGATCCATAGCTCAAATTCCTACTTCAAAGGCAAGGCTGATGCTTACTTTCTCTCTTGCTGTGCAGTATGTTTATAGCCAACCCTTGCCAAGGCATTTGACTAGGTGAAAAGTTTTGCCCCAAAGATAGAATATCTCTTGTTGCAGCATTATTTTATGTCTACAATATGGTTATCTTAAGTTATACTACATTTGTACCAGGGGGCATGGCTTGATGTCGATGTAGGAGGAAAAGGGTTTCGGAGCTCGACCCTGGGCTTCCTCGTTTATTACTATCCTGAACCCCCGGCACCCCCGACGGAGGCGTAATTAGTAACTGACCACCTCGGGCATCTGTGGCTGCAAGCACCTCGGTCTAGGTCCACTCTCTCCCCGCAGCTCCGCTGTGCCGTCTCTTGCCTCCAGACCCCGACCTCCTCCTTGGGAGGTTCGAGGCTGCTGCCCGCTCCTGCGCCTGCTGCCTGCTGCCCGCTCCAACTGGGACCAGACTGCCTGCAACCACCGTAACCTTTCTCAGCCGTTTTTTTCTTAATTTTTCCCTGTTGTGCCACTGTTATTGTGCCCATCTGTGTCTTGCTCTAATTCCACCACTGTTTTTATTTTCTCGTGCCTGCCTGTTCCTTTCGCCTTTCGCCGCTGCGGCCCCTCCCCCCCGGAATTCCCCCACCCCGGAATTCCCCCGCTCCCGCCTCCCAGCCTCTCCTCCCTCCCACCTCCCCTACTTAATGGCGGCCGCTGCGCGGTCGCGCCGCCGGCGCACCAAAGGCAAGCCCATCTACGCCCATCTGCGACCCGACCGCGGCCAGGAACCCTGGACCTCCCACTACCCATCGCTACGACACCACCACCCTCGTCGCACTCAACCCTGGAAGACTTAGAGAATGCCAACAGGCCTCACCGAACACGACCCACGGCCAGTTCTCCTGCCTCCACTGCCACCAGACCCTCACCGCCACCCCGGCCTCCAACACCGCCGACGCCAGCACCGGGGACACCCTAAAATGCATCCTCCTCAACGTACGTTCCGTACACAAACACGCCATGGAAATCTGTAACCTACTCGACTCTCTCTCACCCGACATTGCCTTCTTCACAGAGACCTGGACCAACGCATCCTCCGCCCCCGACATCAGCACCGCCATCCCAGACGGATACAAGATCCAGAGGAAAGACCGCCCCAACCACCCAGGAGGGGGCCTCGCCATCGCCCACAAGAGCACCCTCCGCCTCACCACCTCCAGCGAAACCTTCCCCTCTGCCGAACACCTGCACTTCTAGATCCAGACCACCCCCAAAGCCACACTCCGAGGAACCCTCATCTACAGACCCCCCGGCCCCCGAACACCCTTCGCCACCACCATCACCGACTTCATCGCACCCCACGCCATCGCCTCAGCAAACTACATACTCATTGGAGACCTGAACTTCCACCTCGACAACCCCAGCAACCCCAACTCCACTATCCTTCGTGACAACCTCGCCAGCATCGGACTTAAACAACTAGTCAACACACCGACCCACAGAGCAGGACACACCCTCGACCCCATCTTCGCGGCAGGAAACAGCGTCCAATTCAGCCACACAACGTAGCCGCCATGGACCGACCACCACTGCGTACACTTCGCCATCAACAAACCCAAGGCACCCAAACCAGCCCAACGCCCACCTCGAAGGAACTGGAGCGAGGTTACCGACGAGCAACTTAACTCCACCCTCACCCGATACAACCACACCTGGGCACCCGACGCAAACAACGCAAACAACACAGCCAGAGAACTCCACACCTGGATCTTCAACTGCGCAGATGAGCTCGCCCCGCAATGCAACCCCGACAGACAACGCCCCAGGAAAGCCGCCTGGTTCACCACCGCTCTTCAAGAAGCCAGACGCACCTGCAGATGCCTGGAGAAGAACTGAAGAAACACCAAGACAACCCAAAACCACACCACCTACAAGGACACCATGACGGACTACCATAACTAGATCAGAGCCACCAAGAGGAACTTCATCCACAATAAAATCCTGGCCAACTCCAAGGAACTTTTCAGTGTCATTCAGGAATTCACCAACCCACGCAGCGAAGCCACAGACATCACACCATCCCAAGACCTCTGCAACAAGGTTGGAACCTATTTCCACCTCAAGATCAAAAACCTCTACGACAGCTTCATCGACCAGGTACCACAGACAGCCCCCCGCCCCCCAGAAACAACAGCCAGCCCACCATCTCCAACTGGACACCGATCACGGCTGAAGGTACCGCCTCGACCATGAAAAGCATCTACTCAGGGGCCCCCACCGACCCCTGCCCCCTCACATCTACCACAGAGTCGCAGCCGCCATCGCACCCGAACTACAACGCACCATCAACACCACCTTCAAAACAGGCACCTTCCCAGATGACTGGAAGCGCGCAGAAGTCAGACCCCTGCTCAAGAAGCCCACAGCTGACCCCACCGACCTCAAGAACTATCGGCCCATCTCGCTCCTCCCCTTCACAGCCAAAGTTGCAGAGAAAACAGTCAACAGGAAACTGACACGATTCATTGAAGAGAACGCCGTCCTCGATCCGTCCCAATCCGGATTCCGAAGCAACCACAGCACAGAGACCGCCCTACTCACCGCCACAGACGACATCCGCACCCTCCTGGACCAAGGCCACTCCGCAGCCCTCATCCTACTCGACCTATCAGCGGCCTTCGACACCGTCTCCAACCGCACACTAGTCGCCAGACTACACGACGCAGGCATACAAGGAACTGCCCTGGACTGGATCCGATCATTCCTCACCGGAAGAAGCCAAAGGATCAGACTCCCACCCTTCCTCTCCAACCCCACGAAAATCACCTGCGGAGTCCCACAGCGTTCATCACTAAGCCCCACCCTCTTCAACATCTACATGGCCCCCCTCGCAGCCATCGTCCAACAACACGCCCTCAACATCGTATCCTACGCCGACGACACCCAGCTCATCCTCTCCCTCACCAAAGACCCCACCACTGCCAAACTCAACTTCCAGAAAGGCATGCAAGATGTCGCAGTCTGGATGACCAACAGCTGACTGAAGCTCAACGCCGAGAAGACATAAGTCCTCGTCCTCGATACCACCCCTTCTGCATGGGACAGCACCTGGTGGCCGACCGCCCTTGGAAGCCCACCTACCCCCTCAGACCATGCCAAGAACCTCGGCCTCATACTTGACTCATCACTCTCCATGAACCGACAGGTCAACGCCGTCCCCTCCAGCTGCTTCAACACCCTCTGCATCCTCCGCAAGACGTTCAAGTGGATCCCCCCTGAGTCAAGGAAGACAGTCACCCACGCACTCATCACCAGCAGACTGGACTATGGAAACGCACTCTACGCCGGCATCAACAAGTCCCTACTCCGCAAACTCCAAACAATACAGAACACCACCGCCAGACTCGTCCTCGGCATCCCCCGACACGAACACATCAGCCAACACCTACGAAGTCTCCACTGGCTCCCCGTGGAGAAAAGAGTCATTTTCAAAATCCTCACTCACGCCTACAAATGCCTACACAACAACGGACCCAAATACCTCAACGACAGAATCAACTTCCACGTACCCAAAAGAAACCTCCGATCTTCCAACCTCGCACTGGCCGAAACCCCACCCATCCACAGAGCCAGAGCAGGCGGAAGATCCTTCTCTCACATTGCAGCCAAGACCTGGAACGAGCTACCGGCAGACATCAGACGTGCCCCCTCCCTGAACACCTTCAGGAAGACCCTCAAGACCTGGCTCTTAGGCTAAACAGATCTGCGGACCCCCCCCCCTCAGCGCCTGGAGACCCTCACGGGTGAGTAGTGCGCTTACAAATCCCTGATTGATTGATTGTGATTTGTGGTATAACGCTAAGCAGGGCGGTCACTGGAAATGCGACAAACCCGAGACGCTGCAGCCAAGATGACGCCTGCGAGGTGAAGACGGGCTGCGGAGCTTCCGAACTAGCGGGAGAGCATGGCGAGGAGCAGGCAGCGAGGAGCGCTGCTGCTGCCGGAACTCCCGGAGAGCTATTGCGGGACTGCTTCGCCACCGGCAGAATAACAAGATGAGCCGTGCCCTGTGAACAAAGGGAGCGGCTCGATCGACTTGGTACGCACGAGTGGGGCGTGACCGACGGCGGGCTCCGCACTGGAGTGCACTCTCCCGGGGGGGGGGAAACGGAGATTCTCTACCCCGCAGCGTCCTTGGACTGTGCGGTGAGTGCCCTTCCCCTTAACAGTATAGAGGCCCGCAGCAGAGGGCATTGGAGAGCCTGTTGGGACCCGACGCGAGGTCCCTGAAGGGAGGAGAAGACACTGAGAGGAAGGAAGGACTCTGAGCCCTCTCCTGTGGTGGATTGCACCGGATCCAGAGGCAATGGGACCCCCATGTGCAGCAGCCTAGGTGGAGTGTGTACAGCAGCATCAAGAGACACGAGGGCCCCCAGACCATTGGGGCCAGCCTTGACTGGACGGACAGGTTGGCTGGGACCCACTGGTGAAGCCCTTTATGGCGATTGGGACATGCAGATGAAGTGAGCCACGGCCCTTGTAGTAAAGGACCGGGGCAGAGGCTGCCATCAGTGGAGATCTAAGTGGGGTCTGAGAGACTGGGGGCCCCCCGAGCAAGATATAAGGGAGAGTGGTGAGGCCCTGGCGGAGCGAGGGAGGAAGAGTATGGTGGAGCGGAGCCCTGTGAGAGGCCATTCGAGGGGCCATTCGAGGCGCATATTGGCTGCTGTACCTCAACGGGTGGCTAGAGCACGGCGGTGTGAGCCCTCATTGTGGGTGCAGGTGAAGGACATCCTTGCACCACTTACTCGAACTTACCAAGCATTTGGCGCCGGGGAGTGACTATACAGGGGGGACCTGTGGACAAGCTGAGGAGGCTCGTGAGCAGTAGATACTACGAGTGGAAGGCGCCCATGGGGAAAGTCACTAAACGAAGGGGCCAGAGCATGGCGACTGCGGGAGGTGGGGGCACCCAGACTGACGAGGAGGAGGAACCCATGGACCCCGCAAAAGGAGGGCCATCTGTGAAGCCCATGCTAGCCGACATAATGGAGGCCATTACGGCGTCTCGGGAGGCACTTGAGACTAAAATAGACTCCATCAGGCTCTCCCTTGGAGCAGCGGACTTGGAGTTCAGGGACGGGCAGGGGGATGCGGCAGGGGAAGGTTTTCTCCGGTTCTGGCATCTCTGTCCCGTCAGAAAATGGAAGTCCGTTCACAGTGTCTGTTTAGCACTGTGAACGGATCACATGGGGGAAACAACAAAAAACTGGAACATTCATGACAGTGCGTCGCAACGGCATGCATGCCATTACCAAGGTAATGCCTTTACCACGCATGCCAATTGAGCACCTATAGGCCCTTACCAAGCATGCCTTTATAACGATATTATTGTGGTAAAGGCATATACGTGGTAAAAATGATCGTGCAAACTGTATGCGTGGTAATGACGCATGCGTTGTACGGGCAACGATGTAAAGACATGCATGGTAATTGCATGCCTGGCTACGTCATACAACCGATTTGGAGCCGCTAGCTGCCAAAGCTAGGACTGGGAATTGATACCAAGGACTCAATGTCGAGGGGCGGGTCCACCACATAGCCTTATATGCAGATGATCTTATATTGTTTCTCAGCAACACGGGTACGGATCTTGAGGGAGCTAGAGATCTGCTAGTGGCCTTGTAGAGAGTAGCAGGCCTCAAGGTGAACTGGGGCAAGTCATGTCTATTCCCCATCAAGCAGGGACAGGAAAAACCGCAGACAGTAGGGGACATTGAATGGGAGGAGAGATGTATTCTATATCTAGGGGTGCAAATATATCATGATAGAGCAGATCTATTAGAGGGAAATGAGGGAAAGATTATACGGGGGATAAAGGCCAGTTTTGACTTTTGGGGCACACTCCCCTTGTCATTAATGGGCAGGGCCTCCCTACTAAAGATGGTGACCCTCCCATGGCTCCTATATGTGTTTGGGGTGCTACCGGTGTGGATCCCTGCGGAGAAGTTTCAGCAGCTTCGGACGCTAGTGACAGAGTTCCTATGCGGGACTGGACGGCGGCGAGTGACCTTAAAGACTCCATCCCAGAGCAGACGGGGGATTAGCGGTGCCGGACTTTGAATATTACTATATTGCAGCTCAACTGCAATGGCTAATGAAATGGGTGGCTAGCCAGCTTCGGGGTACAGCACAACAGGGAGATGGGTGCCCTGCGCCAGATCTCCTGACTAGAATAGTGCTGCGATTACCTCTGCCAGAACGGACTATGTCAGCAGAATTGCGGGTAGCCCATAAGTGTTGGACTCGCAGTTTACAGAGGGTTAAAATAAGACAACCATATGCACCGGAGATCCCATTGAAGTATTGTATGGAGCTACCACATGGGGCAGATTGGAGAAGGCTGGGACTGTGGGAGGAGACTGGAATTCTCACGATGGGGCAGCTATACGAGGATGGCGTGTTGTTGCCATTTGATGTATTTAGTGAACGGAATGAGTTACCTGGGGGCGATTTTATGCTTCATGCGGCCCTGACAGCAGCAATCCGTAAACATTGGGGGTGCGGTTTGACTGAACCGCCTCTGAATGCAGGGTGCCAATATGTGGTATCGGCGGCAGGGACATTTAAAGCAGTTACTTGTTTATATAGAAGGCTGAGTAGGATGACGCTCCTGCCGCTTCAAGAGCTGCAGCGGAAGTGGGAGGAGGATATAGGAGAGCCATTAGAAAACAAAGGGTGGACAGAGCTCACGGAGAGGGTTGGCAAGGTTTCCAGGCATGCTAGATTCCAACTGATACAGTTTTACGTCTTCCATAGAGCGTACCTCACCCCTGGATGGCTAAACAAGTACTTTAATATGGTATCGGCGGCTTGCCCCAGATGTGGGGAAATAGGTGCAGAGTTCCTTCACATGTTTTGGAGTTGTCCAGAGATAGAGCATTTCTGGAGAGAAGTGACGGAGGTGTTGGCAGACATTACTGGAAAGGAGGTTCACTTGAATCCAGGACATTGCCTACTCCACAGATTTCCACACACTGCCAAGAATAAAGTCACTAGTAAGTTTCAGGATTTGGGACTGCTATTAGCGAAACGGGATAGCACGAGCCATTGGAAGGCGAGAGGAGGTCCTAATATAGGCAGGTGGAGAAGGGAATTTGAGCGCTGGACAGGCAGTGAGGGAACGGCACGGGTCAGAGATGCCCGGCGGAATGGGTGTGAGAAGATGCTGGATGCAGCCAGGGCTTGGGAAGCTCTGACACTGCATCTTAAGCAGCTGAATGACACTACAGATGCGGGTGATGGAGATGCCCCATAGCTAGGGGGTTGGTAAACTGCAATGGAAGGAGGTACGGGGGAGATGTAGTGCGGTAGTGTTCCTCTATCGGCAACTAACTGGAGGCCATGGATACTACACCACTGGGATGGCAATTACAACAGAATAGGCCTGGGAAAGTTTCCTGAACAAGGGAATTCACGGCACGCCTGGGGGGAGGGGGGAGGGTAGGGTAGGTGGGGTTGGTAATAAAGTTGAGGATGGGGGATTCCTTTTTTGAAACTTGCATGGCATATCAATGAGGGCTGTGAAGTTGATTATAAATGAACCTACTGAGAATCTAGGGCCTGGACACAAAACACGGTACAGCAGGGATCAGCCACATAACTGCTAACAATGACTGTGTATTGACACACATGCCTATACCAACAGATTATACTATATTGATTGTTGTACTATAAATGCCCAATAAAATCTGTTTAAAAAAAAAAAAAATACTACATTTGTACGCATACTCATTAAGTTAGGTCAATGTTGTGCCCTTAACCATCTAAAGATACATTTAAATAAAGTCATGGTCGTGAAATTCAGCATGAAGTCTCCAATGAGATCTGTTTCGCTTTTCACCACTTATTGGAAATAGACAAAGAATTTTGGGCCTGTTGTACAAATGTGGGTTTGCACATCTGATGCTGTTTTGCACACTGACTGCTCTGTGACCTCCCTACTCTAATTTTTCATTGCCCACTGATGAGCTAACCAGTCGCTCTTCAAAGTGGCCATTTGCAGAGTGTTGCCAGCCCCGGCCCGTGCAGGGAAGTGCGGTGTGGCCGGGTGGGGGGAGGATTTTGACAGACGATGAGGGCAAATTAATTATATATTTAATTTTCCCTCGTTGTCGTCTGATGAAATCCCCCCCAACCTGCCCCCGCCCCACCATTCTTACCTGCATGGGCCGCGGCTGAGTGTTGCAATAAAACTTGGCTCAGTAATCTTTATGAGGCAGAAGTCCTTTTTTGCAACTTCCTGTAAATGACTGCAAACACAGAGGCCCACAAGTGACAGCAGAGCTTTGTCCCTGCATTCACAGCATGTTGACATTAAGGAACAGGGGCTGCTTTCAAAACAAAAAGTGAGCATGCTGCAAATGACATCAATGGGAAAATGCAGTGGTCCCCCTGATCACTCTCTACTTCTCCAGATGCCTGCAGACACAATTTGCAAATGTGTTCCTTGCTCTTTTGGGTCTCAGTGACACATAAATTGTTTGCCACTACATTGTTTTTGCAAACCATTGCAAATCATTTAGAGGAGAGTTGCATACTCTTTACCATCCCCCTTTTCTCTGCGAGTCTTAAGTGCACTGCCACACATTGGGGCATATTCTCAAGGACTTATCGCCGATTTACCAGCACTTTAGCGCCGCAAAAGTGGCGATAGACTTATCGCCCTCTTCTCAAGCTGGTGCAAACTGCCGATATCGCCAGTTTCCCAGCGATATCCTCCGCAAAAAACATCGCCAAGGATGAGAGCGACAGCTAACACTAATGATATGCAGAGTAGGCGTTCCCATGCAAAAACACACGAAAACACCACTTCGCGATATTCTCAACGGCCAGCCAGATCTGCGATGCGACCCAAAAACAGGCGATAAGGCGTGTTAGCAGCAGGGATTTAACACCTGCCTTTTACTGGTGTAAAGCAGGACGACAACCTGCAGCATGAAAGGGAGCCCAGCCCAGAGCCACATCTGAAGACCAACACATGTCATGGAGCTACTGATCATGCAGCTCGGAGACCCAAGAGGGACACAACTCCCACCGCCACCACCCCCAGGCCCCCCCCGGCCAACCACCCAGGCAGCGCAGAACAAGACAGCTGACCTTCCGAAAACGGCATGGCCCCTCAGCCACACAATTGCAGAATGTGGGGAGAGGTGGGAACCAAGTATGTGTGAAGGAGGCAAGTCACCCACGAATAAGAATGTACACAATGCCAAGTGTGGCGGTGATGTGCTGGACAGACTACAGTATGCAGAGCACAGACATGTCCATGTGGACATGTACTGCTGGTGTTTGTAGTGTTGTGGACAGTGGACCCAACCAAGTCACCTCAGGCAGTGGGGAAGACCTCGGTCATGTAGCTGTGTCGACCCCCCCTGTAAGCGTAAGCGGAGTGGGCTGGGCCGGCATACGCCAGTCCAGCGTAGGAGTGGGAATAAATAGGCCGGGGCTCTGGGCGTGGTTCACTTCCCGGATGGCCAACGCGTCTGCCAGGGCGGCACCCCTCACCCTCCCACGAGTCCTCCGCCGTGACTGCCAGCCTCCTCAGCCGATCGCTGGCTTCCTCAACACAGGCCCCCAGCGCACCCAGCGGCACAGCACCGCGGAGATATGTGTGTGCTGACTATTATCTGCGGCCTACACTGCGGTCAGCAGGGCTCACAATTCGTATCCAGTCTTGATTTATTAATAGCGCAGGCCAGTAGGCAACAGACATTGCTATCAGTGCGGCCCGCCCGGACGATGCATCATCGCTGGCTGCACACCCGCTGAGCGCTTCAGGTGCCACCAGCTCAGTGCACCACAAGTCATCGCCACGTGGCTGTGGGCCCTTGCTGACCACTGCCTCCGGCCTACACTGCGGTCAGCAGGGCTCTCAAATCAAATCCAATCCTGACCTGCGAGGACACGCCATCATCTCTGGCTGCACACCCGCTAAGCGATTCAGGTGCCACCAACTCAGTGCACTACAAGTCAACGCCATGTGGCTGTGGGCCCTTGCTGATCGCTGCCTCCGGCCTACACTGCGGTCAGCAGGGCTCTCAAATCAAATCCAATCCCGACCTGCGAGGACACGCCATCATCTCTGGCTGCACACCCGCTGAGCGCTTCAGGTGCCACCAACTCAGTGCACCACAAGTCAATGCCACATGGCTGTGGGCCCCCGCTGACCGCTGCCTCCGGCCTACACTGCGGTCAGCAGGGCTCACAATTCAAATCCAGTCTTGATTTATTAATGGCGCAGGCCAGTACGCAACAGACACTGCTATCAGTGCGGCCCGCCCGGACAACGCATCATTGCAGGCTGCGCACCCGCTGAGCGCTTCAGGTGCCACTAACTCAGTGCACCACAACACAGGTACCCTTTATGATTGAGTTTTGTGCTGTGGACAGCTGACGCAACAATGTCACCTCAGGCAGTGGGGAAGACCTGGGACGATGACAATGAAGATGAGGCAGGTGTACCACACCCCACTGCAGCTGCAGCAGGAATATCCCGAAGGGACACAATGATTAACAATTACTTCACATGAGCACGCTCATCTCTGGTGCCCCTACCTCAGTGCAGCTCAAGTTGTCGCCACGTGGCGGTAGGCCCGTGCTGGCCGCGGTGCATCCGGTGCCACTAACTCAGTGCACCACAAGTCATGGACCCTTTATGATTGAATCTTTTGTGTGTGATTCCAGATCAGGTGCCCCTACCTCAGTGCACCACAAGTCATGGACCCTTTATGATTGAATCTGTGTGTGTAATACGTAGATCACTGTTCTAGATGTTGCCAGCTCCAACCACTCCCTGAGTGCTGGCTTACACTCACCCCACACCCATCCAGCACAGGCGTCACTGGACATGTGACCCTGGCAATAAAAAGTGGCCGGGCGCACGTGCCCGTAGCCAGTTCCACTATCTATCTAAGTGTGTCCTTGTGGTCATTATGTATGCATGATGGGCCCGGGCCCTACCACAGTACCTTGTGCTGTGAACTGCGGACGCAACCATGTCACCTCAGGCAGTGTCTAAGACCTTGGACATGTAGCTTTGTCCCCCCCCCCTGTAGGCGTAAGCGGAGTGGGCTGGGCCGGCGTACGCCAGTCCAGCGTAGGGGTGTGAAGTATTTTTCCTGGGGCTCTGGGCGTGGTTCAGTTCTGGCCTGGACAAGGAAGTAACTAATGCGTGTGTCTCTGTTGTAGTGTCGGCGCCACCCTGCCCACAATCGACAATGTTGCAATGTAGCATGCACCCTGAGGGCGGGCTCGCACGAATGGAGAAATGAAGGAGCGCAAGACCGCTCGGGGTCTTGGCTCATACATGCCAAGTGTTGTGTGTATCTGTAATGCTGCAGCAAGAGCCAAATGCCTAGGCCTACTCGCAGCACGAGTTCAGCCACGCATGGACTCTACATCTGTGTCCGCCCTATCCTTACCATAGGCCTACACTCACGTGTCCGCCCACCTTCAACGGCCAACATCACAGTGTCGCTGTCAGGCTTGTGGACATGCGCAGACAGGCATGACAATGGTGTGCCGTAGGAGTGCAAGTGATGCAACCGCGCTGCGCGCACAAGTAAATAGGCTCGGGGGAGGGAGGAGCAGCTATGAGGCAACATAACACACAGTGATGCCGCACATTTGCCACATGCAAGACATGTCAAACATGAATCCCAAAGTTGCACACATCCCACCCCACCCCCAACCAGCCGCTTCACATTTCCTGAATGCAAGCAGATGAGAAACTAACATTAGGGATGAAAGCTCCTTTGTCTGAACTATCAGGCGGAAGCACATCTGCACCTCCGACCTCGGAATTGCATGTGCCCGGCACCCCCTGACAGCTACTATAGCAGCTAATGTCGACTCCCACACTAAGCACAGCCCGACGAAAGACCAACGTATACATACCCCACACACAGAAGTCCTTGCTCGAAGTTATCTTGCATGGAATGGCCTTCACACTTACTCCCACACCATCCCAGGCGTACAACCGTTGCACACTAAAACAACTCATTGATCCGAGCTGTGGCATTTCATCCACAGAACTGGCACAGGTCAGAACAGTGCCCCTTCAACCAGAGCCACTAACGCAATGGCAGAACATCCCGGACACATGCACAACCCCTGTCAGGTGGAACTGTACCGTGCAACTATGCTGCATTTACTGGGGGCACTGCCATTGGCAGTGCTGCGGATCAGTTACCGGCTAAGCTTCTGCCTTGCCAACATCACCTGCATTCAGCCTGTGTTGCATTGTCGATCGTGCATATTCGAGTGGTCCATGGATGTCTGCCTATCCAACAGGACGGTAGCTGAACCGGATTTTGACATGTGTGTGCGCCCCCTGTTGGCCCACGACCAGGAGTGTCACCGTGATACCCGTTTATGGGATGCCTTGATACTAGGCATACATGCTGGTAGCTGGACCTGGGAGACTGCACAACTCCTCGTGTGCAGTGACCACATTGAACCGCTCCCCTATTGGGCTATAGTGCTAATTGGTGAAAGGGGGTGGACGCAGCACATCTGTCCGGACCTGCTAATGGATGGCCTCGCCGTCCTGTTTGATGAAGTCGACAACAAGCTCATGTTGGAAATGATAGCCTACGAAGCTGCAATCGCTTTCATGGATGAGTAACTACGTACCTGCAGCCACAACAGATTGGAACCCATTGCACATATCCCAACACCTTGTTGCATCTTGGAGATCTGGTCACATATCCCACGACAAGAGTGGACATGGCTGCATTCGCCTGGACTCCGAATACATGAGCGGACAACAACGCCGAACAACACACAACCGGTGAAAGGTGAGGCACTCCCCCGGTGTGGTCAGCGGCGCTTGGCAACGTTCCTCATTCTGACATATTGCTGCATTGGTCTGCATGTTGTGGCACTAATCTTGCCCATACTGACAGGCATATGCTAATAAAGTCTACGCACCTTCACTTGTATTCAACTGTGATGAGGGTTGATTTGAATGACAATGTGTGTCTCACTGCCTATCTGGGTCACGGCCATACATGCGCATTGATAGCATTACCCAGGGAGTACCTTTTTGTGAAATCACTGTCCCTACATTCATCCATACTTTCATACTTGATTGAGCATAGCCATGACACATCTGTGTGAATTAGAATGTTTTATTCACATTCAGTGGAGTGGTGAAGCTGGACCAGTACAGGGCCATGCAAACCCCACTTTACAATGTTGCCCCATGGAGGGCCAGCCGGAGTCCTTTAGGGATTGACAAGTTCATTGGGAGTGGAAGACTTCAGTCCGCAGTGTGATTGCTGTGTCATTGGTAACCAAACAAAATATGGCAGTCCATGTCGAGGTCCAAGGTGAGTGTCGCTGAGTGTATCGGGGGACAGTGGAAGGTGTTATTCCAGGGCATGATGCAGAGGGCAGAACCAAGCTGTAACAGGCCATATGGTGGAGATGAATGCTACCACTTCATTCTTACCACAAAGCCCGATTCATCATCATCTTCGTCCTCTGATGTGTCCGGTGCCTCACATGCGGGTGGTGGTGTTTTGTCTGCATCACTGTGTGGCAGTGACACATCAGGGGCCGGAGGTGGAATGTCTGCCGCACTGTGTGGCACTGACACTTCAGGGGGTGGAGATGTGGATGGAGTAGTAGCAGCAGCATTCATCCGCGCCAGGCCTTGTGGTGGCAATGCCATGACGAGGATCTGCAGGGCATGGAGGATCACAGCTACATCTGACTGGTGTGCAGCCGTGGCAAACATTCTTTCCGCCTGCATCCGCTCCAAGCTCTCCATCATTCTCCTTATGTGTCCCAACTCCCGGCTGACATCGCTGGAGCCACTCTGACTAGACAGTTGTTCTTGGCTCAGAGTCATGACTCCAGCGATGTCAGCCGTGGATTGTTGAAGAGCATGGAGCGGACAGTGGGTGTCGGTTGGGGCTGTAACTCGTCCCTGATGGGACTTAGACACCCACATATGGCATCTAGTTTGGCTGACATGAGTTCGAACCCCACCCGCAGCTGGTCAGCCATCTTCTCCTGGCACCCGAACACACGGCGTTGGAATGCCATGTGTTGGTCGTGGGGGTCCTGGGAGACAGCCGTGGTGGTGGGTGCTTCCTGCCGTGTGTTCTGTGCAGGGGGTGGGGGTCTCATCGATGCAGCTGGTCTGCCCTGCTGCTGGAGGTGGGGTGCCGGAGCTGTCCATGAGCTGTTGGAGGGCGTCGGCGTTGATGTTGGTGTGGTCCTCTTCATCATCAGTGCTGTGTTGTTGGGTCTGCTCTGCAAGAGGTGTTGATTCTCCCTCTGCAATGTGAAGGGGAGATGCAGATTGACATTGTGTTCACATGTATGTTCACGCATTGTACAAGTTTACTGTCAGACTGCATGACAATGTACATTGTGACTGTTTGTGAGGAGATGCCAATTTGATGCGAGACAGTTGACATTTCTACACCATCATCATCTCTCACAGTTTCCTGCTATGCCACATGCGAATGGCCATTTGCTACACACAAGCGGCAGCAGTTGTGTCCTCTGTTCTGTTGTGTGAATGTTGCAGTTTGTACCACATTGTTGTCAATGTTGAGGTGCTCTGATTATTATGTGTGTGTGCTGCATTGTGGGTGAGTTGCCCCTTCAGCTCTGATTTGGCTGGCCCTTATACCTTTCAGGCGGTGTGCCTTTCACTTCTGTGCTTATACAGTGCTGAGATGTTGTGGACTTGGGTAAATTGGGCTCTTGGTCGGAGTTGTGACTCTTTGGCATGGTTTGTCCGCAGATGTGCTATACTTAATTGTGCATGTGTGCCACTGTGCCCATCTCCCCCCGTCCCCCCAGTCCCTGGTGGTTACTCACCCTGTTGCTGTTGCCTCAGGTCATGTTGTGCAGTGTCCGGTCCCCCAAATCCTGCCACCGCCTCCCCAATGATGGTCCCAGGCTGGTTCTCCTTGGGGCTTGTGGGGTTCTGGTTGTCCTCTGTACTTGCTCCGGCTACCTCCATGGTGCTTCGCTGTTGTTTGTGTCTTGGTTGTGTTTTTGTTTGCCGCTTTTATGGTGATTTTGCCCACCTGACTTGTGTGACTTGCAGGCCTGGCACTGCTTATCGCAGAATTTTTTATCGCAGTTGGGCACATTGCAACTTTTTTCACTTTCGGGTTTAGATTTTTATCGCCGTCCAGGTAATTTTATCGCGGACATTTGACGCGTTATCGGGAAACTATCGCATGTTACCGGTGTTTTTGTGAATATGACGTTGACAAGGAGTTATTTTCCCGCGATAGACGGCGATATGAGAAATTGCGTTAACCTATTTTGGCGATGATTATTGCACGTTCTTGAGAATATGCCCCATTGTTTTTCACTCTGAAAGACTGATTTCGTGAATCACAGACTTTGCAGCTACAAACAGTTTGGTACATCACACCCTTTCTTATTTGTTCCTTGTGGTCTATGGTCAGCTTATTTGGAAGTCTATGAGAAGGATTAAAGGGAGGGCTATTACATTTTCTATTGGGACACTATTTTAGATTAGATGGGTCCTTGGGCGTCTTTTGTTGCTTCCACTTTCTATAGCGTATTATACAAAAATGGCACCTCAAATAGTGTATGAGGTGGACATTTGGTGGTCTGCTCTTTCTACTAGTATGTAGATCTCATTCAAGGACATAAATGGCCAATGGCCACCCCTGTTTGGCAGCTGATAACAGTCCAGAGGATCAGATTAGACTTAATAGTGTGCCCTACTAATCACAGAGCTTTACATTTCTTTTACTATGCAAGATTATACAGTCTCCAATCGATTCCTTATTGGCATCTGGCACACTGGTTATAAGAAAGCAAAAATGAACTGGCTAACGATGGGTGTGGTACTTGAGAACTTCATAATTTCTAAGAATAGCTACAAACAACTGGGTTAATAAAATCGTCAAGTGGGTTAAAAATATTAAAACTGCTGAGCATTTCCTTTTAGACTAACCAAGGATGCACTGTGTGTAAATTGCATACAATAATACGCTAGTGTTGACAAAAAACAAACCTCAATCTTAAACTACAGATTTTTCGTGCAGTTCTCAAAAGCGTTATGTGCATACTAACACCATTATAGTTTTTAAGATTGTTTTAATCAAATTGTCTTGATGTGGTTTGTTTTGCTTGTGTTTTAAATTGGTTCCATTATGGTATCTAGACACGTTTAGTGCTGAAAAGCTCAAATAATGTTTTTAGATTTGATAAAAACAAATTTAATGAACATAAATGGTTATTAAATAGGTTCAAAGATTTCTGTTTAAGTTCACTGTCTTGTATCTAATGGCATAGACGTTACATTTATGGTGACTTAATGAAAAAGAAATGTTACAGTTTATATGGTGCAGAGATTATGCACCAACTTTACAAAGGTTTGTTTTCATGTGTAGATCTCCTCATATTTCGATCTACTTCTACTCCTGGGTTAAATTCTCATCTTTTGTTTGCTCTTCACCATTCAGAGTGCAGAGTTACACCCAAGTGTAAACCTATGAGTCTCTACCTCCTCATGAGGTGGTGGAGCCTCCTTACACTGAATCTATGATTTTAAAGTTACTACAAGTTAGTACAAGTAACTTTATAATCATAATTTACATTCTGCCTATTTGAAGGAGATGCCCACCACCTAGGTGGGGACCTCTGTCACCTTGTTGAAGACCTGAGAATGGAAAGAAAAAGGCAAATTCTGTATTCATGACACAAATCACACACACCTGACACCCACTCACTTAAAAACAAATAAATACAGCTCACACCGTAGGCTTTGTTATCTTTCCCTTGGACTGTGTGATTTTGCGGTCAACAGGAACCACATTCTGCTCCCAGAAGCATACTATAACACTCAGGAAGAGGAGGAACTTTACGTAGGAATAAAAAGCCCTTGTAGTTACATCTTCAGTAAAACACTACACGCAAGTACATGGTCTGCCTGCATACAACCTCAATGGAGAAAAGAAGGCAGCATTTTGGTGGGTTGGGGGTCACATACTTTGTAAATGCATTGGGGAAGAAAGCACCCAGTGTGAGGGGACATTAGAAAGAAATGGTCGGATGACAGGAGGAGGATTAAGACGTTTTCCAGGATTCAAGTGTCATAGCTTGTTCCTGGTGGGGCATCTGGATCTGGCCTCTGTCTCATCGCCTGACCTTCTATATGGCCTGCCTGTTGCCATCAGTCTTAATGTTAGGCTAAACCTAAATCCCTATTAGTTCTTAATTATTATGCAACCACTCATGCAACTCTGTCATTCCCCCACTCCACACTGTTATGCAAACATCACACACATATCTCTTATGTAAAGGGGGCTTATTCACAAAGGGAAAGTTACATGTGAGCAAATCTAATCCTATACATTTACAATTTGTAGTACCATTTTAACTTTTGGCTATTCATAATTTACTAGTGTAAAGTTACCACAAAATGTAGACGTACATGTTCCCAACCCTGAATTCAGTGAATGGAGACTAATTTACAAGTGCAAAATTACTACTGGTAACTTTTCACACAAAGGCAGAGGTCTCTGTCAATGGGGCAGAGATGTCCCTATGGTAAAGTATACTGGAAAATAAAAATGTTTTTAAACTTTAAAAAACTGGCAAAATATTTTATGATAAATCTTAATGTACATGACTGTAGGTAATTGTATATATTAATTGTTAATGGAGAAGAAAAAAAATGCTATAGCACTATTTTTATTTAAATATTTAATTAATTTTAAAATAATACATTAAATAATTTTTTTTGTAAAGCTTCATTAAAACAATCTCACCTAAAGTAAAATGTTTATATTTATTAGATATTAAAATGACCAAAAGTTATGTATAGAATTAATTTAAATCAACTTAAATATTTAAAAAATAAAGGCTATTTAAATATTTTATAATAAAATAATATTCATTTATATATATTTTCTTTTAACATTACATTAAATTTATATGTATGTTAAGAAATTTTGAAAGAAAAGTATTTATTTTAACATTATTTCCTATGGGGTTCTATTCGAAGTCCATGCATCCAATATGTTGGATAGATGAGTGTTGCAGTACTAGTGGTTGGCCATGTGTAGTGCTAGACAACAAAAATATCGACTCCTATACTTAAACAGGTAAGTACAAAAATATCGACTAAAAAATATCGATGTAAAAAATATAGATGTATAAAATATCGACTTTTATCTAATAATAAAATACAATAATATATATGAAATATGTTACATATTAAATATAATGTTGACAAAATAAAATAAATTTAATATACATTTTAATAAAATATACCAAATTAACTTAAAGAAAAATAAGCACACAAAATATAATAATTTATACATATATATTTACTTTAAAACAATTAATAAACTATTATTTTTAATTTATGTTAAAAGTTTAAAATAATATAAAAAATAAAAATATATATTAATGATTTAAAATATAAAAAAACAAAAATCTATAATAAATTAAAAAATTAAACTATTAAAAAATATTTAAACTTACATTTCACAATACAATCAGTGCAACAGTAGGAAAAGTGTTGGATAGTAAAGGGGCCAAAATAGCTATTCCCTCTCCAGTGAGTGCAACAGTAGGGTAAGTGTTGGATAGCGGAGAAATTAAATTTGCTATTCCTTCTCCAGTGAGTGCAACAGTATGGAAAGTGTTGGATAGCAGAGGGGTAAAAATTACTATTCCCACTCCAGTGAGAGCAACAGTAGGGAAAGTATTAGATAGCGGAGGGGCAAAAATTACTATTCCCACTCCAAAGAGTGCAACAGTAGGGAAAGTGTTGGAAAGCGGAGGGGTGAAAATTACTTTTCCCACTCCAAAAAGTGCAACAGTAGGGAAAGTGTTGGATAGCGGAGGGGTAAAAATTACTATTCCCACTCCACTGAGTGCAATAGTAGGATAAGTGGTGGACAGCGGCGGGGTAAAGTTTACTATTCCCACCCCACTGAGTGCAACAGTAGAGAAAGTGCTTGATAGCGAAGGGGTAAAAATTACTATTCCCACTCCAGTGAGTACAACAGTAGGGAAAGTGTTGGATAGCGGAGGGGTAAAAATTACTATTCCAACTCCAGTGAGTGCAACAGTAGGGAAAGTGTTGGATAGCGGAGGGGTAAAATTTACTATTCCCACTCCAGTGACAGCAACAGTAGAAAAAGTGTTGGATAGTGGAGGGGCAAAAGTTACTATTCCCACTCCAAAGAGTGCAACAGTAGGGAAAGTGTTGGATAGTGGAGGGGTAAAAATTACTATTCCATCTCCAGTGAGTGTAACAGTAGGGAAAGTGTTGGATAGCGGAGGGGCAAAAATTACTATTCCCACTCCAAAGAGTGGAACAGTAGGGAAAGTGTTGGATAGCGGAGGGGTAAAAATTACTATTCCCACTCCAAAAAGTGCAACAGTAGGGAAAGTGTTGGATAGCGGAGGGGTAAAAATTACTATTCCCACTCCACTGAGTGCGACAGTAGGATAAGTGTTGGATAGTGTAGGGGTAAAAATTACTATTCCCACTCCAGTGAGTGCAACAGTAGGGTAAGTGTTGGATAGTGTAGGGGTAAAAATTACTATTCCCTATTACTTACCTTATAATGCGTTGTAATGGCATGCGTTGTAGTGACATGCGTTGCAATGGCATGCGTTGTAGTGGCATGCATTGTAATGGCTGTGTTGTAATGGCATGCAATGTAAAGGCAGTTGCGTTGTAATGACTGTGTTGTAAATGTAGTACGTTGTAATGACTGCGTTGTAATGGTTGTTTCCCCTCTAGTACACACATTTTTCTTATACCTTGATATTTACACTGATCACATTTTACTCTTCCTTCCTCTCCTACAGGCATCATTACAAGTAATGTGGTTGCTGCCACTGGGACAAGAGTGCTTCCTAATGCAGTGGTACAACTCACAGGGCCTGTCTCCAAGCACATCGCGATAACACACACAGGTAAGCCACTATGTTGTCAATGTCAATAACGGACAGGAGGGTATTTGCATACCTTTGTTTGCTGGACCATAACTGTTTATTTTTTGAAGTTTCATTTTGATGAGCTAATTTATTCAACTATAAGTTATAGTGTCATGTTTTAACACAAATATGCTCATTCTTTTCTGGTCTCATGCACTTTTAAGAGCCTATGTCTTCATCCCATCCACCACCTCAACGTCTGCTCGTAGGGCTATTTCAAACCGGCACTGGCCACACACAGCAGATGGATGGAAGAGACTGGTAAGTATAGTGCTTGCTCTTTTGGGTTATGGCCAAACATATCACTCTCTTCATAAGTGACAGGATAGGTGTCAAATTTTAGACATCGGGATATCCTTCCATGGTCTGATTTCATTTAATTATCGACTGAGAAATACTTTGCTACTTTTTAATGCTATGACATGGTATTGTAATGTCAGAATAGTAATCTTTCCCTTAGTCCAATTGATAACAAACAAGAGATGACCCTTTTTGATTGTTTTACTGTGTATCCAAAACATAATCATACCATCAGAATGTATGTCTTTGGGTGTCTCATCACTCTGTATATGACTCTTGTGTGAGCCACAGGGAGACCCCAACCTTGGGTGTCTACACTGCAACCAGTACCACAAATATCAGGGGGAAACCTAGCAGCAACACTTTGTTTGTCTACCATCTGTCAATCAGGTAAGTCTGTGAATATCTGAAATCTATCACTGTACCTCGTCATCTTTTATGTTGTTTGTGGTGAATTATTAACCACAAAATGTATATTATGTATTCAACTTTTACCATCTTCCTTTTGCAGGTACTCAGAACACTGACTCTGATAATGATAATGCACCAGCCACAAGTGGAGGACAGTGGGTAATTGCAGGAGACAATCCTATATCCCTCCAAGCAGCTATTTTGACAGCCTCTACTTCAGAAGCAGAAGATAAGAAGGAGATGAAGGGGATTGTTGAAAACATCAAGTATGGCCACCTCAAAGCTGGCCATCAGTCTTCCCTGACCATCTCTCATGGGGATCTGCAGGAACCTCAGTTAACTTCCCCACACAGGTGCATCTCTGGCCTTTTCTCAATCATGTATGAGACAGGACACCTCTGATGAGGGGGAGCTCTCCACTTCATTAGTCCCTGCAACACAACTTTGAAGATGTCAATCTTTGTGATAAACAACCTGCTGGCTATATCAGATTTCCATAGATGGGGGGTGTTCCCATGGCCAAATCCTGCACCCTAGGAGTATCAGTCTTTCAAAATTTCCATAAGCAGTCCACTGTGCAGGGGACATGCATGGCACAAGCGGACAAATCTGTGTGAGATTGTGAACAAATGTAAAGGACTTTATCAGATGGTTGGAAAGCATACCCTTGCATTGAATAAAATTGTGAAATAGTACCAAGACATGGGAAAGATGGCCTGTGAACATCTTTGTTTTTTGAGGGAAGATAGTGAAATGGAAATGCCTTAACCATACAGGTGATAGGAGCAATAACAAACATGTGTCAGTGTCAATCTGCAGGGCCAAAGCACAGGATTCAGCTAGGACGCCATGACCTCAGAGGTTCACAACAGTCACAAACCCTGATGGGAATCCCTTTGGAACAGCCATAAATCCACCATCTCTACTTCAAACACCACAAATACATTCAACACCACTAGTACCACCAAAACCAGACACACTACCAATTTTGCATAGCCAGAGATCGGGACAAGCCCCCTCACCATCGCCTCACCCCAAAGGACATTAGAAACATTCCCCAATCTACTTCACTACTCTCTCAAAACCTCATTCAATTCACTCAAACATGCATTTAAAATGTATTTTGTAGACACCATTGGCAAATCCAGATTTATAATAATGTAATCTGTGAGCACTTTTGAACGTAATTTTTTATAATACATGTTGGAAATATGTATGAAGTGATTAGACATCTATATAGTTGTACACTTTACAATCACGTCAGACAATTGCACATTAATACATCCACAACCAATTCCTCTAAAAATATTAACAATACATCAAAGAGTTTTCTTTTACAATTTATGTGATTTAACTTGAAATGTATTTTTAAAAATCTTGCATGAAAATAACATATTTAGGGGCCGATTCCGATTCCGGCCGGAAATCTCTCCGACCGAGCCGGACCCGGAGAGAATTCCGACCGAATCGGACCCTAGCAGTCCGACCGGACGAGTACGATGCATTCGCATGCTATCGGACTCGATTCGGTCGTACTCCCATTGAAGTCAATGGGAGCCGGTCGTACAACGCGTACGCGGGCTCCTATTGACTCAATGGGTGCGAGGCAAACAAGGGCGCCCCCTACAGCGGGTACGCGTCCATGCGCATCGTGGCGTACATGCACAGGTAGGGGGGACCCATGGTTCCCCCCTGTGTGTGACTCGCACGCCTACACGTACAGGGGGGTCCGACGCGGACCCCCAAAGTCCGGCTCCGACAGCTCTTTCGAGCCGGACGGCGCGAGTCGGTCGGACTGCTCGCGGCGCGCATCGTACTTACCCGGCCGGGAAACGTCTCCATAGCGCGGTGCGAATCGAGTCCGAGCGAGTCAGTCGGTGCGGTTCGGACCCGTGAACGAGTCGGTCGGCGATCTCGCGTGCGCTCGCATCGTACTCGCTCGGCCGGACCCGCGTTCGATTCGGTCGGGAAACAGGGCTCCGAATCAGATCCGAATCCGATTCGGAGCACTACCGGCCGAGATCGGAATCGGCCCCTTAGTCTTTGGGCGCACATTTAAAAAAAAGTGTCTTCATTCAGTGGGGAATGTTAAACTTGGAGAGGTGGGCAAATTATCAAAATACACAAGATATTTCAGGAACACAGTCTTTTTCTATTTGGTACAAAAACAGAAACAGAATAAAATGGAATGTCCACCCTCTAAAGTCCAAAACCATATTTAAAAAGTCCTAAAAAAGTCTGGTGCTTAAATGATAGTCAATTGTCTTTAATTATAATTGAATTCACTCCCCCAAATTGGATAGAAGATCTGAAACAAGTTCCTCGCTCAGGGGCAAAGGTACAGGGCAATACTCACTTTAGCATCTGACCACATCAATAATAATATCCTCCTCGGATGCAGGCACGTGACTTGCATTGGCAAGACTGCACACCCCCTGAGAGAGGCAATACTTAGGGATATATGAGGACACAATTAAAACAGATAAACTGGGATATGTGACAACAGCAGGTGGAGTGAGTTGTTGAGGCAGAAGAGACATAATTCCTACAATCAAGAAGGTCAAGGGGAAGCATGATCTCTATGTTGGTGAGGTAGAAATGCTTGGAGTACAATAACTTCTCATATCAACTCCCACATATCCCAACAGAACACTACCTGACCATCTGCTATGGGCTTTATGGCCTACTTGAGTGCAGCCATTGAGACATATTGAGGGTGGGTGGCTAACACGTGAGAGCTCAGGAGTGTCTGGGGCAAATGTGTCCCTCGACTGCTGCTGTTTCGAGGATGTGTAGAAGGCAGAGTAGGGACTTCACCTGGAGGCACCTTTGGTATGGGGGCCTTTAGAGTTAAAGAGTGGGTGGTTTAAGCCAAGATGATGGCGAATCCTGCTTTTTTTGACCTAACTGAGATCTCTTATTCTTGACCAGGAGGAGCCTCCTTGTTTACCTCCTCCTGGCTGTTGGTGCCCTATTCCACTCCCCCACAGTAGCTCGACAGCCTTCACCTAGAGTCTTTTGGTGGTTGAGCAAGTTTGTCTCTGGCTGGGTGCTTTCTCCCTGCTGGTGCTTGGTTAATGTTCCTCATTGGTGCTTGAAAGTTATTGTATCTGCCTTGCAGTTGAGGATCTCATTGTTCTTCACCAAGAGTCTTGCTCTGGTATAGGTTGGTCAGCACTGTCTGCTGAACAGCAATGAAAACAAAAAAAACAATAGGTTCATATGTCCACCACTTCATTTACATAAAACCCCTTTCAAAGAAATTACACAATTAAATAAGTGATCGTGTGACATTGTGTAGACTCTGACCACCCTTTGCCATAGTAATATTCAATGTAAAACTTCTATTTGTATCAGTGGTAAAGTTAAAACTCTTTTTTTTAAAAACAAATAGCCATGATTCCAAAAACTTTAAGGCAGGTCTTCTATGTAGGACATCTTTCTTGAAAATGAGAAACGTATGTAGGATTGGGTCATGGCAAACAGTCCTGTCCAGGCAACAGTTCCACTGCCATGCTGCCTATTATGAAAATGATTTAGTAGTAGAATTGCCTCTTGAGTTCTTTTTTACATATGAATTAAAGATATATAATTAAAACAAGATTACAAACATGCTTTAAATCCTCTTTGGACATGGAAAAAAGATATTGCATGTAGAATTTCGAAAAAGTTACAAAATGTCTAGTTCCTCATCTGTAATGTAATTGTACAAGAAGCAGAGGGTGGGTCACAATGACCAGAAAATAGACAACACACTGTTTTTGTATGTCATTTCCTGTTTGTAGCTGTAGCCGGAAATGTCTGTCCTGAGAATGGAGGTCTCTGCCCCGCACATTGAGGTTTCCATAAACTTAGGGGAGGAGGCTACATGTTAAAGAGAGTTCATTTTTATTATGAAGATCAGCGTTTAAATGGTAAAACAAGTGTGTATGTGTAAACTATGTGAACAATTCTACATTTGTGTAAAGGTATAAATGTGATAGGATGATTGTGAAGTGAAAATGCATTAATAAATTGAGCAAAGCATGTTTGATTGTGACATTATGATAGAGCAACTGTAGGGTCTCAGGACATGGACTGGGTAGTAATCAACCACAATAGTGCAGAAATCAAATTAGGTGCTCATGTGAAAAATTAAGAAACTAGAATAATGCAACTGTAGACGGTGACTTCTACTCAGTGCCCCATTCCAGGAACCTGGATGGTGCCATATTTCAGGGAGGGGTCCCATTGAATGGTAATGTTGCACAACACACAGTAGGTTGTTACTGCACTTAACTTCAGGGGAGTAAAGTAGCATGGCCCTCATACGGTAAAAATATCTAAAGTGCAACTTAAGGATGCCAAAAGTGTGTTCAATGATGGCTCATGTATGTATATGTGCCCTATTGTACTGTCATGTGCTTTTTGCATAGACCATTGTAGTTTTCCCTATGTTAGCCTAACTGTACATGTTGTAGGCCTCATTTTCCTTAGCACACGCTACTATGTAAACACGCTTGTCTTTGTGCCACATTGTGCTTTCATACGGAACCTGCATATGTTTTTGCGTTCTGCTATTTTCCTGAGATTTAGTCTGAACACCACCGACAAGGTCAAACAACAATGCCCCTTGTTATTCTATATGGCCAGGCACTGGCACCTAGACATAACACAAAAATGCAGCTGTTGTTAATGCACACACATGTCCTATCACATAGATAAGTACTGAGCTCTGAGACAAGAGCACTGCATCCGCTGAGATGTAGAGCGTTCATCTGTGTATGCTAAGGTAACGGGGCCTGCCGGTAATCCCAGAGATCATTCATGTAATCATTTTCCTTTAGTAGCAAGGGAGGGAGGGTTAGGTCACTCTGTCCTATAAAATGTCAGAGCTTTTCTTGGTATATGGATCACTAACTATGCTAGCAGTATTTTTATTATGCACTTGTTTTCTAATTGTGGCACATATACTGCATTTCAGAGCACAATAGTTTGAATAAATATTCTAAACTTTCTACGTGTCTCCTGGGTATCTCATTGTGGACAAGAACGAGTGAGAGAGCAAAAGAGTGTGTCCTGTTGCCGCGATCTCTGAGAGGGTCGAGAGTGTTGTGTTCTGGGGCTGCCAATTCACTTGTTTCTCTGGTAAGGTTAGGAGGGCAAGTAAGGCACTGTAGCTAGTTGGACATGAACCCATGGATACTGAGGTGGTATGGTGACTCAATCCCCACATGCTGATGTTCTATGGTTCCAAGCATAGTTCCAGAGCAGAATCCCTGCAACATGGCGCCGCCAATGTTTGGTCTGGTACTTTCTTGCGGGAACCCCGAGTAGTGCTTGTGCTTGTCCACAATACTCTAGCACCTTTTTCCCTGAGACGTCCATGGTGTTAGAGGTTTCTCCTCCACAGTTATTAGGCAGCACCTAGTTCTGTTTGTTTTTCTAGCTTGAATATTAAAAGATGTATGCCCTGTTTATGCTTCACTTTGAATCATTTTCTGGTTTGCTATGGCTCAACCGGTAACTATTAATGTTACTTGCCGCCCAGCAGTTACTCAACATTTGTTTCAACATGGAGTCACTAGTGCAGTAGCTCCTGTGATTTTTGTAGTTAAGGCAGACACCGCATTCCGCTTTGAGGTTTTTTATTCATGGGTCACCTTTCTGGCTGTGGACATTAATGACAATACTTTTCATGACTATACAGTGCCTCAGGCACCTGCTGCATATCGTCCATATGCGCTCCTTGCAATTCCACTTACGGTTTGGGAACACCAAACTTGGTTTAATTGTGCCCTTCCCCATATCCTTGGGACTTCTAATGGGCCCCTTAAGTAACAATGGGGCCACATGACCAACATTAGCGGGTTATACTCCATATCCGGATTTAAATGCACTCAATTTAGTTCAGACACGTGCTTTATATAATTTCCTAGTCGGCCTATATAGATGTCTTACACAATTCATTTCTTGTTCTTTGTTAGCTCGTCCGGCCAGGATTGGCCTGCAGGCACAGCAGCCTGCTGGGTCCATAATCAGTCCTGTAGGTGTTAATTAAGTTATGGGCAAATGACCCACAAATCGTGAAGAAATCCCCTTTTGGATTGCCCAGAAAATAGATCAACTCGAAGTTGTGTTTCCCCTTACGAGCCCAAAAGACAAGTACAGGATTCTTACTATGTACTTACCCAATGGTCTGGTTCCCACTATGGCTGACTGCAACACCTGGGGGACCATTTTTGCCACAGTTTACACTCTTCGTCATGGCACTCCCTCGATGACCGTTCTACTGAACGTCCTCAAACAGATACCGAATGAGCATGGGGAAGGTCCTGCCCTTGATTTGGGGATGAAACTTGTAGTAAATGTTCCTGTCATCACTGAAATGATTCTTTCTAATCTTAAGGGTGAGGCAGCATCTTGAGCCATACCCCAACGACTTGCCATGGTGGCAGATGCCGACTGCGTATGCGAGTTGCCTCTCATTATTGTTAATGTGTATACGTCTTTAGGACGCAATCGTTTGGGGACTAGACCTGCAGTTCCACCTCTTGAAAAGCCTAGTTCAGACAAGGATGCCAGGCCAGCTTGTGAGTTTCCTAAGAAACCATGGGACAAATCTAAACAACAACAACAAAAACCTAGAAAACTCCTTATAGATATCAGATTCCTGATCCCTGTTCTCCTCCTTCATCCAGGAATCATCTGACCAACAGTACGATAGAGGTGGGCGATCTGATTTCAGACCAGGAGAGTACATGCAACCAAAAAGGGAGACACAACGCTTGTGTGATGTGAAGATAAGGAAAGAGGATAGACCTCCTCCTTATAAAGCCTCTTTTCAGAAAAAGAAAGTTGCAGCATTAACAGCTAAACATGCCACAGACGGTGAGAACCCTGCTCCTGAACAGGAGTTGGGCAGTGACTCTCCACAACAGCGCGGCAGAGGTCACCACAAATTTCTGGTGGCAAAAGCAACTGATACATTTATTACTGTTGAAACCGCAGACACCCGCGTGGCTCCACCGGACAGACTATATCACTTGGATATTCAGATTGAAGGTGACATTAAACGCACCATTAAAGCAATCTTCTGGGACAATTTAACTACGTCATATGACATTCTCTTGGTGGAGGTCGACTGGGTTCACCTTTTGTTCTTGTATGTCCTCAGGGTAAGGATGCCATTCTTCAATCTTTCTCACACCATGTCCCTGACGAAGACAAACAATCTTATGCCTCTGAATGGGCCCTTGCATTGGCACCCGCACTTTATTGTCCCCTTACAGGTTGGTATAGGGATTCTCCTTACCACATTATTCCTATACGGTCCACCCTTCAGGTACAACCACAGTATCCTATTAAACGGGATGCTAAAGCACTTATCAAGGAAATTCTTTCCCAATTGTCGCTCCAGAGTGCAGCGACTGGTCCACGTTTAGCACCCTCGGTTTTCAGAGGTGCTATGCTCGACTTCCTATGGGCTACAAGCACAGCCCGTGAATCTTTGGAGTACGAATTATGTTGATTCTTCATGATGTCAACCCAGGTGGTCTGTCCTACGTCGATGATATCTACTTAAGGGACTACGAATTAAACCGTCATTAAGTGAGAGTTGATCGCATTATTTTGCAATTTGCCGATCTTGGTTAAAAATATAACTTTAAAAAATCTCACATTGCTTTTTTCAGTGTCTTTGTCTTTCAGTGAGTGAAAAAGACTTGCCCCTCATTTTTGGGAAAAGTGTGCTCAATTACAACCTCCAAGTAGACTTAAAAAATTGCAGTCTCTGCTGGGATTTTAAAATTTTGGCAGGACTTACATACCTGACTATGCACAACTTATTAACATTCTTTATGCCTTGATACAGCCAGATTTTTCTGTTTCCAGCTGGATGTTGGAACACACTGCCATACTCAGATCTTTACAGTCTTACTTACTTGAAACACACCGTTTACACACACGTGTTAATACTACTAACTTAGTAATTCGTGTCTTACCTGGTGCAATTGGATTCACATATGTCACATTTAATGAAGGTGAAACAGTGCCCATTGCTTATAAAATGCATCGTTCACCTGCAGAAATGCGTTTTGCTTCCACTGAAACAATTCTAACAGCTGTATAGATGGCCATGCTCAATGAGAGGCCACTAGCTCAAGGTAAACACATTATTGTTGTTTCTCCTGTACTGGCCTTAAAGGCTGTTACAAAATCCAGCGTTCCTAATTCTAAAGCTCTCCGCCCTTGTTGGATACAATGGGCTACGTCCTTAACAGCCATAGAGCTGGACTTCGTCTTTGACTCTTCTTTGCAAACACAAGAATATTGGGAATACGAGCATGTTTATCCTTTACCTTTTTCGGTTTTACCTCATGACCAATATAAATTCATAATTTATACTGATGGTTCGGCTCAGCCGGCTACAGGTTCTGAACAGCAATATTCTGAAGCATGTGCCATTGATCTTGTTACTATCTACAATGGCGTTTTTCTCCCTCATATTACTCGCACACTAGCTCACGGCGACAGTACTGCACAGTTGGCTGAATTAAAGGCTTTGCCTCTTGCACTTGAAAATGTGGATCCTAAATTCCCCACACTTATAGTGTGTGATTCGTATTATTGCATACCATCTTTTAATGATAATTTACATTTTGGGAAACAAAATGATTACAAAGATTCCAAGGGTAGCACAATCAAACACAAGTTGCTTTGGGCTAAAGTGGCAGATCTTAAGGAGAGGTTGCCACATACTCATGTTATACATAAATTAAGCCATCAACGTGTGGGTGCACACGCTGTAGAGAATTCTTTGGCTGATGAAGCTGCCAAATCTGCCGTTGCCACAGTTAAAATAGCAGCCATAACTCACTCTAAGTCTCGTATCGACAATGATATTTCGGTTGCCATGAATGCTATTACAAATGGCACCCCCTTATCGAAGGGCTTCCCTTTTAAATATTCCTATCATTTAAAAGACCACAATGTTCCTTGTGTACTATTCCTGGTGTTGGAGATCACATGATTCCCAACGCGAACCGCAGACATGATTTAATTGTGCCTGCACATGAAGGTATAGCTTCTGCGCATGCCGGTGTGGCTGTCACCATTTCACTCTTACAGCAAAGATATTGGTGGCAAGGTTTATACAAAGAAAATGTGTTTTATGTTGTTACATCTGTCAACTGACTAAATATTCTACTGTGTCTCGTCCACTGCAGACACAATTATTTATTTCCAATCAGCCGTTTGGATGTATTTACTCAGATCACTGTGGTCCTCTAGTTTCTGATACTGCGTTCAAATTTATTTTGGTTGCCGTTGATTCTTGTTCCAGGTTCCTCTGGGTTTAGCCACATTGCTCGGCTGATGCTCAAACTGGTATTAAAGACTTACAAGTCTTTATCGGGACATATGCCTGCTGTGCATTAGACTCAGACTAAGGACCGACTTTCGCCTCTAAGGCACATCGTGATTCGATGAAGTCCATAGGTGTGCAAGTGCATATTTCTTCTCGTATAGACCTGAGGGTAATTCTGTTGTCGAGAGAATGAACCATGATTTAAAGCTGTGCTTAATGGCTAGGATACTAGGCACAGGGTGTGGTTCACTGAACCATCTATATGGGGTTCAACGAGCATTAAATAACCTTCCTAAAAAATCTCTGGGTGGGCAGACCCCGTACAAAGTGCTTTTTGGCATCAAGATGTATGTTCCAGACCCTGACAGTCCAGACGTTGTGGTGGCTGCCGCAACCCTTAATGTAGATAATCATTGTGCTGTCTTACAGGACCTACAAGAGTTCAGGGATTCTAATTCACACAAACATTTGCCTGCATCTCATCATTTGATTACAGAAGTTGCTCTTCCAGTTTCTGGCTGGCTTCTGAATATTGGTGATGTGATTCACGAAAAGGTGTCCATCAAGAAGGAATTGAGCCCAACGTACCATGCTCCTGTTCCGGTCTTTGGCCTTCAAGGTACATGAACTGTGATTTTGCCACCACTTCCTGGGTCTAAAGACAAGTGCTTTGTCTCAATTGAACATGTCAAACTACACCATGTGGACGATACTTAATAGTATGCCACGGGATAGCCACCATTTTTAGCAGGACTTTTCTCTGCAGCCTGTGAGCACCATCGATGCTGATACTCCCCTGCTGAGGGAAGGAGAGGCTGAGTCCTCTGTCCACAATTTTCCTGGCACACTACTTTCTTCCAATATCATGTCTTCTACAACAGATGTCATTTATAATGCTCCACTGTTGGCAAGTCCATCCGAGTTGGGTTTTCCAAGTCCTATGGCTGAGTCCCATCCTCCAGTGTTTCAGCTGAGTATCTCCGGTACTATATGGATCAAGATAATTTTTCTTCCGACAGTTCTTCTGTTGTGTACACGCCTCCAGCACGGATTTGTATTTTCAATTCCTGGTTAAAACACACTTATCTAGTCCATCCTTGGATATATGTCTGGATCATACTTTCCTTGGTTTTCTTGTTTATGTGGATTGGATTTGTGACTGTTTTCTTCCCACTGATCAATGGACATTACTTCCCGGAACGTTCCATTACAGAACTGGTCCATGGGATGTTGGCCCCCATTCTTCATCGCATAAAATGAAAGGAGACTTGTCCCTCATTAACATTTCAGTTGTTCCAGTGACTGATGGAATTGTTTGGGATAAAGTTCCTTTCGATATATTTGGTCTAACTGAGATTCTGCAGATACCATATGTGTTTAAAGTTTCTATGGGTGATGTAATAGTACCTGGGATGCATTCAGATGATTGGATGTTGACACTATAAGGTCTATGCTTTCTGAATGAGAATAATATACTGTTTTTGAATCATAAGATCTATACCTTAATTCCCCTAACTATCCTGATATGTTCTGTTACCACCATTATGGACACCATGTTCTACATAGAACTGGTAGACAGCGTCCCCATTTTAATTATACTAAATGGGAACATTGTCCAACTCCCCCTCCAGAAAGTTCCAAAAAGCAAAAAGATAAATATACTTATTTCACAGAATGTCACGCTTCAAACCCTATGTCATATAATTTCAAATTAACTCCAACACCACCAAAGAAATATATGCCTACTTAAACTAAGCTTATATATACTACTATGTTCATCAATCAGTTGGCCCATAAAGGTTATGATTACTGGAGGGATACCATTGATTTGAAATCAATTTAGAGCACAAAGTCCTGGCAGGTGCAGGGCACAGAAACCTTATTTCAAGCCTGATTAATTCCCACACAAATGATTTTCTTGACTGAAACAATCCAGCAAACTACTTGATTAGGAATGGCTAAAATTAAAGAGATGAATGCCAAGACAATTCTCTCTGTTGCCCGTTTTGATGATTGGCAGAATTTTACCAATTGCACAGAAGAACAATTAAATAGCATGGTGCAGAACGGTACATTTAACTCATCGTTTTCGAGTCCTAGCGGGTGGTTATTGTGTCTAGTAGACATCAATGGTTGTCATGCTCATTTTCTCAATTCCACACCTGGGTATAAATCAAACAAACCTGATCCCGGATATTTACAGTCAACACATTCTGGTACTATTACCACATATTCTGTAGGAAAGTTATATCAACAATGGTAGGAACATTCCACACTGCCTGCAGTACAACAGCATCTGTCTCTCTTGTCCGAAGACATGAATTTATCAGATTTTCTTTTAGGTCCTAAATCCTCATATTATAAAAGATTTCTATATGCTACCTATAATAAAATTTAGAAATTATCCCAGATTGAAGCTGCTGCACGCTTAAGATAAATTGACCAAGACAATTTGGATAAAGTGCTTGCTGTTGTTGATAATAGGATTAATACGTTGTCATCTCTTATGCAAAATATATTATGCAGTTTAGCTGGACACTTCAAACACTTGAAAATGGGCATTTTCATGGCATTACTTGAATTGTACCGATTTGTTTACACCTTTTAATTTAACACATAAGCAACAATTATTTGCCATAAAAGACGGACTTACACAATGCTGCATTTAGAAAAATTAGAACAACTCCCTTTCACCATAGCTGAAATGCATTTGGCAGTATGGTTGATTCACTGAGTTATTTCACTGCCTATTTTAACATTTCAATTCATAGTTTGCATGAAACATATTCCTGTAGGTAGATATGAACCTCTAGGTAGTAGTTACATACATGTGGTATGGTCACTCCCCTTTGGCTATCCTTGTGAACGTAGCGACAAGGACGCTTTTATCACCGGTGAAAAATGCGACTCTACTGTCGGGCATTCACTTGTTTGTAAACACCAAAAATTCATGCCGCATGCAACACTTTGGCGCCCAAGTTTTTAAAAGAAATCCTGGTTCCCACAATTCTCTCCTTCATTACGGTGCTCTCTAACGTGACTTATCTAATGCTTAGTGATCAGGCATGTTGCGGAATGCGGGCTGGAGTCCCGTATATTGTATCCATTTCGCAGTTAGTCACTTGTTGCAACAATGTACTGTTTCCCCCTCCGCATGGGATGGCAGATAGCTCACTGTGGCCTTCCATTCTGACTTTGAAGGCTGATTTTAACAAGCTGAGCAGACTCAAAGCATTATTGTTTTAACAAGAATTTGCTCTTGCATCTGCTCATGAGATCTTCAAATTGCAGGTGGCTAGAACTTCTAGTGAAATACAGTCATTGTTAAACACTAACCTTCCCTTGCATTTTTGGGAATTGGTGCATCAAATCTTTAACACCTCTAGTACTGCCGGCCTTGCCCTCTTTTTAAGGTTGCAATCTCCGGCCCTCGTTAGTTCTTTTCAGACCATCTTTGGAGTAATCCCGCCTGTTATCCACTCTATTTTCTCTAGTGTATTCAGAGGATTTCCGTGGTTATTATTCCTCATTTGCAGCATTCTCGCCCTGTTTCTGCTTCTCCGGAATGGATGTTCCTTTTGTGGGCACCCTGGAACTGGAATTGCTCCTAGCACTATTGTGAGCGAATTAATCATATTTTTGGAATGTCTCTATTACAGGACCTGAATCTTAATTGGTTTTTGACAGTCCGGCCTGCCTGGTTTACCTGCATAAAACCTGTGTTCCACTGCATCTGGTGTCCCTTTGAATGGGCACTGGACACATGACTGGCTTCGCAGACACCCGCTGCCTTGGACATTTGACTGCTAATGAGTCCCTTAGCGCCCCATTTTCAGAACTGTCCTTTGGGTTTGTGACTTCTGCACAATGCGAGGTTTGAGCCTTCAACATATGAGGAGATCTGTGCATCAACACATGGATCAGAAGAAACAGGCTCAATTAACATGGATGCAGGTTGCCCGATAATTGTCTCGGCATCGGCTGAGACTGAAGAACATGTTTGTTCTTTAGAGTTCGTGACTTGGGCTGTTGAACAATCATTATATGCGGAGTCGGGTTACTTGATGGGGTCTTTGACCTATGAAATAGTGAGTAACATTATGGATTCCTCCAAAGCACCTTGATTTGACAATTTTTTTCTAAATTGCCATTTGCTTCTATATTTCAGTTTCATTTGTTTTTATTTGTTTATATTGTTATAACAAATGCTTTGAGTGTGTTCACCTATTGATTGCACTAGTAATACTTATTCTCTCTTTAGTGCTATTTTCCTGACCAAGTGGAGGTTGTCATGTGTTTCTTGCATGGCCCATTGTAGTTTTTCTTATGTTAGCCTAACTGTGTACGTTGTAGGCCTCATTTTCCTTTGCACACATTACTATGTAAACACGCTTGCCTTCATGCCTCATCGTAAATTCACATGGAACCTTCTTTCTAGCCAGTCGCTGGCACCTAGACATAACACAAGAATGCAGCTGTTATTTATGTGCACACATGTCCTATCACATAGATGTGTACATGAGCCACAAACAAACGGTTCACTGACAGATTATCGAACAAAAAATATCGTGTGGACAGAATATCGTGTCCAAAATATCGAGGACAAGAATATCGAGTAGGTAAGTGCAAATAGATAGGTATAAATTTACTATTCTTAACTCCAGATCTACGTACCTTGAAGATATATATATCGTCAAAGTACATATATGTGGAATTATATATAGTAAAACTTTACTTACCCATAAGCAATGACCTTCACGATATTCTTGTCCTCGATATTTTTGACACGATATTGTGTCCGACGATATTTGTGCTTTTGATATTTTGTCCACCCACCCAAACAAACACATGGAACGAGAGTTCTGAGACAAGAGTAGTGCATCCGCTGAGATATAGAGCGTCCATCTGTGTATGCTAAGTTACGGGGTCTGCCAGGAATCCCAGAGATCTTTTATATAATCATTTCACTTTAGTAGCAAGGGAGGGGGGTTAGGCCAGTCTGTCCTACAAAATGTCAGCGCTTTTCATAGTATATGGATTATTAACCATGCTAACAGTATTTTATTATGCATTTGTTTTCTGAATGTGGCACGTATACTTTATTTCAGAGCACAATAGTTTGAAGAAATATTCTAAACTTTCTTCGTGTCTCCTGGTTATCACATTGTGGACAAGTACGAGTGAGAGAGCAAAACGGTGTGTCCTGTTGCCACAATTCCTGAGAGAGTCAAGAGTGGTGTGTTCTGGGGGTGCCAATTCGCTTATTTCTCTGGTAGGGTTAGGAGGACGAGTGAGGAACTATAGCTATTTGGACTCTGACTCATGGACACTGAGGTGGTATGGTGACTCAGTCCCAACAAACTGATGTTCTATGTTCCAAGCATAGTTCTGTTACAGAGCAGAATCCCTGCAACAGTACCTTCAGTTGAGTCTATATGGTTGAATATCTGAAGGATGTGAGGAGATGGGGAGACAGAGCATACCCCCATCACCAGCAACAAAGATGTCATAGTTATTAAGATGAGGTTCTATTCTAAATGTACTATATTACATATACACCTATGCTGTAACTGTTAGGCTAATGTGTTAATGTGTGTCTAGTGAGCAAGTGTGTCCAATGAGCAAGAGTATATTTGAGATGCTGTCCTTCAGATGCACATGCAGCACCAGTATCATTTATCTATGAGCCATATGTCACCAACAACCCCAGAAAGCAACTGATGTGTGAAAGGTGATGGGCGCAGTGGTGTAAAATTTGCCTCCACAGACCCCGCAGTGCGAGGGCCCCTGAGCTCCAGGGGGGCCCCTCCAGCACTGTGCATGGGCAGCGGGCCCCTGGCCTGAGAGCTCCTAACTGGGCCGAGGGGCCTCTATGTCTTTGCAGGAGGGGCCCTCAAGGTTTGTTACGCCACTGGACAGACAAACGGCAGGTGTAGATGTCATTTTTGCTTTCAAGAAAGGCAGAGTACACAACAGTAAAGCTGGCCTTGGCATTGCAGACAGCTTGCATGTTGACAGAATGCCAATGATGTCTATTGTGTGTCTCCTGTGGAGTGGTGGTTGTAGTACCACAAGGGAGGTAAGCAAAGGCACAGAATTTCAATTCCATCCTTTGCTGTTCCTCCAAAGACCGTGGCATGGTGATAAACTGATGCAATCTGCTGGTGATGCATTTCGGTACCTCGCAATCATCGAGATTGGCTTGCCTGTGAATTTCCTATTTTGTCAGAACGGACCTACTGGAAAGACCCAGTGACCATGAAATCAAGTGCAACCAGTATTTTGATATTGTCTGGGCTGGTCTAGGAGCCAACTGTAGGTGACTAAACTCCCTACTCCCAGTCTGACACAATTTCAAGAATCACTTCTGGGGAGAAGCAGTATCAGGCAATGACTGATTCCCTGGGCATGCAAAAGATGTTGATCCTGTGCCTGAAAACTCTCTCTCTCTCCTTCTCAAATATGTGATTCTCAAAATGAGAGGCAATGCTTTAAAGACATTCACCAACACAGTGAAGCCCAATAACTGGTTAGTGTGTGAGTTAATTTATTATCTGTTCAGCTTGCGTGTGATTGTTTCATGTTGAAATGAGTTTAACCCATAGATAGATGGTGAAATCCTGAGTTTTCACCCACTCCCACCAGTGCATTAGCAGGTGTAGTCCATGTGTTGGGAACCTTATCAAAATGCTTTTATAGAAATATCTAAGTTAAAGCATTTCTAAAAATGTTTTTGATTTAAAAACTTTAAATTAGATATATTATTATTTTAAAAAATTGGTGAAACCCTAAGAAATGTGTTCTATTTATTTTCATATTTTTGCATAGTGTTATTTGCTGCCTCTAATGGTTTTTATGAGAGTATCATGTGATGCTTGACTTACTCCAAGGCTTGGCTGAACTATACCTGAGCCTGTTCAGTTACTATTAGAGCTGAAATAGAATTAGAAATGTATTTTGTGAAACTCAATAGTCTTACACTTAGGGGCCGATTCTGATGCGGGTTGGAAAAGCTTCCCGACCGAGGGCCTGATTCTGATGCGGTTAGGAAGGCCTCCTAACGGCATTTGCTCCTTCCAAATCGGATCGGGAACGTGTCTTCCCGACCGAGGGCCCAATTCTGATGCGGTTAGGAACAAATTATCCCATTGAAGTAAATGGGAGTTCAACCAAATCGTATCTGGAAGCATCCGGATGCATCCTACTCCGCCGGTCGGACTTTCCCGATCCGAGTGGGTCGGAAACCATTTTCCAACCGATTCGGTCGGGAAGCTTTTCCAACCCGCATCAGAATCGGCCCCTTTGTGTTTTGTATTAGCATGTACTTCCCTAAACCTTTCCTTCAATTTCCTTTAACCTCACCCATTTTAAAGTAGTTTTTCCTCATTGTACGGCTATTTCGCTTTGCAAGTCCAATATAACAAAATCCTTTACATGCATATGTGGAGATCTCCAAATACAAAAGGTAGATGAGGTAGAGATAATCCGTTGGAAGGCTGTGAGCTGCATTTTGTACTAAGTTAACAGTAATACTAGAGCACCACTTTACGTATTCCAAAATGTAGTTTATGAATCGGGCCCATATTTGTTTAAATCTCCATTCAATAAACTACTAATAAAATAATATAATGTACTTGTTATGTGTTTAATATGCATTACTTTTAAATTGTTAAAAAAAATATTATATTTTTAAAATTTGCAATTATGTTAAATTGCTTTTTTTCCAATTTGACTCCATTCCATAAAATGCTAGAAAAAGTGAATAACAATGGTTGTGGAGTCTAACTTAACATTCTAACTCCAGTCCCAAAAACATTGAGGAATATGCATAAATTGTGTGGGGATATAATTTACTATTCTAACTTCATTCCCACAGATATTGTGGAAAGGTCAAAAATTTGGAGGTGGAATGGGTAAAATGTACTAGTCTATCTGTAGGTGCACAAATATTGAGGGAAGTGCATACATGTGTTCAGATGAGTGTCAAAAATACTTTTCTAACTCCAGCCCAACATATATTAGAAAAAGTGCTTAACATTGGGTGCTGCATAGATATTATTCTAGCTCCAACCCCACAACCAAGGTAGAAGGTACATTCATTTAGGGAGGCAGGGTAACTATTTTAGTTCTAGCCCCACAGGCATTGTGGAAAGTACATTCATTGGGGAGGGGGGTGTAAAATGTAATATTCTATCTCCAGTCCTTTAAACATTGTGGAAAGTGGATTAATTTAGTGGAGAGGATAAATGTACTATTCTGACTCAATTCCCACAAATGTTGTAGAAAGCATATAAATTGGAGGTGCGAGTTGTACTATTTCAACTCCTGCCCCATAAACACAGGGAAGCGTGCATACATTGGGGGTATTTGATAAGATGTACTATTCAAACTCCAATCTCACAAATATTGGAGAAAGTGCATAGATTGTGGGATGAACATTTACTTTTCTAATTTCAGTCACGCAAACATTGTTGAAAGTGCTTAAATTTGGGAAATGAGATGCTAAGAGTAACTGTTCTAACTCCAGTCAAACAAACATTAGGAAAAGCACATACATTTAGAGGAGGGGGGCTAAGATTTACTAACCCAATTCTATTCCCACAAACATGAACATTTCATAAATCTGTAGAGTGAGAAAAGATACTGTTATTCCTCTAATCCCACAAAATTGGTTAAAGTGCAAAAATTGTGCGGTGGGGGTCAGAGTTAAGATTTACTTTTTTAACTCCAGACCCACAAACATTGGGGAAAGTTCATAAATGTGTTCGGGGGTGTTGGGGAATTGTACTGTTTCTAACTCTAGTCCTACAAACATTGGGGAAAGTACATAAATTTGGGATGGGATATAATGTGTTATTCTTCAGACGCACAAACATTGGAGAAAGTGAATAAATTGGACAATGGGAAGAAATATGCTTCCCTAACTCCAAACTCACAATCATTGGGGAAATGGAATAACATTTGGTGGGTCCGATATACCATTCCTCTGTATAAAAGCAAAACCTCAAAATAGTATACCAAATAAAATAATTGAAAATCTAAAAATCTCAAAATCCCATCTTTACAAGCTATAGACTAATAAACCCATAAATAAAATACAATAGTAAATGATACAAAAACTACAAAACTGAACCACAAAATAACAAACACATAAGTTGCACATGAGCCCTAAAAATAGCAAATTATTTGCTGTGCACTCCGTAAGACTGCTTGACTGTACCTGAAAAGACTACTTTGCTGCCTAGAGCCTACCTTGAGCCCTCAGAGGTCAGCCCTGGTGTTTGAGCCCTGCATCTTTCTCCTGAATCCAGGACTACCAAAATGACTACAAGGGCTAGTTTACTGGCATCCTGTTCAGAGCCACAGGGATACAAAAAACTCCAACCATCTTAAACCCACACCTGGACCCAGCCTAAGTGACTTCTGAACCCCCAAGTAGTGTCCCACCAGTCCTGAACCCTTAGTTGTGGTGCTAAAGGTGGCCAGATAGCCAAAATCCAAATTGAGTACTTGGAAATATTTTGGGCTAAAAACTGCTCTGAGAAGCGAGGGATGACTAGGACCAAACTGCTCATTTATCCGCACAAAGTGCATTGCAGGTCAACCTGACTTTGCAGCTGCTCCCGCTAAGTTTTTCTTTGCAGCAGCAAATCCTGTTCAGCAGTGTTTCACCAAAGAGGTCTCTGAGCACCTTGAACTGTCTCCGTCTACTGCCTCCTGCCTCGTCCAATTGGAGATTTTTGACTTCTAAAAAAGAGACTACGTCCGAACGTAGAAATCTTCAGCGCAGTTTTGACCCAAAGCCACTCAACGATGACACTCCCTCCTCAGACACAGCCTGCAGCCTTGCCCTGATGAACTTTACCTTCTCAGAACATTTTCCTTGAAAATTCTTCTAATTCAGAAGGTAAGCGTCAACTGGGCCCAATCCACATCTTGTATCCAACCCGTGCTCTATCGCAATCTGCCAAATGTTTCGACTTTGATCCGGTCTTGTTTGATTAGATGTCAGTGGTTGGCGTTTTAATCTTTTAGGCGCTAGTTTTTACTAAAACTTTAAAAATGTATGACTCCTCTTTTACTGATTGGATTTTTGTCTTTTTGCTGTTAAATAATTTGTAAAAATGTACTCCAGTTTTCTAAATTGATGGGGAATTTTTTTGTATTGTGCTTTCACTTTATTACTGTTTGCATGTTGCATAAATACTTTATACATTGCCTCTAAGTTAAGCCTGACTGCTTTTTGTGCCAAGCTACCCAGGGTTAAGCACAGGTTAATTTAGTGACTTTTTGTGGTTCACCCTGCCGGGGATTGTGGCTGTTGCTTGACCAGGGCTCACACTCAAGTCAACCAACAACCCAATTTCTCACATCCAGTCTTTGACATTTCTGATCTCTGTGTCAGCCAGAAAGACTACAAGGTCTCCATGTATAGGTTTAAGATCTTCAGCGAGTGGCTTAATCCTAATTGTATGCAGCAGATCATGAGAATGTGTGCCAATTTAGAGGTGCCCATCTGAATTAGTTGGGCTCCTTCCATTAGGTTTGACTTGAATCACTCCATTCTGATGGAGAGGATCTTGAGTGGGGCTTGTTGGTCGACAATGTTAAATAGCAAGGAGCGATTGAAGAGGTAGGGATTGTTGACTAGGTCTATGCTTCACTGTTTCCTGAATCTGGAGCAGTAATCCTGTATGAGGTACTCAGTCCTGTTTTTTTAATTGTATATGAATGGTGGTGGCTTGATGGCAGAGAGAGCATCACCACTGATTGCTTTTAATGTGGATGGTGGGATAATTTCATCTCTATCAGAAATGGGTAGTAAGGTTATCTGAGTGGATGGTGTTGAAAGTGGTCCATTTGGGTTTGTTGTGAAAATGGATTGGAGAGATGATGCTGGGTGGTCTAGAGAGGATAATGTCTTTCCTGTTTTTGATGCACTTTTTGTAAAGAAAATATTTATGGTTTGGGATTTCTCCACAGAAGCTGGCATGGGTTTGGCAGCGTTTTTTTTTTTATAGGAGATCCTGTCATCTGTTGGTGCTTTGTTTATTATGGTGGTATTACGGGTGATTTTGGTTCCAAAGATGACCTGCCAGAGGGTATAAGCAGGGTTTGTTTCAGCCTCTGTCAGTCTTGTTTATATCTGCTCTATTTCTGCTCCCGTAGTAGGATTAATCACATGCTATCAATTACTTCTTGGCTGTGCCAGGGTTAAAAATGTTCCCTTTCTGTCATTGAAGTTTGGTGCTTGGGTGTCAATTGTCACCAGAAGGGCTTTGTTGAAGCCACAGAAACAAGTCTTGATGTTGGCTCTGGACTTGGAGATGATGACTAGCATCAAGAGGCAATGGCAGGGATATGTGTGAGGGTATGATATAATGGAAGGCAGAGGTGATGTTTGCTTGGTTGGACCATCTACATGAGTGAGAGAGTGGCATTTGAGGATTAGTCATGGTTGTGGAGATGAGATTGAAGTTTTTTCCTATTCCGTGCACTGGGAGTATATCTGGCAGGGTGATATCTTTTATCCTCCATGTAGAGTCTAAGATGTATTGTCATAGTCCTATATTTAGCATCTCCAGGAAGTCTGAAGCTGCTGAGGAAGATATTGTTGATGTAGGAGTTGAAGACTGTTGGGTGCAAATTAGATGTCATGAAGAAGTTGGAGTTGCATTCTGTGCTCTCATTAGATTAGAGATGAAACGTTGCAGAGTGAGTTGCTGCCAGAGGTAGGTAGCAGGAGAATATTTCAAAGGAGCTGAAGGTCAGGTGAAGATCAAGGAGTATGGTCTCTATGATCAATGCATCAGTGTGATGCCTACTCTTGCCTTATTTAGTCTCTCACAGTGTTGGATGCTGTAGTCAAATGGAGGTCAGGGCACCAAGGATATATGTGGTTATGGGGTAGAGCATGATTTCTGTAACGAAAATGACATTTAGTTCAGTGTGGTAATTAGGTCCTAGATGTCTACATGTACCTGTGTGTTGGACTGGAGTGTATGAGCTTGTGAGCATAATGTGTTGCTTGTATTTCATTTATCTTCTGGGAGTGATTGTGAGGGAAACAGTGAGGCTGGAACAAGAGGGTGTGTATATGTTTTGCATGTGCGTACATTGTTAATATGGCCATCTGATGTTTAGGTTAATAAGCTGATTAGTTGAGATGTTCCTAGTGTGTGATGTATAGCAACACAGCATCAATCACCCGTACAAGGAAGCCATCTGGAGGGATACAACATTTGCATGGTCTGTCTAAGTTGTTTGTCAATTTTACCTTGGCTTTTCCTGTATCTTGAGTGTCAGTGCTGAGCCACAGCCATGCTGGCTCCTAGAGTGTGTATGTGCTCTGCCCCTAAAACATGAGATAAATTTGGTACCACTCAATTGGCTTATTTAATGTTTATCTAAAGGCCTCTGTACCTTGCAACAAAACGTACAACAGTGGCATAAGGATAAAAATGCCACATTTGGCAAGCAGTGTATATGTACCCCATCCACACGCTTGATGTGAAAATATTGCTTCAGGGTCACCATTGTGACCTGGCAGGCTGCTGCTTCAAACCTTCAAGTCACACATGGCAGAGGGAAAAGGTTCTTGCATGTAGGATAACTTACTCACAAACATTAGCTAAGCCACCCCTAAATATGTCTTGTTGACGAAAGAAAGGCCTAGGTGTTTAATATCTTAAAGTGGAAAATGCTACATATTAAAGTAAAGTGTGCCCCTACAATGCAGAGGTACCAAATGCCGCCTTCAATATTTAAGCTCAGTAGCATTTTTCTTTGCAGAGTTGTGATTAAAAGTCACATTTTGCAAATTTGTCCAGGAAAATGCCTAAACACTTTTATTCAAAGTTCCCTTTTAATATGTTTCAAAATCTTGGGGGTTATTTAGAGTTTGCCACATAGGGTACTCTACTACAAACAATGTGGCATACCCATCCTCCAAACTGACAGTCCCCCCACTCTGTTTAGTGTTGGGCAGACCATCCTGTTTCCACTGGCAGTGCTGGCTCCACTAGCAGAAACCTTAAACCAATGGTCCAACGGAACTGGGGCCATCTGTGTAAGTACGTATGACTGCCCACCCCTATCTGGATGCAACAGTGTCATGTACTTTTTTTTCTATTTGAGGCCTCAACAGGAAAAAGGGAAAACACCACCATTCCCTAGGGGAAAACTCCCAGAGTTTCAGGATCATTAGCATTTTGTTTTATTGAAACAAACTCCTGCTTTAGAGGTTTGTTTTTGTAAAACCAAAAGGTTTTCTGAGCGGCCTTATGAAGCATGAGGGCTGCTCAGCAAACCTTAAGTGTCTGAGGAGCCGTCGTGGTTCGGCTCCTTTGAAGACACAGATATCTCCACCAGGCCAGCAGAGATCTTTGAATATGGCAGCCCGTAGTCCCCCATAGCAGAAACGGTAATTAACTCTGCTCTTCTGCTGGATGGTGGGCTGCCTGCCCCACCCTAAACTGGGCGCCTAGTTCAATTGTGAAGGAGGAGTTTTGATAGCTATGTTGTTTAAAAAGACACTTTGTGAGATCTGCCTTCTCCAGTAGTAGTTAAATCAGTTCTGTTGAGCTTCTTGCTGACAACGATTAAGCATTCTTGAGGCTTCTGTGCTAGTGAAAAATAGGATTGCTTCTGAGGGTGGAAATGAAGCGGAGGGAAACAATACTGATCACTTATCTGGGCATGAGGCAGTTACAGTGGTAAGGAACAAGTGATCAAACAAAGGGCCCAGCTGAGCCCTGGATTTTGAGATGGGTATTCTAAATGGTGCTTGCATGTAGGGAGACATTCAACAGAGGAACCCTCTTAGACATTAATCTCTTCTCCCAGTAGGGGAGAAACCTGTTCCTAGATCAGTCAGAGGGGCTGGTTTCTCACTTCCATAGGGCAGTAACTTAGTGGGAACAAGGAGCTCTGAAGAGTGTACTCAGGCTCCTACCATTTTGAACAAAGTCCTCTGTATTAGTTTCCGGGCAGGCAAGACTGGAATTGCTGTAATAATGGAATGGCTGATGGAAGGACTTTTGTGGGAATTGGGTTGGTCAATAATTATCAACAATCACAGGACCAAAATGGCAACTCAGCAGCAGTGCATAAAAACAATCTTGGGCCTGGTGATGAATCAGAAGAAGGAAGAATACTTACTGGCCCTGCTATTGAAGGAGCCCTAGGTGCATTCTGCTCCCCACTTGGATGAAAGAGCTTTAAGTGTTCTCCAAGAATCTGTTCAGTGTCCTCTTGATCTTCCTTAGCGATATGAATGGCTGAAGAAAGGCTCCATCTTGTGTGAAAAAAACAGTTGCCCAGTTGGTAATGGACTGCACTGTACCCTATGAGATCGCTGCCTTGAGAGAGTCCTGGACCCTACCAGCAACCCTACCTTGAAGCATGACATTTGTGAGAGAGAACAGGAATTACTTTCCAGCATCTTTTCTAAGTGGGACTTTGTCCTCTGGAGGTACAAGTGCACCAAAGATCCCATGAAATGCTTGCCCTTGCTGACTACAAATTACAATTTTGTTAGAGTCCATCACCAAGTTATAGTATGTGACCCCATGGAGCCCTCATCACCTAAAGCCTCCTGCCTTCCCCACTGGAGATTTCTGAGAACCAAAAAGGAGACTAAGGGGCATATTTACAAGGAAACTGTCAGAGCGCGGCATTAAGCCAAATTGGGATGAGCCATATTTACAAGAATGCGGCGCACCCTTGCGTTTCCCCTATCGCTAGCGCTAAATTTAGCTGCCTAGCGCCAACGCAGGCACCCTTGCACCATAGTGCAATGGTGCCTGCATTGTGGGGAATGATTGTTCATGTGCAGTAAGGTGTCCCTTCCTGCACATAAACAATCAGTAATGGCGATTTGCAACTTCTATATGTGCTGCTTTATGCAGCACCAGCCATGGCCGCTGCAGGTAAGAGCAGTGGGGCCGGCTGGGCGGGATTTTGAGAGACGACCACGAGGAAAAATTAATTATTTATTTAATTTTCCCTCGTGGTCATCTCTCGAAATACCCCCCAGCTGGCACCACCTCTCTTACCTGCAGCGGCCGCAGCTGCTCAGCACACATAGAAGTTGCAACTCATCATTTTTTAATGATAGTTTATGTGCAGGAAGGGACACCTTCCTGCACATGAACAATCACTAGTGGCGATTTGCAGTTTTTATGTGTGCTGCACAATGCAGCACACATAGAAACAGCAAAAACGAGGAGTAATTAATCATTTCTCCTCATTTCGCCAGGATTAGACCAGGTTTTCCCTGGTCTTATTTTTGGCACTGCCCCATATTTATGCCTCATTGTAAATAGGGGGCAGCATCAAAAAGCAATGGATGCTGCGGCGGAACGCCCACCGCTACACCCATTGCCCACCCCTTTCACGCTAAGTGCAGCGTGAAAGGGGGCCTTATTCACAAGGTTGCGTCAAGCCACATTAAGTGGCTTAATGCCACCTTGTAAATAAGGCGAAGGGCTTATCACCACCAGAAAGTCACAAAAAGTGACATTCTGGTGGCGATAAGCTCTTGTAAATATGCCCCTAAGTCTGATAGGAGGACCGAGGACTGGGGCAAGGCTGCCCAAGCAGTCTAGCAGCTAAGTAATTTCAGCAGTTCTGACAATCATTTTGTCCCATTCAGAGCTTTCATTACCAATGCTAAAGGCTTCAGCAGGAACTGGGTATTGATGTACGTAATATCGAGGGACCATCTAACTTCAGGCTTCTGCCTTTTGACGCAGCATGGGCGTAAAAGTGACTCAGTGAAATCTTGTAGATTTCACTGCATCACTTTTACGTGGCGTACCTGTGAGGGAACGCCCACCCTGCGCTGGAACGCCCACATGAAACCTGACGCAGGTTTCATGTGGCGCAGGGGTTTACATCGTGACGCATCTCCCTAGATGCGTCACGTTGTAAATATTGCGCAACGTGGCGCATGGTTTGCGTCACCGCTGCGTCACATGAGTGACGCAACGGCGGCGCAAAAGTGGCGCAAGGGGCTTGTAAATATGCCCCTGAGTGCTTATTCCTACGAGCATGGAATGGAATTGACCTCAGTGTATCCTGTTCTGTGTGCCTCGGGCCCTGGTGAGTTTAACGGACATAAGCCACATCCTTCAATATCTTTGTCATTCAATATGTTAAGTCACCATGATGGTGCCTTTAGGACTGAGGTTGAAGTCTTAAAAATGGTTTAATGTTTAATGTATATGTGTGAGGTGAGTCTGTGGGGACATGTCGAGCCCAACCTTTGTGTGATGTGTGTGTGTATGTGTGTGCGTGTGCGTGTGTGTGTGTGTGTGTGTTGTATCAAGAGACACGCAGGTCTGAGTGGCTTGTGAGTGAGCTATAAACTGAAGCTAGCATATATTTAATCTGAGAGGCCCACTTTGCATCCTTGTGGTACGATTCAGAAATATGTTAGGATCATTTCCATATGTCAATAATTAACCAGTACAACAGGATAGAACAGAATCCATGTCCTTATTTGTATATTTCTCATATACTGTGAAGCTTAATGTGTGATGCAGAAATAATGAACAGAGGTATGCGAATATTTCAACTTTAAATGTACATATTGACTGAAAAAAATGTTTTATTCATTATCGAGCAGTTGGTAACTGAAGGCATACTGACAATGTATGTTTTATTCATACTGGTCCCTCCATTTATCAGAATGCCGAAATGTTCAGGACACAGGTGTCATTGTTCAGCTATGTCATTAGTGTTTGTGTGAATCACATTCTGCTTTTGGGATGGTCTTGATGCTTCTAAAGGTAGTCCTTCACCTTTTCAACTGATTTTCAGTTATCCATTTCAGGCCTTGATTACAAGTGCAGGGCTAAATTCCAATCCAGTAGGCCAAACCTAGGTGGAATAAGCCCATAAAAAGGCCAAAAATGTGGAATTCAGTATGTTAAATACAGATTCTGTATGTTATGCCTCATTTGCAAGTTAAAAATTTGGAATGGAAAATATTTACCATATGTGGTAAATACCTCACTCTGAGGGAATGATAGTTACCACTTGTGGTAAATAGCTCATCTATTCTGCTTAACTTGTAATGAGGGTCTTAGACTGAAATCTGATGCTGCTTGTGATTATGTGTTACCGGTTTTGTGTTCTACTTCTCATCTTGGTTCGGTGAGCTTTCAACCAATCACTACATAAGAGGCTGTTATGAAGGCTACTACAGTTTATGATGTCAGGCACAGGAAGTATTGAATGTAATTGTATTTCATACACAATTCAGATTTACCATGTAAAAAGTATCTAAATTGATTGTTAAATGTGATTTTTAGGTTTCGTCTGCACAGCGCTTGCGCTGTGCTTGTGAAACTCTTGTATTTAATATATCTTAAAAGGTGCTCTTATCAGTTCCCGGGGCCGAAATACTGTGTTCATCTGCATTGTGTGAAGTACTTTCCCTAGCTGCACACATTGAAACCGTGTCGCAGCCATTGTTGCATGTTGTTTAAGTACAGCATTTTCCGGCGACCATTGCACACATTTAAAACATGATTACACTAACTACGATTACATGTATTTAAAGCTTTTGTTGATTGTGTACTGTTGGCGGCCCTTTACCATACGTTCATTTACAGTCCTTCTCCCTCTGTACAAGACACTCAGGGGGATATTCACAAGGAAGTGGCGGAGAGAGGCGTTAGCCTTCTTGGCTTAGCGCCTCTCTCCACCACTTCGGAAAAGCAAGGCTGCACCATATTCACAAGGACATGGTGCAGCCTTGCTTTTCCCCCTGCGATGGCGCTAAGTTTCGCAACTTAGCGCCAACGCAGGCACCCTTGCACCAGAGTGCAAGGGTGTCTGCAAGCAGGGAGGTTTGTTTATGTACAGGAAGGTGTCCCTTCCTGCACATAAACAAACCTAAAATGCTAGTTGTAACTTACATGTGTGCTGCTTCATGCAGCACACATGTAAGTTACAAAATGGCATTTTAAAAAAAAGGTTTGTTTATGTACAGGAAGGGATACCTTCCTGTACATAAACAAACCATGGCATTTTGCATTTTCCATGTGTGCTGCACAAGGCAGCACACATGGAAAATGCAAAAAACGAGGAGAAATAAAGCATTTCTCCTCCTATCGCCAACTTAAGACCAGGGTTTTCCTGGTCATAAGTTTGGCGTTAGCTCCGATTTACGCTGTCCTTGTGAATAGGGGGCAGCGTAAATATCAATGGGTGTTGCGGTGGAACACCCACCACAACACCCACTGCACGCCCCTTACACGCTAAACATAGCGTAAAAGGGGGCCTATTCACAAGGCAGCGTTAAGCCACGTTAAGTAGCTTAACGCTGCCTTGTGAATAAGGCGAGGCCCCTATCGCCACCACAACGTCACGGAAAGTGACGTTGTGGTGGCGATAGGGGCTTGTGAATATGCCCCTCACTGTCCAGACTTTGTTCGCTTTCACAAAACATGAAAACATCTCTTCACAGAGAAGAGACAGCCACATTGTAACACTTCTAAGAAGACTTTATTTTCAATTTGAAGGGGAAACCAAAATGATACACATTTTTATATCGTCCTTTGCTTTGTGCAACAATTATTCGATATCATGTTATCCTCTCAGCACAAAATTGTCAATGTTTTTAAGAGCTGTATTAATTATTTTGTTTTGGGGTGCACTGACTAGTTTTAAGTAATTTAACCATTAGAACCGTTAGAAATAAATTTGGGGGTAAGCGTGGTTTATTACAGTATTTTGTGGACTTTCTCCGACAACAAATGCACGCATTTAAAGCGTGCTTACACACAGGGCCATATTCTCAAGGAAGTGGCGGAGAGAGGCGTTAGCCTTCTTGGCTTAACGCCTCTCTCCACCACTTCGAAAACGCGAGGCTGCACCCAATTCTCAAGGATATGGTGCAGCCTCGTGTTTCCCCCTGCGATGGCACTAAGGGGCATATTTACGTTCCCTGGCGCATCCCTGCATATCAGCAGGGATGCGCCAGGGAAAATGCGTCACGCAAGTTTACCCTTGCACCACGTCCGATGCACCGCATTTACAATGCGGCGCATCGTGGCGCAAGGATAAGCAGATGCGTGACGCATATGCCCGGCGGAAGGTTGGCGCAGTGCCGAGGTCATGCACGCATGCGCGACGCAACTCCAGCACTGTTCCAACCTTCCCTATCCCTAACATGGTGCGTCAATCCTTACGCCTGCTTGAAGCAGGCGTAAGGATTTGGCGCACCAGCGTCGAAATGTGACTGCGTGAAATCTTGTAGATTTCACTACGTCACTTTCCGAGGCGTACCTGCGCCGGAACGCCCCCTGCGCCGGTACGCCCACATGAAACCTGACGCAGGTTTCATGTGGCGCAGGGGTTTACTACGTGACGCATCTCCCTAGATGCGTCACGTTGTAAATATAGCGCAACGCGGCGCATGGTTTGCGTCGCCGCTGCGTCACTTGCGTGACGCAACGGCGGCGCAAAAGTGGCGCAAGGGGCTTGTAAATATGCCCCTAAGTTTCACAACTTAGCGCCAACGCTGGCACCCTTGCACCATAGTGCAAGGGTGTCTGCAAGCAGGGACGTTTGTTTATGTGTAGGAAGGTCCCCCTTCCTGCACATAAACAAACCTTAAATGCCAGTTTGTAACTTACATGTGTGCTGCTTCATGCAGCACACATGCAAGTTACAAAACGGCATTTAAAAAAAAGGTTTGTTCATGTACAGGAAGGGACACCTTCCTGTACATAAACAAACCATTGCATTTGCTTTTTCCATGTGTGCTGCACAAGGCAGCACACATGGAAAAGCAGAAACAGAGGAGAAATAAAGCATTTCTCCTCGTTTCGCCACCATAAGACCAGATTTTTCCTGGTCTTAAGTTTGGCGCTATCTCCTATTTACGGTGCCCTTGTGAATAGGAGGTAGCGTCAAACTCAATGGGTGTTGCGGTGGAACGCCCACCGCAACACCCACTGCAAGCCCCCTTCACGCTAAAAACAGCGTGAAGGGGGCCCTATTCACAAGGCAGCGTTAAGCAGCGTTAAGCCACTTAACGTGGCTTAACGCTGCCTTGTGAATAGGGCGAAGCTCCTATCGCCACAACAACGTCACTGAAAGTGACGTTGTGGTGGCGATGGGGGCTTGAGAATATGCCCCACAGTTTTTCAATGTTTTTTTACAGGACTGTTCTTAGGAAAAAAACATTCTTCTCTTTGAACACACTCCTTTAAAATGATGCTTTCCTGCTTCATTTTGAAGCCGAGTCCTAGTAATTCATGTTTGCACGGATGGACGCATTTAAAGCGTGCTTTGGTTTGCCCAACAATTTCTTCTTTCGAATCTTATCCTGTCTATACGCATTATGCATGTTTTTAGAGCTGTAACATTTTTACATTCTTGGGCCGCAATGACTCGTTTTAACTAATGTTAGCGTTATTTAGAAAACACATTTTACGAAATATATTTGGGGTACCACAAATGACAAAAAAAACTTTGTTTAGCATTTACTCATTATATTTTATCACTTTGTCTAACTTTGCCACATTAAACCGCACCTGTGCTATGCAAATTTAACACTAACTCAACATCAAACACATCCTTCCGTGGTTTCAACGTCTCTGACAGTAATTTACTGATGGCGCCACTATACCATATGCTAATTTACATTACTTCACATCCTTTACAACCGACTCACTGTGGAGACGTTGTTCGCTTTTATCTAACACAAAGGTAAACACTTCTTATTCCTAAACAAAGACAAGGCGACGGTCGCACTCCGTGTACAACGCAACGTATCTTCATGGATACTTTAATGGGTGCCAGTGGGTATCGCCTTCTGATCAAAATTTAAAAATTGAGCAATGCGTTTTCCTGGAGAGGACAAAACGTCCCCACTTGGCACACCAGTGAATCAGTTCTTAAATTAACACATTCATCCATAGTCAATCAATTCTTCTTTTCTTTATTATTAATCTGAGTCTTCCAAGAATATGTAGGGGCAGATTTACAAGCCCCTTGCGCCACTTTTGCGTCATTTTTAACATGGGAAAAGTGACGCAAAAGTGGCGCAAGGGGCTTGTAAATCTGCCCCGTAGTGTTCAAGGTCACACTACATCAGAGTTTCTGATCTCTAATTATCATAGATAACAAAACCCATCATAATTCCGATCTTTAATTATCCATATGGGGCAGAACCCAATGCATTTCGGGCTTGGCCCTTGGTCAGGGGATAATTCCTAAAAAGTAATATCACTAATTAATCCAAAGATTCTGATTACCACCTAATATTATCATATTTAAAGTGCCCTATAACAAAACGAATAGTGCAAAAGAATGTAGGTGAGTGGAACGGCATCACTGATCAATCCCAAGCTTAAAACAAGTCAAAACCTCAATATAATCCCTTATAAATTACGTGAAATAATCCAGTGCAACGCAATGGTGTAAAGATCCAGCGAACACAAGGTGTTAAATCCAGCTCAGCAGCTTATGTTAGTTAATGCCCTGCTTTGTTTTCCTGCAAGTTTTCCAAGAAGAGGAGAGGCCAGTCCAGGCTACAGATAAGCAGCTCTCTTTAAAAGGCACCAAGCAGAGATGTGGAAGAGTGTCTCCCAAAGCCCTGGGTGGCATGTGCTGAAACACATATGGATTGCCTGCAGGCAGGTAGGGGCTGGGTGGAACATTTGTTTTCATTCTGTGGCATGCAAAATCTAATTCCTATGAAATTCGCTTTCAACTACCATGGAAGTGAGAAAAAGGCGCACAAACCGATATCTGCTTCCTCAAGCAGTTCCTGTGAATCTCTGTAAGCAGTTGAGTGAGAACAATATGGACCAGACAAGCTGCCTGGTTTGTGGGCTAGCAGTTCGAGCTAATATTCTTGGACCTCATTTTGCCTGAAGAAGGCACACAAAGTGCATGAACTGCGAAATCCACTTGTTTCTCGGGTTCATCAACAAACCGAATTCGATCAGTGTTTGTAGCTCAATTTCAATCTGCAGGTGAATTAAAACAGTCAAGGCCATTCGCTCTCATTTTATAAAAATGGGTACAGAGCTATTGGCTTTGCCAGTGTTTGCTTGCTATTGCACGGTTTATGGCCAAACCATTCTAAGATAGATATCCATGCATGTAGAAGCACTGGCAGACAGTGTAGAAAAATCATTTAAAGATGACTATCATGCATAAGTCAGCGTACGCTTGCACCAAGGGCTACCTTGGAATGATTTTTGTTATAATTGGAAAGAAAATATTCCAAGAAGGCCGTCTGTACATGCTCATGCACGAAGGTCGTCTTGCAATTATTTGATTTTTTTGCTACACCTTATTTTTAGAGCTCCCTTTTTTATGGCATTTTTTGTTTTACTTTTCCGTCTGTATCTATCCATATTTATTTTTTGCTAATTTTTATCTGTATTTATCCATATTTATTTTAAGTTTTGTGAAAAAATGAAGCTGAAATGTGTATATTTCTGCATTTATTTAACCAGTTAATGTACACTCGTGCCTCAATGCCTGACAGGCTTCAATGATATAAACACACTCAGATGATAAAATATGCACTTATAAGAAAACATGCAATTTTTAGACTTAAACCACTGCTTAAGGCTCTTTACTAAAATTCCTTTTTTTTTAAACCCCCCTTACCTGTCAATCCACACAGCTATTGGCCTGGCAGTCATGGTTGACAGCATTTAGAATCACTGAAAAACAACCCAAATTTCCGTTTTTTATCCACAGCTAAAAATAAATACAGACAGGAAAGTAAATGGTTTTCTGTCTGTATTTATCCGTAAAAATCAGTAAAAACGGAAAACAGGGAGCCTTATTTATAATTTACTGTTCCAAGATAGTGGATGGCCATTTTTCGGACTTTAAATTGAGAAAACAACTTATGAGCATGAATGCTTTGCAAAAAGAGAGAAGTGAGTATCCTGGCATCAATGTGCTGCTATCAGGCCCTCTTAAATATAATTTTAAAAAATTTAAGTAGGGATGGAAGAGCAACGGAAAAGCATGGGTGAGGATGGGTGTAGTAAATAGGCCTGGGTGGAGTTCACTGAGTTGGGCTATGTGAAACTCTGCAGAGTGGTTAAAAAACTCGCCACTCTACACGGAGTTCCATAGGCAAGCAAAGTTTCCTGTCGCACCCGTTCGTGTTATGTTTTTACGTCAAACACAATGTGGAGTACATCCTCACGTTCAAAATCGTGTGTGAATGGCATCACGCGGTTCGCATGGGCACGGCCATCTTGTTTTCTTGCTCTGTTCATGGTGCTAAGCCTGTTTTTAAATCCCTTCTTAATCTTTTTAATCCTCCACCCTCCAAATTAATCTACCCCTCATTTTTAGGTCAAGCCTAGGCAGTGTGTGCGCTGCTCTGCGGGGCATGCTGTGTTTGGTATTTGGGCTTTAATTCAGCCCCTCGCTGGCAATTCGTTCAATTGTGTGTCATTCGTAAAAGCTTGATTTTGTTTGGCTTACAGCTTTTATTTGTCCCACCTTTTCAGGTCTCGCTTCTCGCCTGGAGTATTGGCCTGTAAAGTGAATTCTTTCTTAAAAGGCTTTTTACCTTTATGTTTGCGCACTATTTTATTTTTGTGCATGCTGCAGCATTTTGTAAAGAATGTTCCTTTTTGGTCTCTTTAGTTACATAACCCTATGCACAATGTGCGCAATGTATTGTATGCTAATGTCACTGTTTTGACTAACATATAGTATAGCAGGCATTTTTGTAGATAAAATACTTGTTTTCCATTTTATTTAAAACAACTTTCACACGCTAATTCAAAGCCTATTAGCAGATGAGAAACATTATTTGGTAACATGCACGTTTTGTAGATAAAATCCTTTTTTCAGTTTTATTTAAATCAACTTTCACATGCTAATTCAAAGCCTATTAGCCGATGATAAACATTAATTGTTTACTCTTCACATTTTGTAAATGTAGACACTTTTTGCGTCATGTTTATTTTTGTTGCAGACTCCATTTTTGTTCTCGTAATGTTTCTATATTTTTGGGTTTATTCAATGTGTATACAATACCCTTATTCCAGACGCAAGATTTTACTTAGTTTAATTAGGAGTGGGGTGAATTTATATTTTTTGCTTTCTGTTTGTGAGCTCCATTTTATATTCCTTCTGTATAATAATGTCACAAACACATTGGTATTTGCACCTATTGGGGTAGGGAATGGTCCCCTACATGGATCAGGACATTCTAAGACCCCTAGACAGTGCTGCTTGCTGCTTCTCTGGTCTCGTTGGTAATTCCCCATTCTAAGGCCTCTATGCAGTGCTGCTAGCTGCTTCTCCGGTCCCTGTGGACTTCCTCATTCTAAGTCCCCTAGACAGTGCTGCTAGCTGCTTCTCTGGTCCCAGTGGTAACTCCCCATTCTTAGTCCTGTAGGCAAAGCCACAGCTGCATCTCTGTTCCCAATTGTAATTCCTCATTCATATTCCTCTAGACAGTGTTGCTAGCTGGTTTTCTGGTCCCAGTGGTAATTCCTCATTCCTAGTCCTCTAGACAGTGCTCCTACTGCTTCTCTGGTCCCAGTGGTAATTCCTCATTCTTAGCTCTCTAGGCAGTACTGCTAGCTGCTTCTCTGGTCCCGTCAGTTATTCCTCATTCTAGGTCCTCTAGGCAGTGTTGCTAGTTGCTTCTCTGGTCACAGTGGCAATTCCTCACACTAAGTCCTCTAGACAATGCTAGTAGCTGCTACTCTGGTCCCGTGGGTAATTCCTCATTCTAAGTCCTCTATGCAGTTCTGCAGCTGTGTCTCTGATTGCAGTGGCAATTCCCCATTCTTAGTCCTCTAGGCAGTGCTGCTAGCTGCTTCTCTGGTCCCTGTGGTAATTCCTCATTCTAAGTCCTTTGGCAGTGCTGCAGCTGCTTCTCTGGTCCCAATGGTAATTCACCATTCTCAGTCCTTTAGGCAGTGCTGCTATCTGCTACTCTGGTCCCATCGGTAACTCCCCATTCTTAGTCCTCTAGGCAGTGTTGCTAGCTGCTTCTCTGGTCCTAGTGACAATTCCTCATTCTAAGTCCTCTAGCAATGCTGCAGCTTCTTCTCTGGTTCAAGTGGTAATTCCTCATTCTCAGTCCTTTAGGCAGTGCTGCTAGCTGCTTCTTTGGTCCCGTCGATAATTCCTCATTCTACATCCTCTAGACAGTGCTGCTAGCTGCTTCTCTGTACCGTCGGTAATTCCTCATTGCAAGTCCTCTAGGCAGTGCTGCTAGCTGTGTCGCTTTTACCAGTGGTAATTCCTCATACTTAATCCCTCCGACTCCAGAGAAACGGCCACTCACGCCCTCATCACCAGCAGACTGGACTACGGCAATGCCCTCTATGTTGGAACCAACAAAAAACTCCTCCGCAAACTCCAGACCATCCAGAACGCCGCAGCCAGACTAATCCTCGATATACCATGGCACAACCACATCACCCAACACTTCCGCGAACTCCACTGGCTCCCCGTCGAAAGAAGAATAACTTTCAAGCTGCTCACGCACGCCTACAATTCCCTCCACAACATCAGACCACAATACCTCAACAACCGCCTCACCTTCCACGCCCCCAAGAGAAACCTCCGCTCAGCCGACCTCTCCATGGCCAATGTCTCACGCTTCTACAGAAACAGAACAGGTGGAAGGTCCTTCTCCTACCTCGCAGCCAAGACCTGGAACGATCTCCCCCTTCACCTCTGGCGAAGCCCGACACTGAACCAATTCAGGAAAGACTTCAAGACCTGGCTCTTCGAATGACCCCAGCGGAGCTGCGCACTCCCCCAGCGCCTTGAGACCCTAACGGATGAGTAGTGCGCTCTATAAACCCCTGATTGATTGAATCCTCTAGACATTATTGCTGCTGCCTCTCTGGTCCTAGTGGGAATTCCTCATTCTTAGTCCTCTAGGGAGTGCTGCTAGCTGCTTCTCTGGTCCTGTTGGTAATTTATCATTCTAAGTCCTCTAGGCAGTGCTGCTAGCTGCTTCTCTGGCCCTGTGGTAATTCCTCATTCTAAGTCCTCTAGACAGTGCTGATAGCTGCTTCTCTGGTCCCAGTGGTAATTCCTTATTCTAGGTCTTCTAGACAGTTCTACTACCTGCTACCCTGGTCCAGTAAGAAATTCTTCATTCTAACTCCTTTAGGCATCGCTGAAACTGTGTCTCTGGTCATAGTGATAATTCCTCATTCGTAGTCCTCTAGATAGTTCTGCTAGCTGGATTTCTGGTCCTAGTGGTAATTCCTCATTTTTAGTCCTCTAAATAGTATTGCAGCTGCTTCTCTGGTCCCAGTGGAAATTACTCTTTCTAAGCTCCCTTGACAGTGTTGCAGATGCTTCTCTGGTCCCAGTTGTAATTCCTCATTCATATTCCTCTAGACAGTGCTGCTAGCTGCTGCTCTGGTCCCATTGGTAATTCCTCATTCTAAGTCTTCCAAACAGTGCTGCTATCTGCTACTCTGGCCCCGTTGGTAATTCCACATTTTAAGTCCTTTAGATAGTGCTGCTAGCTGTTTCTCATGTCTCATTGGTAATTCCTCATTCTAAGTCCTCTAGATAGTGCTGCAGCTGCTTCGGTGGTCCATCTGCAATTCCCACATTTTAAATGTTCTAGGCAGTGCTGTAGTTGCTTCTTTGGTGCTGTCAGTAATTCCTCATTCTAATTAATCTAGATAATTCCGCTAGCTCCTTCTCAGGTCCTGTCGGTAATTCCTAATTCTATGTCTTCTAGACAGTGCTGCTACCTGCTTCTCTGGTCTCATCAGTACTACCTCATTCTAATTCCTCTAGACAGTGCTGCAGCTGATTCTCTGGTCCAAGTGGTAATTCCTCATTCTAAATATTCTAGGCAGTGCTGCAGCTGTGTCTCTCTTTCCAGTGGTAATTCCTCATTCTTAGCCCTTTAGACAGTGCTGCTAGCTGCTTCTCTGGTCCCATCAGTAACTCCCCCATTCTAAGTCCTCTAGATTCCTCATTCTTAGTCCTCTGGACAGCACTGCTTGCTGCTTCTTTGGTCCCAGTGGTAATTCCTAATTTTTAGTGCTCCAGACAGTGCTGCTAGCTGCTACTCTGGTCCCATATGTAATTTCTCATTCTAAGTCCTCTAGGCAGAGCTGCAGCTGTGTCTCTGGTAACAGTTGTAATTCCTCATTCTCAGTCCTCTAGGCAGTGCTGCTAGCTGCTTCTCTGGTCCCAGTGGTAATTCATCTTTCTTAGTCCTCTAGGCAGTGCTGCTAGCTGCTTCTCTGGCCTGGCTGGCAATTCCTCATTTTTAGTCCTATAGGCAGTGCTGCTAGCTGTTTCTCTGGTCCCGTCAGTAACTCCCCCATTCTAAATCATCTAGACAGTGCTGCAGTTGTGTCTCTGATCACAGTGGTAATTCCTCATTCTTAGTCATCTAGGCAGTGCTGCTAGCTGCTTCTCTAGTCCCATCGGTAATTCCTCAATCAAGTTGTCTAGACAGTGGTGCTAGCTGCTTCTCTGGTCTCATCGGTAATTCCTCATTCTAAGTCCTCTAGGCAGTGTTGCTAGTTGCTTCTCTGGTCCCATCGGTAATTCCCACATTTAAAATATATATAGGCAGTGCTGCATATGGTTCTTTGGTCCTGTCAGTAACTCCTCATTCTAAGTCCTATAGACAGTGCTGATACCTGCTTCTCTGGTTTATCAGTAATTACACATTCTAAGCCCTCTAGACAGTGCTGCAGCTGCTTCTGTAGACCCAGTGGTAATTCCTCATTCTAAGTCCTATATGCAGTGCTGCAGCTCTGTCTCTCTTCCCAGTGGTAATTCCTCATTCTTAGTCCTCTAGACTCCTCTAGTAAAAAACAATAGCGTTTACAGCGCCAGTAGATCTAACTTTCACCGATTGATTGGAAATGCTTGTTATTTTTATTTATTGTATTAGTGTGTTTTTGTGTCTGTGTATTTTACATTTTTTCATTTTTTTCGTGTTTTTTGTGTTTTTGTGTGACTTTTGTATTTTTGTTTATTTTTCCATTTACTTCTTTATTTCTTCCTTCCTTCTTTTGCTCCTTCCTTTGCCTGTTTCCTTTCTTTACACCACCCAGTCCCATGGCAGAGCAGGGTGACCAGGGGAGCGGCGATGCCAGGCCCCACCGAACAGCCAGCAGCAGCTGCCTACCTTGCGGATGGCAGCGCCACCCAGGGGTGCAGTCCTGGGCAATCTTTTGGGAGGTGGAGGTGGCCGCACTGTTTTTTTTCATGCAGCACCACCTTCCCTCCATGCTGGCAGCAGGTGGCAGGTCTGGCAGTGAGTACCCCCTGCAGGAGCATCAGCTGCATTGAGGGAGAGTGCGCAGGTGTGTGCGGTGCACCAGCCAAGTCCTGCGCACCATCCAGCATCTGACGCACCCCTGGGCAGATATCCTAGACCCGGAGCAGGTCCTGCTCAACCTGCTAGGCGTCAAGATTGCGGCGCTCGGTGAGTAATAATTATTTGTTGTGTTTGTGTTCTACATTGCTAAAAAGAAAATCTGCATAGCATGCTGCTCACGCTCAGAGGCACGTTAGTTTAAGTTTACGTTAAGAATATTATTATGTGATCCAGTTTGAGCTATGCAGATGCTCGGCGCTACCTAATCGTTCTTGTTCGCACAAGATTTGGCTGATTATTTATGAAGCCATTGCAGACTCCTTTGCCCTCCTGTCACCATAGTATGGCCAACTCAACAAAAGTCGATACTAGTACTATAGGCGATATGATTTAGATAAGTTTAATGTTTCTGCATTTGCCTGTCATATTAATTTTGTGGAGATTAACTGTACTGTTAATTTCTTTTTTTAAAATCTTCTTTATTTCTTACATCAGCACCAAAGAGCAAGAGGAGGGGCAGTACAGAGGCGGGTCTGATAAGAGCTGGAGAGAAGGCACCGATCACCAGTTCCACTGCTGAGGGCTCTGCCCAGCCCAGCAAGTCCTAATATTTATTATCATTATTACCCTAATTTTACCTCTGCCCACTATTATACTACATTTAATTCTGCTGTGTTTAGTTTTTTTATACTGTCTCATTTTTCTTCCTCCTCCCCTATCCAATTTTTGCTTAATTCCTGCTATCCCTACATTATCTTTTTTTTTCCTTATTTCATTTTTTTTTTGGTAGCTGACTTTTTCCAGTCTGTACTAGTCTGTAGTTTTCTTCTGCTTTCTTAGTAATCTTTCCCTCTCCCCTACACATCGTGTGGTACTGTAAGAAAGACTAAGAACAGATTTTCAGTACTCTACTGTCTACTGTGAAGATTGCAGGCCCAAATAAACTAGTATTATAAATAATATTCACCATATATGTTTGTTGAGAAGGCATTCTTTTTCTTGCTCATGCTCTAACAGTTAACAAGAGAGTGGCAATGGTCAGGAACCACTCTGCCCCCAGCCCCTAATGTTGTGCTGTGTAATTCATTTATGCAGTATACCAGCAGTTCCCATGACAGTGCTGCATAGCTGGAAAGTATGAGGTCTGATTGCATTTTCCAACCAACACCATATGTCTTTCATTGACCATTAGTATTTCACCCCCTTTATTGCATTTCAATGACTCAGAGTCATCATCATCATCATAGGCTATAGCTCTGCCCCACCATTATGAAAAGTTTTTAGTTAACTTGACTACCTGGCTTTTCTAACAATGTGAACCAACAAAATGCCTAAAGTGATATTTTTGATAAAAGATACTGCAGCGCTAATCAAACTGTAGTGATGTAGTGTGTTTGTATTTGTTTATTAGAAAAATGAAGGGGAGCTGTATAATGTTTCTTTCTAGCCACACTGAGTGCCACCGGTTCAAGTGCTGCTGCAGGAAGAGAAGGAGCTTTGGTTGGAGGGGGAAAAGCAGTGGCAGGTATGGACGATGGTAAGTAACATTGCTTGCTTATTGACAATTACTATTATGCTGGCGTCGTCGTGACCTGTGATCATGAACCCCCCGCTTTAATAGGTACAGCGGTGGTTGAGTTATGGCCTCTTCTATCTGCAACTCAGCAAAAGCTCACATAATGTACACTAACCATTGTTTGAAATGGGAAAGAAAGAAATGTTAAAAGAAAGGATGGGTGAAATTGTATATGAGTGAAAGGAAAGGATGATTGAAAGAAAGGGTGGATACTGAATGGATGGATAATGGATTGGAAATTTTGGTGAAAGACTGGATGAGAGAAAGTAAAGCCAAATCATGGTGGCTATGGGTGAATATAGTAGGAAGAAGGAAAGGATGATTGAATAATTGCTTGGATGAACAAACAAGGGAGCTCTTCTGGAGAGGGGCATGCTGCTCAGCTACTTTGCTTACTTTGTTTTATGGTTATCAAAGCTATGGTTCAAAGTGGGGGGGGATTTTAATTTTTGGTCTAATCCTTTGACTTACTGCATTTGTTAAGCGAGGCAGATATGTATTCCACCCATCATCATTCATCACTCCCCTCCCTGCCGATGGCATTTCGCCACCCATGACCGAAGTGCAGTATGATTCAATACGTGACTGCAGTGTTGGCTGTGCAATGTGCATCTGCTTCAGTTAATGCGTCATTTACAAAGTTTTCAATGCATTGCAAACCGAACACACAAGATGTGTTTCACTTTGCCCACTCAGTCACCTCTTAGTACTTCACTCCTTTATTCTTTCCTAAGTTCTTCTATCCCCGCCTATCAAAAAAATGAATAATTCATTCTTGGTATGTGCCACATTTTTATGGCCATGTGAAATGATTCCAAAATATATTTCATGGTTTCCCATAACAGAATTATTTTACACCTATTCAGATTTTTCCCTTAAGACCTTCGTCTATTACAGTGACTAAATAGGCCAAAGCTTAGGCACAAGACAAATCAATGAGCAATGACACCCCTAAAATCTATAGCAAAAGCTCTACCTACCCACCTAATCCCCCTCCCTGCAGCAAAGTCAAGTTTCCTTTCTTTACTGCCCAGCAAATGAATTTATTGGAAATAATTTGTGGGGGTGGGCTAGGTCAGTGAGTAAAGTGGGACTAAGTGCCTGATTTGATTTCAAGTTTGGCTTAAGGGATACTCTATTATGAACATGCCAAATACAATCTATATAGCCCATTCCTTTCCCTGTAGTGCAGTGCATAGTTTTCACCACCGCCTTCTTACGACAGACAGGATAATAATATCAGCATTTTATAAGTAACGTAGTATCTTATTTATTATTCATCTGCCTCTTTGGAGTCAGGGTAGAAAGTGAAAGGCATTTGAAGAAGAGCAGGGTCATTGGACTTAAAGATAGATAATTGTCAATTACAGCTGCCCCAGTTGCAGACAGTAGCAAAGTACCTGAAGCGCTGGCTAGCCTGCTTCCATTAATTTAGCACCACAACTTGTACTCCATAGTACATAAATCCTTATTCATTAATGAAAGGTAATTTATTTTAATTTTTCCCCTCAAAGTGTCAGTTTAGTTACTAGTAAAAGCCTTTAAAAGAAAAAAAGTCAAATCACAGTTTTTCTAATCTGGTGTTATTCTGCCTTAATTCTTTTCTGAAAGACAGTCAGTGCTTTTTACGTGAGGCATGTGTGGCAAAAAAATTAAATTGACACTGTGACTCTCCTAATCATAATCACATCAGTAGGTCTCCTGAGGCTTGAGCCGGGAGGTTGTAATAGGCGTTTTTACATTGTACTATTGCTTTTTTGCACATGTTTGTTTTTTACTGTTTTTACTTGCGCTGTGATCTATCGTTTTTTAATCCTTCTGTCCATTGCACTACAAGTGGGTTCTTTTAGGGGACCTGCTTACCTGGGTGGCGCTCTCTGGCCTGCTGGAGCGGGGTTGGGGGCTCGCTTCTGCTCAATTGGTGGAGTCGGGTGGGGCCGCCATCTTGGGGGTAGACAGGTCGGTGGACCAGCCTACTTCCCGGACCAGAGATAAAAATCGATGCAGCTGCGAGCGCGCAGCGGACGCGCGCAGCGGGCATGCCGCTGGCGCGTTGAAGGCGCGCCTAAGGCAAGCCCGTCTGCGCCCGTCCGCGCCGGGACGTCGCCAGACGCCAGACATGTTGGCGGTCCCTCTATGGGGGTGTTAAGTTATACCAGGGAATCTCTGATGTCTATTGGTCAGCGGTCTAACCTTTGCGGCTTGCACCTAGGGAGTGCAGTGGAAGGGCCATTTTACTGTCTTAGGTGTGGATACAATTCCTACCCCACATTGCCTTTACTGCTACCTGCCCCACCTAAAATCAACTTGAAAATTTTGCATCTTAATGTACGTTCCTTGGTTAAACATTATATGGAGATCCACGACCTTATAGAGGATGAATCACCTGACGTGTTTTTTATAACTGAAACCTGGCTCACTGATGCCACAGTGGCGGAACCAGGCCTTGCACTGCCTCCGGGCTTCAGCATTCGGACCCTTAATAGAGAGACTAGAGGGGGGGGATAGCTGTTATTTTTAAATCTCACCTTCACTGTACCTTTGTCAAGGAAGACGTAGCAGGGTGCGAATGCGCCCGCTTTGTCATTTCTTTTAGTGCCCACTCCTCTATTACCGGCCTTTTAGTCTACCGCCCCCCTGGACCTATCTCAGAATTTAGATCAGCCATTATTTTGGCGGTGAATTCCTTGGCACTGAGAGCCGCGAACTTCACCCTCATTGGCGATCTAAATATTCATTTTGATCGTCCCTCCGATCTAGAAATTAGCAGCTTACTTGCAGACTTTTCCGCCTGTCAATTAAGACAGCTGGTGGTGGGTCCTACTCACACTGCTGGGCATTTACTTGACCCTATTTTTTCTAATATCTCCTCTCTTATGGTCAATACCCCTAGTCCAGTGTGTTGGTCTGACCACCACCTTATTTCTATTTCCCTTCCTCGTCCGAGGGAGTGACTAGAAGCTGACCTCAAAGCCACCTTAAGACGCTGCTGGCACAAACTTAAATTAGATGACCTTCTTGCCTACTTGGCGTCTTGCCCTCCTATCCTAGACACTGATCCAGAGCAATCGTATAAAGCTCTTTGTGATTGGATACTACGGGCATTAGACACCCTTATTCCTGCTAAATGGTCCAAAGGGCGTTGCTCTAGCTCTAATCCTTGGTACAATGAATCTTTGGCTGCCTTGCGTACTACTCGTAAACATCTAGAACGGGCTTGGAGAAAGGATTACGACCCTGTAGATAAAAAGAGGTACCAGGAGGCCGTCAAACGATATCATAAGGCTATACACCTAGCACGAGCGGCCTATCTCAGATTAAGTCCAGCAAAAACCCTGCGAAGTGCATTTTTAAAATTCTCAAAGATTTTAAGAGCAGGAAGGACCCTCCTACCCCGACAATTGTATCTGGGCAGCAATGTGAGGCTCTGGCCACCTTCTTTGTCCAGAAGGTAGAAGCTATCTATAAATCTTTCCCCACGTGCCTCCCGGACCCTGTGGCCCCATTAGCATCTTGGCCAACTGCTACCCTGGTAGCTATTCCCCCTATATCTCAGGATGAGCTTCTTATATTAAGCACTAAGGTTAAATCTGGTTCCCCTTTGGACCCAATGAGGCCTGCCCAATTTAGAGATTGTCTATCTATACTTCTCTCGCCCCTATGCCAGTCGATTAACTCTTCTTTTATCACAGCAATGGTCCCTTTGGCTTGGAAGCAGGCTAGGGTGATCCCCCTGCTGAAAAAACCCTCATTGGACCCCACCAAGCCGGAGAATTTTCGACCCATTTCTCTCTTGCCTTGGGTTGCTAAAATCGCGGAGGCTCATACTAATAAAGTTCTTTCGGACTTCTTGAACAACAGCGGTATCTTAGACCGCTCCCAGAATGGTTTCCGCTCCGGTCATAGTACCGAGACAGCATTATTAGCAGTCAGTGAACACCTGCGGACCATTCTGGATGAGGGTCAAACGGCGGCTCTGATACTGCTTGACCTCAGTGCCGCGTTTGACACGGTCTTCCATCAGATCCTCCTGCACCGTTTAGAGGAAGCAGGGGTAGTCGGCTTGGCACTGGAATGGTTTCGGTCTTTTCTGTCCGACAGATCTTTCCAGGTCTCCGCCCCCCCTTTCTCTCTCATGCCCATTCCATCAAACAGGGGGTTCCCCAGGGCTCGGCGTTGAGCCCCACTTTGTTTAATCTCTATGTCCAACCCCTGGCAGGAGTGGCGCGGGACCATGGCTTGACCATGGTCTCTTATGCTGATGATACGCAGCTGGTGGTAGCCCTCTCCGATGACCAGCCTCGGGACGCTATACAGTTCCGGAACGGTCTAGAGGCGGTCGCACGCTGGATGACCACAAACTGCCTTCAGATTAACGCCAACAAATCTGAGGTGCTATTGGTGGGGAATGATAAGGGGCTGTGGAGTACATAGTGGTGGCCGGCATCCTTGGGCCACGCCCCAACACCTAAGCTGTTGGTTAAGAATCTAGGGATCTGGCTCGACTCCACTCTTGGATTCCAGGATCACACTAAGAAGGTCGCCGGCACCTGCTTCGGTCTCCTACGGGGGCTGAGGCCTATTCTGGGGTTTTTCGACCCAGCTACACGTCAATTGATAGTCCAGGCGACTATTCTATCAAGACTTGATTATGCCAATGTTCTACTGTTAGGTGCCAACAAGGCCGAAGTAAACCGTCTCCAACGAGTCCAGAACGCAGCCGCTCGAGCTTTGCTCAGACTCCCTAGAAAATATTCCATGTCAGGCGCTCTACGCCGCCTCCACTGGCTCCCTATCTCCAAGAGGATCGAATTCAAGACATTATGTCTGGCTTTTAAAATTCTCAAGTTCTCTTCCCCGGAGATATTATCCAATTTGTTGGTCCCCTATGTCCCTGCTCGCCAGCTACGTTCCGCGGAACAATTTTTGGCCACTGTCCCACGAGTGAAACGTATCAGGGCAGGGGGCAGGTCCTTCCGTTGTCTGGCTGCTAAGTTGTGGAATTCCCTTCCTGTACAGACTCGCCGTATAGACTGCTTGCTCTCTTTCCGAAAGGCCATTAAAACTTACCTGTTTCCCACAGCCTAGCTCTTGCCCTCTCAGACTCTGTATTAGCGCCGGGACGCCCCTTTGCTGGGGCAGCTGTGCGCTTTATAAACTAATTAACATAACATAACATAACATAACATCAAATTCCAATGGCCCTAAGGGACCAGCAATGTACTGCTACTGTGCCACCCACTACTTAATTTTAAACATGTGTTTGCACAGAGCATTGTTTACAATTTGTCTTTTTTGCTTTTTGTTTTTCTCAATATATCTACTCCTGCTGATCCCCCAGCACCACCCACCGGGCAGGAGATAGCGGCCCAGCTGCGGCAGCAGAGGCTGGAGACCATCCAGTATGAAAATAAATGGCTAGTGGCCCTGGAGGATGAAGAGGAGGAAGTAGATGCCTCTGACCCGGGCCCCAGGTAAGCCAGTCCCAGACTCTAGCCTCCCGGCCATTACATCACCGGCACTCAGAGGCCCTGACTGCCACTGCTGCCACACTCTACCGCTTGGCCAGGCAATTTCAGTTCATGTCCTGCATTGGCTCGGCAACATTGAAAGCCGGCTAGGGAGCATAGAGCAGAGCATGGACCAGCCCCAGCCACGTATGGACAAAGCCCTCTTCTAAGCCCTTTTTAAAAAAACGTTTGGTGGGAGGGACTTGTGCGTGTAGAGGGTGGGAAGGGAGTTGGGACTGGGTGTTTTTTTCTTGTACTTTTGCTTGGACATTGGTTGGGGATGGGTCAGTTTGTTTGGGAAGAGGGGTGGGCCTGCTGTGGGTGGAGAGGGTGTTTTTTGGGGTAAAATAATAAAGGGGAACATTATTTTACCACACTTTATGCCTGAAGTAGTTTATTTGTGTCTTACTTTTACTTTGTCCTGCTGCCTTTTTTCACAGCCTGTTTTTTTAATCTGTTTATAAAAGTGCATACCAGTTAGTTATATACCTTTGTCTTATTACACTCTGTAACTATCTTTACCATTAGGGAGGATGCTGCCATGACCTATATTGCCTACAACAACCTAGATAAATGATTACTTATCTGCAGTAGCAGTTAGTTGCTTACTTACCTAACTAGTTCACTTCAGTCCATAGTTATCTTATCTGAATATAGATACAGCGATTGCCAACATATGAATTCTACAATCAGGAAAGGCATTATCGGATTGATTTTTTCAACTTAATCTATGCTCTACATCAGCCCTCAAGGACGAAGGATGCTGCCAGGTCCGCTCCCTGCTGCCGTCGCTCTGTCTGTTCTTTCCTCGCTAGTGGATTGGATTTCGCCATCTACCGCTTCCTACTGGACCAGACCAGATCTTATACTGGCATTGCCAGCGCTCTGTCTCCACCGCTGCACGAACCACCTGAACAGAGAAAGAGGTGCGGGCACGGATGAGATGGAACGAGGTGGAGCGCAAAGCACAGAGTGCGGTGTGGTGGCAGCAGGTGGCAGGCAGCAGTAGGTTCGCAGGAGGTAAGACAGTGCTGCAGAGGCCCCAGGTTGAGCGGAAACAGCTGGCGGTAGGTTGGTGTGGCTTACTTTCCCTGTGGAGGCCCTGCCCTGTTCTGCAATTGGGAGCCTGTTCTGATCTACTGTTTTGTTGTTCCCAAGCCCAAATTATCTTGCAGTGCTAGACCGGGTCCAGCTCTTACATCTGTCATCTACAGCTGCATCCTCTTGCTAGTCCTCCACTTCCCGCTTCCTGCATCATGGGTATTTTAGGGACCCTGGGCCTCGGGTGCCTTGTGAGCCTTGGTTATCTGCCAGCTACCCCAGCTCCCTTAACCCCCTAGTCTCGGACTATTCACTGTTCCCTTGGCAGCACCAGAAGGACTGGGGCTGGGGAAGGGAGTAGAAAAGAAAAGAAAAAGAAAAAAGCGGAAAAGTGCAGGTCTATTGCCAAGCTGGTCCTGATCCTGGTCCTGGCTCCAGGCCTGTTGAGCTGCTGTTGAGCTCTTGGTATTTGCATTTTGGAACTTGGCTGTGGCCTCAGCAGCAACTGCAGCGATTATAGTTCTTAACCTTACGTTTCTCACTGGGGTAGTTAATCTGCTGCAGATCCAGTCTAGCGGCCAGGAAGCAGTATTTTTACTTTTTTCCTGTATGCCCCTGCTACTCCTTTTAACCCTTTTTCTAGGTCAATTTGTACTCACAGCAGGAGCATAGCTGTGGTGTGGTGTGCTTTCCTGTTGTTTTCCTGTTGTTCCTGATGGTATTTGGTCCAGGCCTGACTGCGGCGTGGGAAGGGCTAGCAGTCTACCACCATGTGACCTTATGGAAGGCCCTGCAACCACTGTGACCACTAGGGCCATCAGCTGAACCATTGTGGTCCCTAGAGCCCTGGTGCATTGCTAAAGCGAACTAAGAAAAGGGGGCCAATTAGTTGTTTGCAACCCAACGCAAACCTCTATTCCCCGGAGGTACATCCTTATACCATGAGGTCAGGCCATCCAAGAGGGTCGTTACAGCCACAGTCACATAAAAAGCGGAAGACTGTTAAGAAAACACAAACTCAAGCCCAAAAGGATACATCACTTGGTAACGAGATGGAACTTGAGGAAGCGCTGGCCCATATTGAGGCAAGAACTCGAAGAACAAGAGTAAACCCGTTAACCCAGTTGAGACACGGGTGGAGTATGTAGCATAAGAACAATGTCTCAACCGGTAATCATTAAGGAGGACAATTACAAGGAGAGTATAAATCACTCAAAGAAGGGGAAGAAGAAAGGGAGACCACAAGAAAGTTTGACAGATTATAGATTCTTATTTGTAAGTAGTTGTATCAGCACTACAGTACAATTTTACAAAAGTAACCATAACACACAAGTGTGCACTGAACGTGCTAGTGACAGTGAACGGCGCAGTGACACAGGGGTGAGAAAACAGCATGAGCGGCGAAATACAAAGTACAAATAATTGAGTGGTCACAAGGAAAAATATATACAAGGTGGGTATTTTGATTTGGACTGATTCGGTTGACCACGTCAATGCCACGGTTTGTGCTGAGTAGTCGACGGCGTTTCGACCTGACAATTCCAGGTCATCATCAGGACAATGGTTACTGATTTCAGTATAGTGCTGAGATGGTAGTTTGTGTATCAATCCAGATGACGAGTGGGGGTAGCCGGCTGGCGAAGGCGAAGTTGGTATTCCAGAACGGACCTCTGTGCTTAATTGATCCAACAGAGAAGATCCATATTCGGAAAACAAGGTATCGATGTACCTGGTCCATGAGAATTGGACCTGGATGCGATGAGGCCAGCAGTCCTCGGTGGGGTTCAGTAGTTCTTTTGGCATGCGGGAAAATTTCGTGGGCATGCAATCAATGCCGGGCTAGTGAAGAACCCTGTGTGTCAGCCAAATTTTAATTCATCTTATGAGTCTACTATAACAACTTGGACTGCCAATAAAATAGCAAATAAAATCCTAGATTCAAGCTTTTATTTTATGGAATGGGGCATCGAGGTTAAGAAATGTACCCCTTCAAAATCTCCTTCTATTTTAGAGGCACTATTTCCAAGAGCGGAAAAAGAAAGAAACAAGGTTGATATTAAAAAGTCAATCCCATTACTCAGAGGTGCGACTGGCCAATTGAATAAATCACTTTGCAATACAGGTTTGCTAGTTACCAATAAATTAAAAGGAGTTCACACCTATGAATTGTTAACCAAAACTAAAACGTCATTTGATGATTGGACATGGCTTCCAGCAGCCCTTGCAAATGTGCCTTTAGGAGATGAGTACTGAGATTTGCCTGCTGCAAGTGCAAAAGATATACAACTGAGAATATGTTCTTGGAATGTGCACGGGCTGGCCCAATTTCGGGCCGACCCTGATTCTCTCTCATTTTTAAATACTTTTGAAATTTTAATTTTCCAAGAAACATGTAGAGAACAAGTAACTCCATTGCTTGGGTTTAATTAATTTAATCTCCCTGCCATACGCACTGATAAACTAGGCCGAGCAAAGGGTGGACTCTCATGCTATATTGCCACTGAATTAAATTTAACAATAGAAGCAATTGATTTGCAGTTCGGATGGTTACAATGTGTTCTATTACAGTACAACTGATATATGATGATAATATTTAATGTTTATTTAAGTGCGAGGAAAAATAAGATGACCCAGCTGTATATCCTACGGGTTATCATAAGCTCAATAGCAATTCGGCATCCAGATGCTGGTTTGATCATCTCTGGTGACTCTAACTTACATCTGGTCGCTTTTATTAACTCTTTAGATAGAATGAGTAATAGTATCGCAAATATGTGCTGCATCATTCTGCACCAGCTTGGGCTAATTTTCTTAAAGGAAAAATACTTGTGCAAATCAAGGCCAGTTCCATCTTTTAAGCAGTCCAAGCATGGCTCAATAATCAATTACACCTTTATCTCAGATAAACTGGGCTCATAAATTGTTGTATATAAGGTGACTCCTCAACTCGAAATTGACCATAACCCACAGATATTAACGTTACAACTGCCAATAAATTGTAACCCCAAATCTCATGAGCTTCTTTATATTGTTTATTCTTCATATAACTTGAAAAGGCTGGTAAGGCATTTGGATAAACAAGTAGAAATAATGAAGTTTGCCGAAGCCTTAATAAAGGATAGTAATCAGTGCCAGGTGGGGGTAGGTTCAACGCTAGATAAATAGAACTATATTACCTCATCTTTGGTGGGAAAATTTCCAGCACGAAATCGAAGAAAAATTAATTCATCACTAACCTCCCCTAATAAATGATATTCATTTCAGTTCTTAAATTAAAAAGATCCTTCAATAAAGCTGTACAGGAAGTTTTTTCCCATAGATACCGGCAATCTTATTATGCCCTTAAGGATAAAATGATATTACTAAGAAGGTTATATAGACGAGAAGTGTGGTTGGCTAAATCACGTTATCAAACTGGGCTATGGCATAGATTATTACATGCCTTTAAACTAAATAATGTTAAAACTTTTGGAAGATCATTAACGTCTCGAAAGGGGAGGCAATAGGGCTTACAGTACTAACATTATGGAGGATGATTGGGTAAGGTTTATTACCAACTTGTATGGTGTATGCGATTCAGATTTAAATAGGCAAGACTTGTGCTACAATTGCGAGAAAATCAATAAGTCAAATATAGAGAAAGTGAGATGCTCTAACCTGGCGAATAACTTGGATTCTATAAACAGCACTTCCAAATCCAGTAAGTCATACATAGAGCAAGTGAGCAGCCCTAATTTGGAGAATGACTTGGATTTTATAAGCACTACTGAAACAGCCACTATCCTGCACCACCTTCGATCAAATGGGGTTCCTGGCCCAAACGGGCTTCCTAATGCCATATTCCATGACAATATTAACATGTGGGCCGAAGTGTTGACTCCAGTGTTTAATGAGGTATTGGCATTGAATATTGCCCCGTGTCCTGGCAAGGTAGAACTATGCAGCCAATTTTCATAAGCGGCCCAGTCGACAACCCTGCCAATTATGGCTAATTGTCCTAACTGATGTAGACGCTAAGGTCTTTGCCTCCCGTCTACTGATCGATTTGGAAAACTGGGCTGCGTTGCAGGGTATAATCGCAATTAACCAAACAGGTTTTCGTAAGGGCCAATCTATCATTACCAATTTGCTGGCCCTCACTTTACTAGCTGAACGGTCTATTTTAAAAAAGCAAAATCTATATATTTGTTTTCATAGATTTAAAAGCTGCTTTCGATTCAGTTCCTCAAGCTCTACTAAGGAAAAAACTCATAGGATGGGCCATTCCACCAAAATTGTTGGATGCTATAATACTCTTCTATACCAACACTGGAGTCCAGGTCAAGTTAGGTGACGGTTGTACTCTATCTCAAAAAATTAAAACTTATAAGGGCCTAAAAAGGCTGTGTCCTTGCACCCCGCCTTTTTAATCTATCTTTGTCAGACCTACTACAGCACCTTGAGCCCGTCAACACCCATCCTTCAAAACTTGCTGAGGTGCATCTTAGTTACTTACAATACGCAGACAATGCCATTTTGTTGAGCCAAACCCCGATAGGCCTACAAAGATTGATTAATGCATTCGATGATTATATCTTAGTGAATGGCCTGGAATTGAATGTTAAAAAAAACTAAAATCATGAAAATCGGCCCGGCAAATCCTAAGACTGATTCATGGAGGGCTAGAGGTGGTCAATTGAAGTAGTGAAGACATATAAATATCCAGGAATTATATTTGACAACAGAGTCTCATTTAAAAGTCATTTTAAAGACTCGAGGCTGAAAGTCTCAACTTTTATCTACGCCTTTAAATGCTTACATAAATCATTGAGGTGCCAATCATACGATTATTACATATGGCTCGACTATTACCTGGGGGAAAGGTGCAAAACTATTGGACCTACTAGTAATTAAGGCCTATTAAACAATCTTTGGGATCCCCAGGTCAATTGGCCAAGCCAAAATTAGATTGGAGTTTCATTTTTGAAATGTATGTACTCCCGGTTTTCATCTGACCCTGATTCTTTAGCTAACACCTGCTGGCATGAAATAACTTGTTCTGTCTATGCTGATGCCTGGCGATCCGGCTTGTTAACATGCCTCTGGAGTTTTGATTTGCAGATAGGGATGTCTAGTCTTAAACAAATCCTTAAAAAAAAGAATAAAACCAAATCATTTAATGCGGATAAGACAGCTTTAGTGGCAAAAACCCCTGCATGGTTTGTGATTAATTCACACCCGTCTTTGCGAATCAAGCCTTATCTAAATGCCTACTTCTCGGCTCAAATGAAAGAAAAAAAAATTAAATTAAGACTGTGCATAAATCCAACCAAGGAGGGCACGCCGACTTGGATGCAACAATGACCAAGTACAAAATGTAGACTGTGTGGGTGGCCACGTGAAACCTTATTGCACATAGTATGTGCGTGTCCTAAATTGCTCAAAATATGCTGTGCACTTTTAAAACCTTTTTTCCTTAAGGCTGGGGTAAGATCAACCCATCAGGCCCCTATTTTGTCTTTCGGGCGAGTTTATTCCATTGTTATGTCAAATGATAACATTTTTAGCAAATGCGGAAACATTGCTGCCGTCTGCAATCTAAGGGTCGTTCTAACATATTAGAAATGACAATGGTTGCTATTTGGTTACTGACACCTTGAATGATCTGGTTTTTAAGCTACTATGGTAATCAGGTTCTAAGGAATATATGAAAACATAGAAGCACTTTTATTGCTCATTTGCACAATGGCATACAATGTTCAAAGTTCTGGCCCTTAGGTTATTTCAGACAACAGGCTTCAAAGCGTATAGAGGCAGTTTAGTGCTCATTTGCTCAATGGTTCATAATGTTTACAGCTCTCGCACCTTGGCACTTTATAGCTTATTTACACCATGTTACATAATGTTTATAGTTATTATTGTATATTCCTGGAAATGTAACGATAATATGTTATTAGTTTTATGATTACAGTGTAACTTGATAAAAGATGTTTATATGTGGTATCAATGTTCTAGTACGGCATGTAACAATAAAAACATTCTTTTTGTACAGCTGTACATTGTTCGAAGAATTAGGGAATTGTGTCTTTTTATTCAGGATTTTAATGTTTTAATTCCAATGATTTTTGTTAATCAAGCAATAACGAAATATTATTAACTTTATAGATCAAGCAATAACAGGGACAGCATCACAACTTCACAAGTAAGGTCCCCCTCCCACCCAGGGGAGCTCCAATTGTAGTATTAATTGGAAGGATTATCCATCGCAGGCAACTAAATGGGAATAAAAACACTGGGTTAGTGGGTGATAAAGTAAATCATAGCTTTACAAAGAATTGAGACCAGACTACTACATGATAACACAACAAAGGGTACCTGATAGTGATAAAATAACAAAAAGGAGCAATAGTAACTTCTTCTGAGCAATAGGGAGCTAGTATTTAATTAAAACTAAAGTTACAAACTCCTCGAATCATGAAAAGTTGACTCAAAGTTTGGAGTGGACAAGGTTAAGCATTTATGCAACACAAGGCCTGAATGATGATTCTGATGACTGATGTTCTTCTATATCTAAAATATGGATCGCTGTTATGTGCGGGTGGGCAAATGGGGACCGTGTGGGCTATGGCTTAGGTAATTGAATATCCTGCAGTAAGTTGTTGACACTTTCACCACATCCTCCCTACCAAGTGTGTGATCCATTTAGGGTGTATATTAATTCACACACCTCAATAAACCTGCGGGAAGAGGGTTAGGGGTCTGATGAATGGATGTGAAAGGGGATTTGGGGAAAGGTGTGATAAAGACAAACACTACACGAGGACAATACAATCTGTTGTGGAAGGAAACGAAGGAGTGAGCATAACACAGTACAGTTAATTGTACTGCAAACAAACCTTCTGCCCCAGAGACCCAAATTATCAGATATCTCAATGTTCTGTCTTCTAGGTTTGAAAAAATCTAATTATGGAGAAGGGAACTCATCCATTTCTAAAAATATGGTCGTTAAAAGAAAAATGATACTGCATTGCCAAATTGGATTCTGCATCTGCATTCTCCTCTGGAATGTCCATCACTCTTGGGTGCCTGTCTGGACCGGTTCGGTAAGTAAGCAGGAGTGCCAAAATCAGCTTTCACCTTTTGTTTGTGCAGGAGGCGAGAAGGCCTGCAGATTGTAAAACAAAAACTATATTGTAGAGTCACGGAGAAGGACAGAAGAAAGGTAAGCTTCACGAGGAGTGTACCAAAAAGACTCAGAGGCAGAGCAAAAAACAAGAGGCCTCAGAGTTTCACCTTTGCTACCAGTTCAACACACACACACAGCAGCATTTCCCAAATCAATGCACCTCTCTCCATTCCACATAGCTGAGTACTAGGCCTCAGAGTCCTGGTTTCCCTTTGAAGTCGATAACTTCTTTCTTGTAGCTGTTGATGAGGTAGTCCTGCCCTGAGTTGGTCCATCTTCCTCCTGACTCCGAGTAACTCCGTCCTCGTCTCGACCTGAGCAAGATAGGCGTGTAGTGCACTGCTGTTGAAGATCAAGTAGAGAAACAGAATTGCAGTATTTTGTATAGGTTTGTGTTTGTTAACTAAAGTGACTGATCTGGTATCTGAAGAACCATACAAAAGCAGTGGACCCTGCAAGTAAATCTGGCTAAGTGTGAAAGGACCAGTCACCTCCAAGAAAAATATTACCCTCATTTAGGCCCCAAACATTACAAATCATCTCAATCAAGTTTACAAATTACAGTTGAACACCCTCCCTACTATCTGACACCACATGAATCCTCAATCATCACTCACAATCACTCAATAATATATCACTCATAGGTGCACTAGTTACCAGTTCCAATCCGAGCATGGTAGTAGGTACAGAATTGTATCTCTTCTTTGATGCAAGCAACAGATTGAAATTTGTCAATCTTGTAAATCAAAATGATTTTCTTGGGCAGCCCTTCTAGGTGATGAAAAAGAAGAATCATAGGAGTGGACGATACAGGTTCATTTTTGCAAAATAAGTTTGTAAAGGCCAATCACCTCCAGGTAAAATGATCACCCATCAGTCAAGCCCCAAACTTGTCTAAACATCTCAATCAAGTTTAAAAATTCCAGTTGAACATCCTCCCTCACTGTCAGGCACCACATGAATCATCAATCATCACTCACAATCACTCACTCACTGTTGCAATAGTTGTAGTTACCTCTTTCAATCCACGCACAGGTAGGTTAGGTAGTAGGTATACAGTTGTATCTTTGATGCAGGCAACACATTGGAATTTGGTATTGGCACTTGTGTAAATCAACGATCTTCTGGGGCAGCCCTGCTAAGTGATACAAAAAAGGATAGGCATGCGAGGGAGGCAGGTATTGTCTCCAATGTCATGAAAGAATTGTAGAGGCAAACTGGTCCAGCTGCAATCCATCAATATATGTGACTAAAAAATGGTGGGGCAGCGTAAACCTCACACAAACATAATGTTCCACCAACTACTTTTTTTGCAAAGAAAGAAGTTCAACGAGAAATAATTAAAAAGTTCTATGGTAACACTGGCATCCTGAGTCCAGGAAGTAGGGTTCGTCCTCAAACTCAAGTGGTTCACCCAGAAGTTGGTCAGCTAACACACTTGATTCTGACCAATCCTCTTACTCCTCTTCTTGTGCTGTTTCAGGAACGTTGTAATTGAGTGGTATGGGATATTGGTTCATTTTGATCATAGTCAATCTCTCCACGTTTTGAGGCGAGAGACTGGTCCTTCTCACTGTAACAACTGCACCAGCTGCACTGAACACATGCTCAGCAGACACACTGGCAACACAACAAGCCAGATACTTTATTGCCAGCATGCTGAGCTCTGGCCATTGGTGCATCTTCCCATACCAATAAATCAAAGGGTTTTGATCCACATAGACCTCTTTGTGATCATCTAGATACTCCTGGAGCATCCTCTGGATGGTCATTGGTGCTGCCACTTGCTCAACCTCTTTTGCCATCACCTCTGCACTGGACTTAAGCCCAGCCAATTGATATCAATAAAATACAGAGGTTGGGTCCAGACCTTCTGTTGCTGTTGTTGCTGGTTTTCTGGTTGATGGTGTTGTTGGCTGTGTGAGACATGACTGCCCTCTCTGGAAGTTGAAGGGAGCGCCCCAGAACTGCGGGCTTGGACTCTAAGTTCTAGTCATTGTTCTTCCAGGTCTCCGGCTTCCTCAGCAATGCACCACTTGTATTTTGAAACATCCCCTTCAGAAAAAGGAATGAAAGTGGGCACAATTTTTAGTACCGTGGCTCAAGTAGTGTGGCACAGATGTACTCTTGGATGAGATGATGTCATGTTGCAGCCTTGCATTACAAACCAAGCAAAGGATTAAGCTCTCAACCAAGGCATGTGCTTCAGTGTTTTCTCTTCACACAACTGCAAGGGCAAACCTTTCAGACACCTTCTTTAGCTGGTCCTGCAGCTGATGCAACAACGGGATAGCTTGGCCCATTGTACTGTCTCCTTGCTAACTTCCTGTGTAAAAACATTAAAGGAGAGTAGCATCTGTGTCAGATATTTGACTAGGCCCCTTTTGTCCGCATCCATGGTCATAGCTTTCCCAATAGCATACCATCCTCTTTGAATGACATAGTCATTGATCTGTTTTTACAGCTCAAACAGACGGTGCAGCATGAAATTGGTCGGATTTCCACGTGTTGGCACCTCCTGTATCAGGGCTTTAACTGGTCCTCTATTAAAACATTAAACAATCTGCAACTGCTTCCGGGCTTTAAAAGAACGGCTGCAATGAGTGCAGATTCTTCTGCAGGTGGTCAGTATGTTGCTGACTATGTCTTCTTTTTGAAAAAGTCTTGCTCCACCAGATTGATGCATTGGGCCAAACACAGGACCCTGAAATAGCCACCATCTGCCATCACCTTGACTATGTTATTGCCATTGTCTGTAGCAACAAATCAAATTCTGAGACCTCTGGGTTGCAGTCATTCAGACACCTTGCTGTGACCTTTGCTCAAGATGTCTGCAGCTGTATGTGATTTCTCCATGGAGAACATGGCCACTGTTGCATGCCACCGAACACTCTTAAAACTTTCTTCAGGGCCAAGACCTGTAGATATCTTTTGCTTTACGCCTGCAAAAGAGATCCAGTGTGCAGTGATACACATGTAATCAGTCGCCTGACCACTAGTCCACATGTCTGTTGTCAAGTGGATAGGGTGAACCACACTTTGCTGCAAAGCTTGTCCAACCAATTGTAGCACATTGTGATGCAGAGCTTTTACAGCAACTCTGTCAAAATAGGTCCCACTCGGAACCTTCCAATTCAGGCAGATGGCTGACACAAATTCTAAGAATCCCACTCCTTCCACAAAAGAAAAAGGGAGGAGGTCCAGTGCTAACCCTTTTGTCAGCTTCCCATTGTACCAGCGTACCGTTGGGTGGTTGCAGTCGTAAGGCCCCTCCTACATAAAAATGCCCGTAATAGTAGCCTGTATTTTTATCTTCTTTTCTGGGGCAACTGACGCAGGTGACTTTTGAGAAGTAGGTGGTGGTAGACTCAGTGCACGTCGTGGTGGGGCAGTCATTTTATGCCATGGTGTCTCCATCTGACTCTGAGTTTGTGCCATTATGAAGTCGCTGAGGCGTGCGATTCTGCTGGCGCACTGCTTTTGACAGGCTGCTTTGCGCAAGGATGTCACCCTCTTCATCCTCAGCTTCACCACCCACGTGATTGGGCTTGTAGCTGATTTTCCCCAGCTTGCCTCACTTTCACCACCACAACCACATTCAGCAATTTTTTTAAGGTGCTCCTCCCACCGAATTGCATCATGTTTTTTCATGTAGGTAATTTGGCCTCCAGTACTATAATGGGAACCAGGCTTACCTCGACCAATACTTGCGTTGCAAATTGTCCATATTGCAATGTTCTCCTCATCTTTGCTAATCATAAAATAGTCCCAAACTGGGGAGGAGTACTTTTTTACTGGGCCACTGCCAAAGCCTGAAGACAAACTGGAGGTAGGTGGGTGAGTCAATGATTGCCACTCTGCAGTGCATACTTCTACTGAGGTAGTGGTTAGTGCAGTCTCAGTTGGGGCTTTGAAATGATGGGAGCTGGTGGTGCTACCTGTGCCACATCCATCATAGCAGATTGAATAGCAATGTCAGACTCCTCTGTGTCACCTTCCACAATGACTAGCTTGTCATCATCATCCTCCTCATCAACCCCTTCCATAATTCTAAGGCTTTCAGGAACTTTTCTTTTCCCTTGCCTCTTTGGCATCTTGCAGACTCTGGCGGGGTCCATGCTGTGTCTCTGTCATCATCATCAGAAATGGTGCTTATAGAAGATGATGGAGTAGTACACTTACTTTTCCTTGTTGGAGGTCTGTGAGCCAGCGATTCTAAAAGAGGAGGTTCTTGCGCTGCAGGATGTTCGACCTCTAGTTCTGCTCCAACATAAGTAAGATGTTCTATTGCTGGCTGTGACTGCTGTTTACTTTGCTCTGTTTCCTGAAATGATTGGGTACTACTTTGCAAAAGGGATAAATCCAATCCAAAGTCACTGCTTGTCGGCGTCACCATGATTGCAGTGGCTGCCTCACTGACATACATGGTCATTGGCTTAGGTTGAGGTGGTGCTGTTGATGGGGGAGTGCTGCTTCCAGCTTGCTCCCCGGAGGCTGGTGCAGCAGGCACACGATGTTGTCCGAAAAAGGTTTCGGACAACACAACACTGATGGAAAGCTACCTCTTCTTACTTACCACTTTCTTGGAAGCAACTTTCTTTTGGGCCATCTTAAAGCTCTCAGTTGGCAGATGCGCAAAGCTGCACAAGCGGAAGAGATTGGAGGACTGACGTGTGATGTCACTGTACAGGCCATCTCTTTGGCAGTACTGCAGGTGATGTCTCTTCTTCTCTTGTGCACCTAAAAGTAAACAAGAAAGAAAAACATTTAGTGAAACTTGGCATTGTTGCAGTTTTAGTACAGACAAAGGCAAAATTAGTGTGGTTGGTTACTTAGGTAATTACCACTTTAAAGTCAAACCACACTACCATACCATAAAATTTAATTCCACATCAGAATAACACACAAATATGCAGATAGAGCTCTTGCCTGTATTTCCATATATTCTAAAGGAGACACCTGTGACACTCAGGGAACTGCATGGGTAAATGTAATAATAATCTTTTTAAAAATGGAGGTTAGTGTACGAATATGGCAGGCAATGTGGTACTGGGGAAATGGCATAATCATTAAGCAAATGAATGATGCTGATATGTCTGCAGTGTACCGCAGCCAGGGTGTCCAGGAGGACATGAAATAATATCTAAAAATACTGAATGCTCTCGCGCTGCTGTGCTCTTGTGGATGGGTGGATAGATGGTTGGATCAACCAAGGCAAAATTTAAAAAAAAACACATTTAACAAAACATTAAGTAAAAAAAATTCAAAAATTGAAAAGATAGAATACAAAATTAAAATAAAAAAACAATCAATAATTGCCGATGTTTGTAGGGGAGGATGAGAAGAAACCTATTGTGAATCAAGAAGTAGCTAAGTAAAAAATGCAACAAATGCTTTTAATATATAAGCACTGTTCATCAAAATCATATTCTCAATATACATACTACAATAATCCTCAAGCATATTATTAAACTGATATCACATCCATCCATGCAAGCCTATGGCAAAGGCACACTGGCTGGATGTACAAAATGGCTGCCAGCCAGTGCCACATGGTCAAACAACAACAGTAAGCAAGAAGGCATGGGGAACAAAGAACACATGCATGCCTGTAGCAAAGGCACACTGACTAGATGCACAAAATGGCTACCAGCCATATAACTAAACAACAACAGCGAGCTTGGAGGCATGAGGAACAAAGAACACATATAAGCCTATGGCAAAGGCACTGAGGCTGGATGCACAAATTGACTGCCATTCACATGGCCAAACAACAACAGCAAGCAAGGAGGCATGGGGAACAAAGAGAACACATGCAGGGCTATGGACACAGAATCCACAAAATGGCCCCCAGTCATATGGCATGAAGAACAAAGACAAATCAATGGTGTCCTATGGCAAACACAACACACAGTGGACAGGCAAAGGAGGCATAGTAACAGAGATGAAAACACTACCATTAATTCAGGAATGCCAAAAATGAAACTTAACTGAGCTATAAAAACTTTAACAACAGCACAAATCCTCCCAAGGCCTCACATTTTACCCAACATATGCACTTTTTGTACACAAAAAAAACATGAAATACAAAAAAACACACAACATTTTAAATGTAATCCAATGCCATCCTAGCCCTAAATGATGTTTTAAAACAACTTATACCACAGAAACAGTTGTTCCATGCACCCATAACAAGCACTGGCCTGGGCCTACTGGATGGCCCCTTGGCAGACTAGGTCACATAGTAAAATAAATAAATATTGCAAAATTACCAAACATAGAGAAAATGTACTGAACTGCGCAACATTGCTCCTTTACAAAAGAAGAAAAATTAAATGCAAAAATATAACTAGGCCCCCACTGAAAATGCAGGCCACCCACCACAATAACTTTTCAAAAATCAAAAAAAAGTACAAATAAATACTGGTGCATGCCCTCTATCAAACAAATACGCCCTTATACCAGAGTTTTTGAACTTACTTGTAAAATCTCAAATACAAAGTCCTTAAATCCAATGGTATATGTGCAGCAAACAAGGACAGTGATCATTCCAGCTCCAAATCCAAATGAAAAGTGACCAGGAGATGGACTAAGCACTGGGAGGAGCCTGCTGGACAGGAACAGGAAGTTGAAGTCTCTGGGGCACTTCCTTCCTGTTGCAAAAAAGGTTTAAAAAAAGGCTTTTCTCATAAAAAAACAACTCCAACGGTCTGTTGAAGAAGAAAATCCACTGAAAAACCTCTTTAGGTGCTACTTGAGCACAAAAGCAACATGAGTGGTGCATTTGCAACCATACTCCACTGGCAATGTCGCGGCTGGAAGCCTGGCGAGTGGGCGCAAAGTCTTGTGCACATTCACTAGCGGCCACAGAATATTGTGGCGCTCACTTGCGAGAGCCAAAACAAATCTCAAGCGCGAACGGAAAAAAAACTCCGCTTTATGCCCGGAAGGCCTGAATTCAGCAAGCTCCACGAGAGGAGCGGAGTTTACCGCCCAGGCCTAGTTGTAAGCAGCAGGAAGAAAGTGGAAGGGCAGAGAGCAAGTAAAGCTTTATAATCCCATGGGGTGCTAAAACAAAAATAAAATATAGCTCCCAAATGCGTGCTGTAGAAGGATGTAAGTCATCCATTCAAAATTAACAATAAAGTAGGTCTGCTCAGTGAGTCAAGATAAAAACAAGAATTGGGAGAAAAGCCATCAAATCAGGAGAATAGAACTGAGGTAGAGAAAAAGCTATCTAATAATGGGAAAGGGGTTGGCACAAACTGCACTCTATCTATTGTGATGTAGACAATAGGTCTTGTAGAACAGACATCTAAAGATGTTTGTAGCTGAGGCCAAAAAACGGGTGGCCTTGATATATTTTGCATTTCTTGAAATAGGTTTGTCCACTCTTAGAAACTTCATGTACCAAAGAAAACTGAAGGAGTTAGGCAGAATATCCGCTAAGAGTGTGATAATTAAGGCAAACCAAAACAGACCTCACTATTAGTCTACACACCCATAAACGTTATTTGCCACACAAGTGGAGCTGTATTGATGATTCTCCATTGCAGAGCGAGACCCAGAGGGCAATCCCTCCTGTGTAGAACTTTTGGATGATCTTGAGTAGAAAATGACATAATTTCAATCAGAGCCTGCTGTAAGTATAGCATTTTTACTGCACTCCAAAGATTTGTCTCTTTTAGAGCTATCCGAACCTGGGTGCAGCTGAGAGCATGGCATTTAAATTCTTCTACAAGTCCTCCTTTATTCTGCCACCATAATGACTACATTAATATTGAGTACATTAAAAATGGCCTTCATGAAAGCGCAGATTTGGAATGCTGAAATAATAATTGTTGAAGAAAGTCAATTTCATATGAAGTGTATGGGGCCCATGGCAATGCTATAGCATTCGTGCCAATATTTATGGACACCTATAGGAAGACATAGAGAAAAAAATTGCCAATGTTTAATTTCCCTATTAACTTGTATCGTGTGAAAGATATTTTAAAAGAAAGGAAGCTGAAATGACAGCCCTTGTAGTTTTTGCTTTAAAAAATCCAGATTTTTTTGCCTCAGTTGGGAGCAATGGACTTTATGGCATAGGGTCAGGAGTAAATCGAGAAGGCCCTGTTCAAATATGCTGCCCAAGAACAATTTGGATATAACAATGATTTTGGTAGGGTATCTCCGCCACACTTATCTCTTCCTTTCCTGCCTTCCAATTTACCTTTCATTACAATTTCTGTCCTTCCTATGGCAGATCTCTATTACTCTCTTTCTCTCATTTCCATCTTTATAGCTAGCTCTCTTTTACCTCTGTTCCTCCAAGTTCCAATTCCGCATCGCATCACATCCCATTTTCACTAGTGGTGTGCAAACGTGCCACTGTGACTTCATCAGGTTTTAAAAAACAGCTTAAGTAAGCTTATACGTGAAGATATGTATTGTCAAGGTGCATACATTTAAAGTTAAGTATATTAAGTCTGTACTTAGCTGTATGTAATATTATAGCGATGTCTCTGTAGTCAAAATTCTGGGTATGATCTTTTAATTTAAACTTCAATCCTATGCACACGCTATTAAATTAATAAACCATGACCATGTTCAGGCCAATTTTACGTTGAATCATAAATCACACATATATATTCTTATTAACAAAGGTCTTTATGAAATATTTCTTGTTTCTTTATTCAATTCGAACGCCCAGCCAACACGTGTTTCGTCGTGGGTGATTACCCAATCGACTTCTTCAGGGCTACAAGATAAAACATATGTACATATATGGAATCAGCCGATCCACTGTGGATTCATAGGTCATCAATAGTGAACATAATTCACCCGGTGACAGACAAATTTCGCTAAACAACGTTAGTGACTTCATACCTTAAACCCCCAATATGAAAACATTTCCATTTGTGATCATGTCATTAAATATAAGTTCAAACAGAGATTTCATTTTTTATATTTCTATTGTACTTTCTATTTATAATGTTCACGTCATGAGGGATGTGCAAATAATGCGAAATAAAGACTATTATCATAACTGAAGTGTTATCTATTTATTTTTTGCCGTTAAGATTTTGTGGTGACATTCATAATTAAAACTAAATAGAGGCTTTTAGTGCAGCTTGAAATAAATGGCCCTACCTGTAGGAAAGGTATATTTAACTGTAGGTTCTGTAATGAGAGAAACAGACCAAAGATCGTTTAACTCAAATATTAACTTGAGTTTAAAATTGTAGATTTTTATAAGTGATTAGACGAGTGATGGTGACAGTACACTCACCTCCCCACCGGTTCTACTTCCGTCCCGGCTGTATATTTAGAGTGTATCCCCTATTTCAGTATTCTTTAACGCGTAATTCGATGCTTCAATCCGCATAATAATTATCTAGAAACAAGTTCAGGCGATAGTATATCAGGATTGTTAATTCTATGCCAACTAATCCAAGCGAACGTAAATCAAGATTCAAAACCACTCACCCCATAGCGTGTACGCTATAATTCTGGCCGTTTCCGTGCGGTTATCTATAAATAAATTAGAACGAAGGTATATTCAATCTATTAGGTATATTGCCATCCAATCTATGCGACCGTATATCTTGTTACGAGAACACTCACCTCATAGCGAGTACGCTAGAGTTTAGGTCGTCTCCGTGCGTGCGTGTTGATGAACCGGAAGGGTACGCAATTCTAACCCGGATCCTTTTAAGCCGGTATCTCACCCCCACGTTTAAACACTAGACCGCACACTGTTACGTTAAGTGACGGGCAGTTAGTTACCTACTATTTCCAATATGTCCATTACGGGTGTATAGTCAAGTTTGCTCATCAATTATTCCGAATTAACGGTTACGATTTGACCGGTGTTATGCTGTTTTGAAATTGCAAACATTACACAAAATGTCACCAGAAATATTCTATACATTGATATATCTCCACGTATGGGACAAAGGTCAGTACTTATTAGTAACTACATATCCATTACTCCTAATCTTATGTATCCGGATGTTACTGTGGTTAGGGCAAAAAGCTAACGCTTCTTTAAAAATGAGGACATGACATTAGAAATCCATATAACATAAATTACATTACATATCAGCATATGGAACAAAAGATCAAATGCTGTTTTTACATATACAAACGTTGCTAGGATTATTATATTCTCCCTATATTTCTACGATTAGGGCAATGTGTACAAGCTCATTGGGGAATAAAAACATAATGTTAGAGACACATATGTCACGTAGAAAACAAGGTCAGTGCTGTTTTTACACAAGTTGCTAGAACTCTTATATTCTCCGTATATTCTTACAAATAGGGCAATATGTACAGGCTTATTGAGGAATAAGAACATGACATTAGAAACACATATATCATTAATATACATACCATATATTTACAGTATGATATACATACTCTCAAGCATAATTTTTAGTTCAATTCGCTCAAGCGTCTACTTCCTCAATTGCCTAAGAAATATTGCATCTCATGTTCTGTGTTGAGCCCGTCTTCCACCGCCCTAATACGCATAATCCAGATTGCTTCTCTACGACGCAATATCAGTTCTCTATTGCCACCTCTTTGGGTCAGTGGGACATGGTCGATGCCAAAAAGGTAAACTGTTTATATAATCCCTGTGATTCACATATATTCGCGTGTAGGGCCATGGGATATCTCTCATCATTTTGTTTCAGCGCTCTAGCGTGTTCACTTATTCTCTCTTTTAAACTTCTGATCGTACTGCCTACATACATGCGTTGACATTTGCAGACAATTACATATACCACAAATTTTGTTGTACAATTGATATTATGTCTAATTGTGTACATACGACCATCATGTCCTCTAAAACTCTTCTTCTTATCCTGTGCCCATTTACAAACTCCACATGATCCACATTTGTGGAAACCTAATGATAGGTCAGTTAGCCAATTAGACTTTTTTCTGTTTATTGGGATGCTAGGGCTGAGAATATTCTTCAGTGTCTTGTTTCTTCTATAAGTAATCAGAGGTCGTGTTGGGACAAATTCATCCAATGTTCTATCTGCTTTCAGGATCCCCCAGTGTTTACTCATGATTTTTGATAATGCTTTCGAGACATCATTAAAGTTGGTAATTAGTCTCACTGGTTGTGTCGTGTTACTGAGTTTATTTTTATCTCTCAGTGTGTCACTCCTTGGTGTATTTTTAATTCTACATTCTGCTCTTTTGAGTGACTGTTCCTTATATCCCCTTTTAATAAATCTATTCTTCATGTCTTTTAAGCCTGAAATAAACTCTTCATTCACACTGCAGTTTCTCCTTAATCTGGTAAATTCCCCAAACGGAATTGCTCTGACCTGGTGTGGTGGATGTGCACTATCTGCGTGCAGGAGTGAATTGCAAGCAGTAGGCTTGCGGTATAGTCTACTCTGAAGGGTGTTGTTGTGAATATACAATTCAATGTCTAAAAATTCTATTTGTTTTTGACTGTACTTATTTGTAAATTTCATTCCCATTGAATTAGAGTTCAAATGTTGACAGAAATCTAAAAGTTCTGATTCTGTTCCAGACCATAGTAAAATGCAATCATCAATGTATCTTCCCCAATAGATGATGTTACTATTCCACTTACTGCCTCTCTCTCCCCAAATCCATGTCTCTTCTAAATATCCCATAAAGAGATTAGCGAAAGATGGCGAAAATTTAGAACCCATGGCCACACCCCGTTTTTGCCTGTACCATGTGTTATCAAACACGAAGACATTATTGTTTACAACTATGTCTATCATAGCTAATATCATTTCCGTATGTTTCCATAAGGAAGCCGGTCTTCTTTCTAATAGTTTTCTAATGGCATTCTGTCCCAGTTCTGATTGGATACTGGTATATAATGCCACCACATCTAAAGTTACTAGAAACATATTTTCCTCCCAGATAACATCCGATAGAATGCTCAGGATATGTTTAGTATCCCTAATGTGTGAAGGGAGGTTTCGTACCATTGGTTGCAGGAATAAATCTATATATTCCGAAAGTCTCTCCGTTGGTCCCCCAATACCCGAGATTATAGGTCTACCCGGAGGAAAAGGACTGTCCTTATGTACTTTCGGCAGGGTGTACAAACAAGGATACGTAGGCCGGTAAACTTTAAGATATAGATATTCTTCTTCATTTAGTAGGCTCCCCGTATACCAGGTTTCCAATAATCTGTTGATTTTTAAAGTTAGTGGTCCTATTGGGTTCATACCTAGTTTCTCATAGCATGTATTATCTCCCAATTGAGAAAGAATTTCTTGATCATAGTCACATTTGTTCATGATAACAATATTCCCACCCTTGTCAGCTTCTTTAATCACTATCTGATCATCCATTGACAGTTGTTTCAAAGCCTCTCGTTCACCCCTACTTAGGTTATCCTCTTTTTATGTCTCTTTTACGTCTTTTAGTGTCTACAGTGTCAAGTTCTTTTAACACTACTTTGTAAAATGTGTCTATGGCGTTGCCACCGACTAATGTGGGTGTCCACTTAGATTTGGTCTTCAGCCCACTAGCCACACTGTAATCAGTATCAATATCAAGTTCTCTTAATAAATTGTCCAAGTCTAGAGATGATTGATCGTCATCGGTAATTGACAGCAAGAGCTGTGTGTCCCTTATGTCTTGTATACTTTGTATATCCGAAATTAAAGACGCAGGTATATTTTTGTTGACTTTATTTATTTCTGGAGTGTTCACAAAGAATTTTTAAGTTTCAAACCCCTTACGAATTTAAACAGATCAATTTTAGTTATGCAAAAATCACCCTCTTCCACCGGACTAAATCCCAGTCCCTTTTTTAAAACAGTGATCATTTCAGTCGTCAAAGTTTTGGATGATAGGTTTATCACCATTACCTCATTATCTATGTCATTATCTACACTTTCTTGTCCCCTGATCTTAGGTTGTAACCCTCTCGTGCCTGACCTTTTGCCTCTCCTTGTTTTTTGTAACATCCCCTGGGCATGGTTGCATTCTGTTCCCCTTTTTATCACCCTCAATTCCCGAGAGAAGGATGAGTCCCCCAGTCTACGGTCCCCTATTGAGTTTTCCGCTTCGCTATCACTTGTGAGTGGGGCATTCAGAGATGTCGTGCTCGAAGAGACTGAGATGGTTTGCGAATTGGTTCTGATCATACCTTGTTTTTCATTATGTGTAACATGATCATATTTTCTAGCGAATGTAAAAATTCTACCATCTCTATAATCTATTTCATCCCTACGTAATTTTCTTGTCTTTCTTTGTTTGATGTCCTCCTGGTGTTTATCCAGGACATCTTTTAAAATAATGTAGTTTTTGTTTGTCGCCTCTTCTAATCCCAAGTCCTTAATTTCCCTCTCTAGGGTGTCAATTTCAGCTTGAAGTTTAGTGACTTTGCGATCAGCATTGTCTATTAAAATGCCCATAAGTGTTTTGGAATTCTGTATTAGGGCATCTTCCCACATTTTTAGATGATCCTCATCCAAGTCATCATATGTTGGGAAGATTTGTGCTCTTAAACCCCTTGGGATTCTATCTAATCTTAAGTACTGTCTGAGGGTAACTCCATCCCACCATTTTGAGTTTTCTAGTTTCTTAAGTCTCTCCAATTTTGTGAATTTTTCTCTAAGTCCCTCCCTATGGGGTATAGTTCCACTTGTGGATACGGCTGATATAGTCCCCCTAGCTAGATTTTCAAAAGCTCTTCAGCTATCTTGTTTCTGTCCATGTTGTATTTGCAATTCCCTGCGCTGGAGCAGCCTCCTCACTATAACCTATAGTTGTTTACAAAACCTCAGGGGTGTTTTTCTGAGTGAGGTATTGGCGCCTCACTAATATGCGCTGTTTTGTTATCCCGAATATTGGTACGGTGCAAAGGCGAGGGAGACTAACACCCTAAACCCTCAGTCGGGGACCCAAGGGCGGTCCACTGAAACATAAACTTCAATCCTATGCACACGCTATTAAATTAATAAACCATGACCATGTTCAGGCCAATTTTACGTTGAATCATAAATCACACATATATATTCTTATTAACAAAGGTCTTTATGAAATATTTCTTGTTTCTTTATTCAATTCGAACGCCCAGCCAACACGTGTTTCGTCGTGGGTGATTACCCAATCGACTTCTTCAGGGCTACAAGATAAAACATATGTACATATATGGAATCAGCCGATCCACTGTGGATTCATAGGTCATCAATAGTGAACATAATTCACCCGGTGACAGACAAATTTCGCTAAACAACGTTAGTGACTTCATACCTTAAACCCCCATTATGAAAACATTTCCATTTGTGATCATGTCATTAAATATAAGTTCAAACAGAGATTTCATTTTTTATATTTCTATTGTACTTTCTATTTATAATGTTCACGTCACGAGGGATGTGCAAATAACGCAAAATAAAGACTATTATCATAACTGAAGTGTTATCTATTTATTTTTTGCCGTTAAGATTTTGTGGTGACATTCATAATTAAAACTAAATAGAGGCTTTTAGTGCAGCTTGAAATAAATGGCCCTACCTGTAGGAAAGGTATATTTAACTGTAGGTTCTGTAATGAGAGAAACAGACCAAAGATCGTTTAACTCAAATATTAACTTGAGTTTAAAATTGTAGATTTTTATAAGTGATTAGACGAGTGATGGTGACAGTACACTCACCTCCCCACCGGTTCTACTTCCGTCCCGGCTGTATACTTAGAGTGTATCCCCTATTTCAGTATTCTTTAACGCGTAATTCGATGCTTCAATCCGCATAATAATTATCTAGAAACAAGTTCAGGCGATAGTATATCAGGATTGTTAATTCTATGCCAACTAATCCAAGCGAACGTAAATCAAGATTCAAAACCACTCACCCCATAGCGTGTACGCTATAATTCTGGCCGTTTCCGTGCGGTTATCTATAAATAAATTAGAACGAAGGTATATTCAATCTATTAGGTATATTGCCATCCAATCTATGCGACCGTATATCTTGTTACGAGAACACTCACCTCATAGCGAGTACGCTAGAGTTTAGGTCGTCTCCGTGCGTGCGTGTTGATGAACCGGAAGGGTACGCAATTCTAACCCGGATCCTTTTAAGCCGGTATCTCACCCCCACGTTTAAACACTAGACCGCACACTGTTACGTTAAGTGACGGGCAGTTAGTTACCTACTATTTCCAATATGTCCATTACGGGTGTATAGTCAAGTTTGCTCATCAATTATTCCGAATTAACGGTTACGATTTGACCGGTGTTATGCTGTTTTGAAATTGCAAACATTACACAAAATGTCACCAGAAATATTCTATACATTGATATATCTCCACGTATGGGACAAAGGTCAGTACTTATTAGTAACTACATATCCATTACTCCTAATCTTATGTATCCGGATGTTACTGTGGTTAGGGCAAAAGCTAACGCTTCTTTAAAAATGAGGACATGACATTAGAAATCCATATAACATAAATTACATTACATATCAGCATATGGAACAAAAGATCAAATGCTGTTTTTACATATACAAACGTTGCTAGGATTATTATATTCTCCCTATATTTCTACGATTAGGGCAATGTGTACAAGCTCATTGGGGAATAAAAACATAATGTTAGAGACACATATGTCACGTAGAAAACAAGGTCAGTGCTGTTTTTACACAAGTTGCTAGAACTCTTATATTCTCCGTATATTCTTACAAATAGGGCAATATGTACAGGCTTATTGAGGAATAAGAACATGACATTAGAAACACATATATCATTAATATACATACCATATATTTACAGTATGATATACATACTCTCAAGCATAATTTTTAGTTCAATTCGCTCAAGCGTCTACTTCCTCAATTGCCTAAGAAATATTGCATCTCATGTTCTGTGTTGAGCCCGTCTTCCACTGCCCTAATACGCATAATCCAGATTGCTTCTCTACGACGCAATATCAGTTCTCTATTGCCACCTCTTTGGGTCAGTGGGACATGGTCGATGCCAAAAAAGGTAAACTGTTTATATAATCCCTGTGATTCACATATATTCGCGTGTAGGGCCATGGGATATCTCTCATCATTTTGTTTCAGCGCTCTAGCGTGTTCACTTATTCTCTCTTTTAAACTTCTGATCGTACTGCCTACATACATGCGTTGACATTTGCAGACAATTACATATACCACAAATTTTGTTGTACAATTGATATTATGTCTAATTGTGTACATACGACCATCATGTCCTCTAAAACTCTTCTTCTTATCCTGTGCCCATTTACAAACTCCACATGATCCACATTTGTGGAAACCTAATGATAGGTCAGTTAGCCAATTAGACTTTTTTCTGTTTATTGGGATGCTAGGGCTGAGAATATTCTTCAGTGTCTTGTTTCTTCTATAAGTAATCAGAGGTCGTGTTGGGACAAATTCATCCAATGTTCTATCTGCTTTCAGGATCCCCCAGTGTTTACTCATGATTTTTGATAATGCTTTCGAGACATCATTAAAGTTGGTAATTAGTCTCACTGGTTGTGTCGTGTTACTGAGTTTATTTTTATCTCTCAGTGTGTCACTCCTTGGTGTATTTTTAATTCTACATTCTGCTCTTTTGAGTGACTGTTCCTTATATCCCCTTTTAATAAATCTATTCTTCATGTCTTTTAAGCCTGAAATAAACTCTTCATTTACACTGCAGTTTCTCCTTAATCTGGTAAATTCCCCAAACGGAATTGCTCTGACCTGGTGTGGTGGATGTGCACTATCTGCGTGCAGGAGTGAATTGCAAGCAGTAGGCTTGCGGTATAGTCTACTCTGAAGGGTGTTGTTGTGAATATACAATTCAATGTCTAAAAATTCTATTTGTTTTTGACTGTACTTATTTGTAAATTTCATTCCCATTGAATTAGAGTTCAAATGTTGACAGAAATCTAAAAGTTCTGATTCTGTTCCAGACCATAGTAAAATGCAATCATCAATGTATCTTCCCCAATAGATGATGTTACTATTCCACTTACTGCCTCTCTCTCCCCAAATCCATGTCTCTTCTAAATATCCCATAAAGAGATTAGCGAAAGATGGCGAAAATTTAATTGTATGATATTTCAAATTTGATATTCTGGTGATACTTGTTGGATTTAATTTGATTCTTGTAAGCACTAACACCAAAGGGTTTATTGGTGCTAAGGACCCCTCTCTTGACAGAACTCATCACAATCACTTGACAAAGAACGTGGACTAACAAAATAAAAGAGTCTTCAAGGTTATCATGATCTAAATGGGAAGTGATTGTCTAAACATGCGCGGCAACTGTTTCGAAAACCCAGGATCCAAATTCTTAGCAGTCTCCCAGCGGAGCACTCCTTCTTAACTTTGGGTGTCTTCAAAAGCATCATGTTGCTTTCTTTGGAAAGGGGAGCATGTTGGGACAAAAAGGTAGAAAATATTTAACATGTAAGAGGAAGATTCATAAAATACTCTGTGGATCAACCTAAGGCATTTAAATTGAATCTTTTGTTCCAACTATGTCCAAATGAGATCCTATTGTGAGTAAGAAACTAATCTCTATTAGGTGAAAAAGTAAATTTACTGCAGCATTTTACAAATGCTGTCATTTTTCCCAAAAGGATTCCATAGCAGACCACTATAGTGGCGGACACAGTAATCAATCCTTTGCAAAATGCAGGAAGTCACATCTTGTGCATCAAGTTCCTCTGGAATAAACAGTAGAACTTGTCTCAAAAGACCCATTTGCTGCAGACAGTCTTGATCTGCAGAATTAGTGTAAAGCCCCTAATCTATAGTATGCATACAATGTGCGATTCCCCCTATTAAACACCCTCCCCACAATCCTGTCTAAAAGAGTGACCAAACAAAAATTGTTGATCAGCCACGACGTAGTCCTTTATTTCAAATTAACTTGGTCATTATTAACTTTGATCATTTATTCAAGCATAAGCTACAACAATCATTTATTCAAATTCCTAAAATCAATCTTATGAAGGACCAAAAGATGCAAACATATTCAGAGGGTTACATTAGGAGAAAGACTGTATTTACATTATAAACATTGCAGTAACCATCAAGACACGCACATTGTGAACACCCCCTGTGTGCTCGCTGTGCCAGCAGGCTCCAACTTGCACTCGCCCCTGAATACCACCCGGTGCATCGGACAGCATTGATGTAGCACATTGACCAGCAGTCATTAGTAGCAACTTTCTCCAACCTCCATCATGGAGGTAAATACCACACGAGGGCACCGCATAACGCATTGGCCCCACCGGTGTTCCTGAACACAGGTGCATCCCCCAAAAGTTCCTTAACTCCAGCATCTCGGGTAGGGCAGGAGAGTCCAGGGCCACCAGCAGGTCAGTCCCCTCTCCCGCCAGCCTGGAGCCCCACTGAATGCTCCCCCTGTCAAAGGGTCAGTCAGTCCATACGAAAAGTCCACATCTCGGTATCCCCCACTATTTTTCTGCCAGGGACCCAGCAGAACCCCTCCAAACACTCTGTCCTAGGGATGGGTGGGTGGGTAACTTGCTGCCGGTCCACACCTTCTGGAGACGCTGGAGTAGACAAAGAGGATGGCCCTGCTCCAACTTGCTGCTTTTATCGTCCTTGGAGAAGCCCTGCGCCCTCTGATGATGTCACTGGCCGGCCCCATGCGGAAATCACTTCCAGTGCACCGAGGGGGGAGGAAGGGCTCCAGCCCGAAATGCAACTAAGGGCACCACGCCCTGAGGTGTGGGTGGCGCCTAACAGTTCCACACCCTAGGCTCTGAAAGAGGGGCATGAGCAAATTCCATATTGATTAGCCAAAGTGACCCTTTGCATTATTGTTTCTTCTTACCCGGGATCGGAATCTCTTATTTATTGGAACTGAGTTGTAAAAAGGCATGATCCATTCACTGCTGTTTGTCTACTAGACACTTACAGAGATTGTATTTCCTCAATAGGAGGTCCATCTACTCATTGCTTATTTTGTAAGAAGAAATTAGGTCGTAATACATCCAGTTGTGTACTGGTTTAATCCTCATTTATAGAACCACAACTGTCCATATGCTTTATGTCATACAAAATCTTTATTTTTATAGACAACACTTGTATCAAGGAAAACCCTCTATCTTAAGACTTTCAAAGTGATTACTAGTAATTTGTTTCCAGTTCACCGATGTATTAAAAATGCATTTCTCTAATTGGTTCTCCCATCCATGATATCGACAACTGTTCTACTTATTTGATCAGTTTCCTCTCAAATTTCATTATTTCCCCGTATGCTGTTATCCAAAAGCTAGGTAGGAACAAATCCCTCTCTGCATGACCCTCGCTAATCCTTTACCCATACTTTCATTTAAACCTGAACTGGCAACCATGGCGGACGCACAGTAAGAGAGCTCTGTGCCCAGACCAGGGAAATCCTGCCTAAATCCTGAATAAAGGATCCTCATCCGCAGCAATAATCGCGGAGACGGATCAGATAAGTGCCCATCTGTGAGGATTCAGTAGTCGAACTGACAGGAGCCCCGCAAGCTGCCGAAATCGGAGCAGTGACTAGCTGCCGGGAGGAGACCGCGTGTGAGGCCTAGCCTGTGGGACGGGACTCGGGGGCAGGCGGCGGAGACAACGCGCGGCAGCTGCGGCGACGTATACCAGCAAAGCATTTGCTCGAATCTCTCCCCCCTCATTACTGCGATTGTGGACTGAGGCGTGCCTGGGACCGGGTGCGTGGAGGATGAGTCCTGGACCCGGCATTGGGCTGTTGCTGCTGGCTGGGGCCTGGCGAGCTGCGCCGGCTCCCCCGTCTCCCCTTGTCTTTGAAGCGGACTGGTGCGAGCCTCCTGAGTCACCGACCGGGCGCTTACCCGGAGACGAGGCGGTGAGTGCGGGGGGCGCCTGGAGGTGTCACCCTTGTGTGCCTGCTGTGGCGGGAGCCGGTGAGCGGGGGACTGCGGTAGGCGGTGGTGTGCAGAGAGGCTTACCCGCATTGCCTGCAGAGCGTCTGGGGTTGGGGGCGCTCCACTCCTCTGAAGAGCCTGACTCTACCGTGGTCCCTTCAGCCGAGCGCGGAGGCGTGCGGTGGTAAGCGGCCGCCGTTGCTGCCTGTGAGCGGTCCCCTCCCCCCTCATCCGAGCTACAAGGGGAACAGCGAGTCACAGGGCCAGGCGTGCGACTGTGGGCCGCCTTCATATACTGATCAAATTACTGCCGCAGGTGAGAGAGACCGCGGAGGGCTGCAAGAGGTGTGGGACGTCATCAGTGTAATTAGAAGATCCTGGGAACCGGCGGTTGCCGTCGACAATGCAATATCGTTGACGAGGACACCTGGGTCCCCCCCATACTGGCAACGAAGCAGGGTGAGAATAAGAGTGACATATTGGAGCAACGCGATATCCTTCCCTGGGTGTGGTGACTGCATCTGTGGTGTGTTGGCCAGAGGTGACAATCCGGTTGCTGTTTGTGCTTGGCCTGATTACAGTGGCATAAATGACTGGGCCTGCCTGATGGGATTGCAGGTTCTGGATCCTGAAGGTGTAAGCCAAGGGGGCATTGATACTGGCAGGGGCGCATTAATCCACTGGGGGTGTGCTGCAACACCAGACGCAATACCTGCACAGCACCAACTCTAGGGGGTACTCACAGCCTGAACGAAAGCCCCTGAGCTCCTCACCCACGTAAATGCAGGCTGCACCACAGAGAGTGCACAACAAACATTGTGAGGAGTTGTTTCCGCCCAGCTGGCCGGTGCGGCAGAGCACCCTGTGGAGCAACGCCGGACACCATCACAAAATGGGGCGCCCCAAAGGGAAAGTGCCTTATGCAAGCACCACAGGTACCCAACAAGCAGAGGAAATGGACACCCCCACCCAACTGACAAATTGCATCCCACCCACTAACCTGGCGGCACCCCAGGATAAATTAGACTTAATTCTACAAGGGGTGAGGGACTCAAGACGATCAATCCAACAACAAATTGGTTCCCTAACCACCGACTTCACCCTCCTGAAAGCAGATCATGTCAAGCTAGCAGGCACAGTAAAGACTAACACACTTACCTTGGCAGAAATCATGCCACAACACAAGGAGCACGCAGTGCAAATCACACAACTGCAACGCCAGGTTCTCCAGGACAGGGTTGATGACGCCGAAGGAAGAACCCGGCGGAACAATGTCCGGGTCATAGGTTTGCCAGAACGCTGTGAAGGGCCAAATGCGACCAAATTCATGGAACAATGGTTCAGAGACCACGTGGCCCCGGGGGCCTATCGACCTTCTTCTGCGTGGAGAGAGCACATAGAATCCTCATACAACAGGCCAACAGCTGGAGCGCCCCCACGCCCCATGATTGCTAGAATACTAAACTTTAGGGACCGGGACACGCTGTTGCAGAAAGCTAGAGAAAGATCACAAATCCAGTACGAGAACCACCGAGTGTCCCTGTATCCGGACTACACTATGATAGTGCAACGTAGGCGGTCCTCATACCAAGAGGTCAAAAAGAAAATGAGGGCCTTGGACATTAAATACGCCCTGCTGTTTCCGGCTCGACTGAAGGTCATCCATGACCAAAAAACGCAGTTCTTTGACACCCCATAAGAAGTGGAAGAATGGCTGGAAATCATGTTCCCTCCGACGGAATCTGGGTCTTCTTCGCAAAGCATCCCCCGGACACCAAAAAGTACTCGGAATCGACAGTCTCGCCGTAACATACCAAACAACAAGTCCAGGACCGGGAACACTACGCCGGAACAAGTACAGGAAGGTCGCACGGAGGCATTAGCAGCTGTAAACACATTTCGAGACAATAATCATCACACAACTACGGACTCCTCGGATGAGAACACAGTCCACTCTGACTCGGAAGGTAGCCTAGCACTATTTTGGACTGTGACACCCCAAACTGCAGATGGTTTCTTGGGATGAGGTGCCACCAGGTGGGACGGCCAGAAACATGCAGTAAGAACACTCCATAAGGTATTCAGAGATAACCTGTTGACAGCAGCGTGCACATCCTCTCCCATATTTGTATTGGATTTTCTAGTAAACACCCCTGGTTCGGGTCGAGGCAAGCTCATTAGTCACTCACCTCAATAGCCGGGACACCAGGGATCACCCCCCACTTATGGTGAAAGCAATTAAGTACTTGTTAAATGTTTACACTGTTGTGTATCTGGTTTGGACCAGCACATTTCTAGTGCTGTACCGTGTATTCAATGTTATAGTTAGGGATCCCATGGACTCTGGCTCACCCAACATGCTATACTGTGGTTCTTATACACTGACGCACCCAGCGCATAGGCGCAATATACATAGCACCATGTACACATGCAGGGCACCTATATTATGATTACCTGGAATGTGCGGGGACTGGGTTCCATACATAAACGCCATAGAATACATGCGCAGCTGAATCGGCGTAAGCCACATGTAGTGTTCATGCAAGAGTCGCACCTCACCGACACAAAAGTGATAAAATTGCGGAAAAAATGGAGAGGCCAGGTATTCTCCACATCATATTCAGCATTTGCTAGAGGGGCAACAATCTGGGTCAGGAATGGAGTTCCATTTAAACCAATAGAACAACGGGTGGACCAACTTGGGAGATACATTTTAGTGCGTGGCACATTAGATGGTACACAGGTGGTACTGGGTAGCCTATATGCTCCAAATTTCGATCAAGACAGGTTCCTCATCGGTCTCAACGCAGATTTAGCGAGGTGGTCTGATCACCCGTGGATCCTAGACGGAGATTAGAACGCTGTCATGGACATAAGCTTGGATCATTCCCACCCCCCACTTCCAGGAGCAGGGTCTATAAAACAAGCAGAAGCGCTACGCAACTGGGCGGGCAACTAGATGCTGGGGGATGTGTGGCGTCTAAAAAACCCGACCAATAGAGAATATTCTTTCTTCTCCACCACACATCAGCTCCATACCCGGATAGACAGAGTGCTCTGTTCGGCCCTTCTCACGGCACAGGTTACACACACCACATACCTTAGTAAGACCTTCTCAGATCACAATCCATTAGAGATCACCCTAACGTGGGGCAGAATCCCCACTCCAGTCCCTACCTGGAAATTATGGCCACAAATGCTAGAAGACTCTGTTTTTAGTAGCACACTGGCAGCGGGTATCACAAACTATTTTACCAAAAACGCCGGCACGGCCTCCACGCACCACATAGAGTGGTACACGTTTAAAAATGTGATAAGGGGCATAGCCATAAGTACCACAGCCAGTGCCAGACAGGAAATACACAACAATCTCAAAACCGTAGAAAGTGACATGACTAAATTAGAGCAGGAAGCGGTAGGTGACCCTGAAAAGACAGCACCACTACAGGAGGCTCGCGTTAAGCACGCTGAACTGCTGGAAACCCTCAGACAAATAGACTATACATCATTTACCCAAACAAAGCATACTGAGGCAGATAAGGCAGTAACGCTTCTGGCGCGTATAATACGAGATGCGCCTCCTCCTATAGCGATACATGAAATAATCACTCTCGGTGGGGAAACGGTGCATACACAACTGGAAATAAATTAGGCGTTCTGTGCATATTATGAATCACTATATAAATCCCCCCCACATGTAGCGGATGACTCCTTCACTACATTCCTAGACAGTCTAACATTCCCCCAGCTGAGCCGAGCAGCACAAGATGCCCTATCTGGCCCTATCACTAAATCTGAAATAAAGGAAGCAATCCAGGACCTACCACGAAATAAGGCCCCAGGCCTTGATGGTCTGCCGATAGAATTCTTTGATACTTACTCAAATGCCCTGATCCCACAACTAGTACAACTGTACAAATCTGCAATGGACACTGGTGCGTTACCCTCCACTACAATGCAAGCCTTAGTAGTTTCTCTGCCCAAGCCGGGTCGTTCGGCTACTGACGTATCGAGGTACAGACCCCTCTCGCTCCTTACTACCGAGTATAAAATACTGAGCAAAATTCTAGCACAACGCTTACTCCTATATCTACATAAATTAATCCACACAGACCAATGCGGCTTCGTACCAGCACGTAGTACTTCCCTAAATATCAGAAGTCTTTATCATGTAATGGAAACAATTTCCATAGACCAACACAATGCCGGTTGCATCACACTAGACCTGCGTCAAGCATTTGACACCCTCAGGTCGGACTACATGACCAGGGCCCTTGAAAAATTCGGCATAACACCAGCATTCATGAAATGGGTGCAGCTCCTATACTCGGCCCCTACGGCGAGGGCTCGCACCGGTAGTCACATATCGCGCGCTTACCCGGTTGGCAGAGGCACACGGCAGGGATGCCCCCTATCCCCCATATTATTTGTATTAGCACTAGAACCCCTGACCATTAAGTTGAGGTCAGCTGCGGGACAGATGGGTATCCGGTGGTGTAACACCATCCATGTGGTGTCTGCTTACGCTGACGACATAATTATGTATGCAAAGGATTTGGTTGCTACCCTAGAGCCGGTCCGAGAGATATTTTCACAATTTGCACAGATCTCGGGCCTTGCTATAAATGAGGCAAAGTCCAAGGCCTTTTTCTTCTGCCCTGGAGAACGCCCAGAAGCTATATGATTTGGACAACTGTCCCTGTCTGTGGCGCCGCACACATTCAGGTACCTAGGAATCCAAATATATAGAAGCGCACAAGACCTAATGGAGGTTAACATCACCAAAGCAATACGGGCTCTTAGATCACAAATAACCTTCTGGACATCGCTGCCATTGTTGGTGATGGGGCGAGTGGCTATCTCGAAAATGGTGGTCCTCCCACGGGTTTTATATTACTTTACAAACCTGCCGATAATAATCCCTACCCCTATTTTTAAATCGCTAGACACTCTGATATCCGAGCTGATATGGGGAACTGGTCGCCGTAGGATAATCATAGCTAAACTGCAACTAGACACGCACGTCCGAGACATTGAGCGAGGCACTCTGCACACACTGTTGCTAGCCCGGGCCACAGTACCACCGGGAGCCCCAACATTATTACGCACGGCGCTCGCATACTGGAGGAAGAAATTGCAATATACGCATAACTGCACCCTGTATGCTGATAACACACCACTCATCTGTATTCCCACACCAACGGGCCTAATCACCAAACGCAGAATCCTCGCGTGGTTGGAGGGGGGGGTTACCACAGTGGGGGTGCTGTTTAGCGATGGAACTCTAATAGACCATGAGAACTTCACCAGGGAACATGGGGTACCAGGTAATCTATATTTAACTCATGCAGCAATACATCACTACGTCAATAAGCACTGGGCTCCACTGAGGGTAGAACCCCCAACTCATGCTCTGGTACATGCAATTTATTTAATGGGGACAGGGCGGCACCTTACGAAATGGCTGTATAGAGGCATTAGGACACATTCAGGGATTCCCCTCTCTGTAGTGTGCAACAAATGGGCTGAGGATCTTGAGAAAGATCTTACCGATAAAGAATGGGCGGGGATGTTAGAATACCCCAAAAAGGTGTCCCGCAACGCCAAATTCAAATTCATCCAATACATGATATTACATAGAGACTACCTCACCCCGCACCACCTGCAGCATATGTTTCCCACTTCACAGCATTCCTGCCCTAGATGCAAACTGGCGGAAGCGGATCTCCTCCATATGCTATGGTCGTGCCCGGTACTCACTGAATTTTGGAATAAGATAATCACAAGCATTAAAACGGCGACAGGCCTCCCCATACTGGAAACGGCTGGCAACTGCCTGGTGGGTATGACTCGATGCCCGAAAACACAGAAAGTACAATTACGCTTTGTTGACCTGGCGCTACTAATAGCGAAACGCTGCATAACAATGCAGTGGAAGTCAGCCAGGTCCCCCACTGAGTATACTTGGCACAGAGAGGTGGTGAGGTGGGGAAGCGCCGAAAGCGCGGCCATAAGACGGGAAGAAGCCCGGGGCCTCCGCAAAAAACCTATCTCAATGGAATGGGACCTTATAATGGAAGCATTTAAGTCCCTTGAACCTGCACCCGTCCCCATAGCCCAAGAGGAATAGGTGTGTACTATAACCCAGTCGCTGCACATATAAATAAGACAACCTTGAACATGATAATGTTGTGTATGAGCACCACATAAACACGGACAGCCCTTACAAGTATGACTGGGTGTGATATGACGGAACCATGTGAAAAGGACATGTATAGGGGTGGGTTCAGTAGAGTTGGGAGGGATGGGAGGGAGGGGGGGGAAGTTAATTAAGTTTAGGAATAATGTTGAAACACTTGCATATGAATACAGACAATATGCTGCAATCGTTGCAGAAATATCCGTTCAATGTATAATATATCGCAAGGTTGCTATGTCTCGTGAACTACATTCTGGATGGAAGTGCAAATGTAATGGTACTGACCACCACTGTAAAAAATGCATCATGGACTTCTGATGGCGCAAAATGTAATGCTTGTATGATGTATAAAACCTGAAAAACCCAGTAAAGTGTGTTTAAAAAAAACCAAAATACTTTCGTTTAAACCTGTTACCCGACGGAGTACTACTGATCATCCCGTAACCCTAGGAGGTGATGTCCCAGAAATATTCATTTTCTAAATCAAAATATATGGCAAAAATGTTTTTGATAAAATATTGCTTGGGGATTTAATCAGAAAATGAAGAAAATAAGCAGGGAGATTTTAAAAAACATGTTTTCATGAAAGGGTTTCGTATTTTTCTGAAAAATAATACTCTGACTTAATAGCAGCTCATCAAGGTATGTGTTCTGAATTTTGCTGTGAAATCCCAATGGCAAACTTGGCAATGTTTTTCGAAGAAAATAAGATGTGAGAGTGAAAAGCACTTAACATTTAACTTCTCTAGCTTTTACAACGGTTGGTCACCGTTGAAAAGGCAGATGATTTGTTTTGTGGCTTTAGTGCAGACTTTTCCAAAGACATTATCCTTTTACACCTAACCCTGCATTATTTTGTGCATTAAATTGGACGGCGCCTGAAGCAACAGTCTGAAATCCTCTTTCAAGCCCAATTAGCCACCAAATTGCGAAAGTGCAGAAGGAAGAATCCTGCTGACAAATTCCCGGGCATCCAGTCTTCAAGTAGCAGTTAAATATAATTATTTAAAAGCCCTTAAAGTAAATAATATTTGCTCAAATACATTTTGTATTGAAATAATTTTCTGCAGGAGACCTAAACCCTATTTCATTTTGAGGAGTTATGTAGAATGATTATGTATGGATGTATAATGATTATGCTCTGATTTAGCTTTGCTGTATTTGGCTTTTTTTCTACTTTATAAGCTGCCTTTCATTCCGAAGCGGATCCTGTCCTTTGTTTACATTGTAAGAATACATATATTGGTTACTGATATAAAAATGTAATGTATAATGTGAAAGTAGTACCCAATAAAAATTAGAGTGTATGCTGGTTAAAACGAGGCGTTATACATGTTTTTAGGCACAGGGAGGTTTACAGGCACATGCATCAAGGTAGGATTTTGCGAGTCCTTAATTGCGATTATTAAGGAATCGCAATTAAGGACTCGCAAAAGCCTATGCATGTAGGAACCGCTATAAAAATAGCGTTTCGTATACATTCCTTAATTGCGAGTCGCAAATTGCGGGTCGCAATTAAGGAATGGCTTCTCATTCATTCCTATGGGCCTAAGGCCCATAGGAATGAATGGGAAATTGCATGCGCAAATTGCGAGTACCAATTGGTACTCGCAAATTGTGCATGCAATTACAAGGGTGCAAGGGTGTCAAAAGGACACCCTGTTTCACCCCTGAAATTGTACTGTGCACCCATGTTGCACACACACATGCCCCAAGGGCATGTGTGTGTGTGACATGAAACTTTGAAAAATGCACTTTAGTGCATTTTTCAAAGTTTTTGCAATATACCGTTTTGTTTTATTTTACTGTAAATTGCGGCCCCAAATAGCGAAATAGCTATTTGAAAGTGCTTCTTGCATTGCATTTAAGGAATCGCAAATTGCGATTCCTTAAATTCAATCGCAATTCGGGAAATCGCGAAAAATTGCGATTACCGAAATTGCGCATTACAAATTGCTTCATGCATCGCAAAAGCCCAGCTTTGATGCATGTGCCCCTTAGTGATTTGTCGAGAGCAGCTCTAGCGACTAGGCCACACTAAATTCACACTAAGGCCCTTATTACAAGTTTGTTCGAATAGGTAGGGTAGGATGGGCTATTTGTAATGAGGACAGAATAAGAGGCATAGTATGCGGAATTGCCTATTAACACACTAAAAATCCTCATGTTTTGCCTTTTTTCGGGCCAATCACCCCTAATAAATTTCAACAGGCTTGACTTGTAAGAATTTATTTGGAGAAAACTGCGAGTGTGTGATAATTCTCATACAACTTGTAATATACCTGGGGCCATATTATCAAGAACGGGCGATAACATTATCGCCGCTTTAGCGGCAGGAAACTGCCGCTAAAGCAGCGATAAGGGGCTTGATAATATGCCCTATAGAATTCCAATAGAAGCCCAGGTTCTGGTGTGAAGGACATCAAACCTGGGCTTCTATTGGAATTCTAAGGGCATATTATCAAGCCCCTTATCTCCGCTTTAGCGGCAGTTTCCTGCCGCTAAAGCAGCGATATGTTATTGCCCGTTCTTGATAATATGGCCCTTAGTGTTCATGCACAGTAAAAAAAAAAATGTAAAAACATCTGATCGCTGACTAAATAGAGAGGATGGTTGGATGGCTTACTTTCAACGGCACGTACTCTGTCGGGCTGTCGGAGGAAGTTTTACACCAAGACATTAAATGTTTCTCTGTCATCATAAAACCTGTTGTCTGCCAGACTCAAAACTGGGTGCGTTGACTTTGAGTTTGGCAGACATAGTATACTTCGTAACTGCTACAAAGGAGTACCTGTCTGCCAAACTCTAAATCAGCCCCTGAGGCTCACCTCATACAAATCAGTACTGACCCTGCTCCTCAGGACACAATCCATTCCGAACCTTGGTCACCTCACACACTGACCCTGCAACCCACTACTTTTCTAGTTGGGAAATTTGAGATTCACACCCCTGAACTTCACTGACTAAGCTATGCCCCTGGACTTAGGATGTCCTAGTCAAATTCACAAGTACAACTTACATTTACATCAGGTGAAATCCAAGTCAGCATACGTTTTCCTATATACGTAATCTTTCACATTTCCATGTCTGCTTCTCCTCATTAATTGCTACATATACGACGGATATTCAATCTTAGCAAATTCTAAGAGATTCAGTTCCATAACACAAGATTTGTCAGGTCTCCAGAAAGACAGAACATAGCAAGCCTCCTTTTGGCAGCACCAATGATGATTGTGTAATTGCCTGACAATAGTTGTGTATGTGCTAGGTGCTCCCGAGGCGTATGTGCATTGGTCCTTTCCATTTTAAAAAAAGTTAGTTATTTTTGCAGTTGTATATAGCGCAAACTTGGCGTAAAGGCAGGGCCGACTTTAGGGCAGTGCGACCGGTGCAGCAGCACTGGGTGCTGACCTGGAGGGTGGGGGCACTGACCTCATGGTGGGGCGCTGTGTTATCAATCACATAGGATTTAAAAGCACCTGCTGCAGAGTTCCTTGTGTGCCCAGCTTTCAGGCAGCAATGAAAATGTCAAGATAACTCTTGTGATTAATGTTCCTGGTAGAGACAGAGATCAGAGTTTTGTTAAGTGGCAGTTTGACTCACCATAAAGTAGCGTGGACGGTTAATATACCAGCTACAAAGAACAGATATATTTTAGGTGGATATCTGAGTAGATGTAAAGCCAGCCTTTACCAGCGCTTTAAAACAAATGAAATGTATGAGAGAGAGGGGTTATGGAGTGATGGGGGCCACTTTTGAGGGTAGTAGTGAGGGAATCCGAGGAGGAGGTCATGGGGGGGTGAGGGCACCAAAAAAGATTGTTGCACCAGTAGCCCCCAGCACTAAAGCTGGCCCTGTGCAAGGGCATTGGGGTGCTTTAGCTAAGCACCAGGTTACATTACACAAGGTCAGACTCATTTTATATCGCTTCCGTGGCTTGATATGTTCAGAGTGGCGAAGTGGAGCTTCTGGGAAAAGTGTGATCTGTACTCTTTTTTGTCTTTAATTTGAAGGCATTCTTTGGTGCTTAATAAAGTATTTTTTAATATGCAGATGACAATGGAAAAACCTCACACCTCACACAGTGTTGAGAAAATAAAAGAATGTTAATAGCACCAGCTAGGCCCACGCCTGTGCCTCTGCTACATCCGTCATGGGACGCACTCCAATTCCTCACATTCACCTGACACATTCAATCAATCAGCATTTGTAGAGAATGGCACTGTCACCCATGGGAGTATCTGGGCACTGGAGAGCAAGGTCTCCGTCCAAAAGCCAGGTCTTGAGGAGGCGGCAGGAAGAGGGAAGAAACTAGCAGAAAAAGGCAAAACAGAGCAACAGAGGGCAAAACAGAGGGAAGAAAAACAAGCAGAAAAGGCAAAGTGGAGGACAGAAAAACAAGTAGAAAAGGCAAAACAGAGGGCAGAAAAACGAGCCGAAAAGGCAAAACAGAGCAAGAAACAAGCAGAGGAGGTACAAACAGAGGGCAGCAGCTAGACAGGCAGCAGCTAGACAGGACTGCGGGTAAGCTGGACAGGAGAACCCATTAAACTTGCTCAAACACTGTCTCTGCAGTCCTCTGACAGCTACATGTAGCACGCAGTACATAAGTATGTTAATGTTTTTTGCTAAGGGAACACACGTTCAGTATGAAAAAAACATGGGGCATATTATCTAAAAAGTGCGCTAAACATCGCAAAGCGTGTTTAGCGAGCACTTTTATCGCCGGCTATCGTCGGAATAATTTGCCATGCTAACGCTGTATTAGCGACATTTAGCGCTATGGCGATAATTATTCCAGCCATAGCGGTGTTTTCCATGAAACATCGCTGGTTTTCCAGCGATGTTTCATGGAAAACGGCGATAACCTTGCTGATACGACCCTGTGGTCGTATCAGCATAATCCAGCCCCCATGTTAGATATGGCTAACACCTGCTAATTGCAGGTGTTAAATAAATGGCGATGACCCGGTTAGCGCGACTTTTTACGTCGCTAACTGGGGCCATGGCCACCTTGCTAATAGGCAATAGGCCTGTTAGCGGGTGTTTCCCAGGTTTGTTCGTCGGAACGCCCACTTTGCATGTCATTAGCGATAAATATCGCTGACATGCAAAGCGGTAAAAACACGGGCGCTAATGCCCGAAAACTGTCTCTAACTGCTGTTAGAGACAGTTTGCTGATAGGGCGATAAGAATATCGCCGCTTTAGCGGCAAAAAGTGCCGCTAAAGCGGCGATAGTGCCCTTGCTAATATGCCCCCATGTTCCTCATTAGGAAGTGTTGCAGCGGAAAGCTGGGCAAAAATTTCCTTTCAATTTACATCACATATATTTTCAATTCAGACTATTTCGTCTCTGGGCCCATAACATTCACTAAACAACCATCGGTCCTCCGATGGATCTTTTACGTGAGCTAACAGGGACTTGGATATTCAGAGATTGTGAAGCAAATTCTTATGAGGACCTGCAATAAGAAAATTCCAATTCATGCTAACAATATTCAACCATTTCTTTAGATCATACTATTGATAAACCTTTGACAAGAAAGTTCACACCAAAAATGACTCAAATACGATATATTTGCTCATGTAAACCATTTATCTAAAACCCCAATTAGAATGGTCAAGAACATAAATCACATTAAAATCATATTTAATAGAAATCATTTAGTACAATTAGTCACACAATGTCATACAGATTCACAAAGGAAAACATTTGCTGGTTACCTAGGAAAGTAACGAGAGAGAGAACATGGGAAAATCGAGTTGTAGCATTTAGGTTATATAAACCAAAGATGCAGAGTCGAAACTTAATGAGTCACAGGAAAAAGTCCATAAACTCTTCAGCCGAAGAGTTATGCCTGAATGGTTTACCAGCCGGTAAAGTACAGGTTTGAGTCAGTTTGGAAAATTCAGTTCAAATGGGTTTGGCATAGAAAGGAAATCAGAGTTCAGTCCGACATCATGCCAGGCAGAGAAATTGAAAATGACGGCCAGCCCCTGACTCCTCCTCCAAGGGGGCAATTATACTTCCAAAAGTTCCCAGTTTACGCTCCAAAGTATCTTTTTGAATTACTCCATATGGTTTCCATTGGTTGTCCACAGTGGGCTGCTCATGGTGTGATCAATGCTTCACTAAGAGATCCGGAAGCATTAAGTAATCCTTTTTGCAAAATCATCAAATTCAATAACGTTACATTTCCATCCTTTCCTCGGAAGTAAGAAAATTCACTTTGTTCACTGTCTGTCTGTTCCCAGACACTCTCTCTGGATTTGCAATTGTATTGATACATTTCTGTCAAAAGTGTTGCTGAATCATAAGAGAATCTATTGTTTGCGAGCATAAGAAAGAAACTTCATGACAAGTTCTCACAGTGTCCAAAATGACTACTTCAGTTAAATTCTGCTTTTTGAACGAGGAAAAGAAAGCTTTTGAGGCCTACATGAAAACTTGCTGAATCATATCACGTTATAATTAATATAAAACACACATTAGTATGAATTATGCAGTTTTCTCAGATAATTCTCTCATTATTCTTCTCCTAAAAGTTATATGCCAATATTAGGTACTACTAAAAATATATTTTTGCACATTTTTATGTTTTTCAAAACAGATGAATATACGTGTTACTTTTGATATTCACAGTTTTTAACCCACAATACTAAAGTAATACTGCAAAACTTCATGTTATCAAGCCTTCATATACTTAGCATTCTAACCATTTTCGACTGTTCATTATGTAAGCACTTATGTTTTAAATTCTCAAACACGTAATTACATTGCATAAGCAAATAACTTTTTCTCTCTCTATTTACGTTTTTCACATTTTTCACGATTTGAACATTTCTGCATACTTTTACGATGCAGTATGAAATTTCACGTTTTTCGTTTCAACCATTTTACACTTTTCATTAAGAGTTTATTTTTGTAAATCTCATTTGATAGTGAGAATTGATAGATGCATCCGTCATTAAACTTTTACGCTCCATCAGACGCCATTAGGCAAAGAATATGGGGCCGATTCCGATCTCGGTCGGAGGCGCACCTAACACCATTCGGTCGGGAAAAAAGCCATGCGAATGCCTGTTTCCCGACCGATCCGCACATCATTCCGAACGAGCAAGTACGATGCGCACAACAGCATAGATTCCGACCCAGTCGTACTCACCCAATCCAGGTCCTGTTCCCCGACCGAGCCGGATCCGGAATCGTAGAATCGAGCCGCACGGAAGCAAAAACGCAGCCCCGTCCGGCCGGACAAGTACGATGCGCTTTCCGTATGCGCCGAACCCGTCGCTACGCACGGCACGTCAAAGCATCCGGGCGAGGCGCACATAAGCTCCGATTCGCGCCACAACACGATCCACGGCTACGAGACAAACACGCCAGCGACGAGGACGAGGCGAAGCAAAGAGAAAGACGAACGAGACGAACCAACCATGAATCCCTTTGTGCCGATCCTACCAATATTCTACCTCTATTACCGGAACAGGCACGGACGCGTACGGCGCAGAAGGTAAGTCAGACACCAACAACAAAAACAAACTACACGTACCCGACACATCACACACAGAGGGATGCAGAAATACCTAAACCAGCAACAGCAGCACCATAGGGGCGGGATGGCCCTCACCAATGCCACACATACACATAGGGGCCTGTATGCCTACCACTACTGCCACCCCTACCCATGGGGTGCTGGATGCCTGTCACTACTACCACCCTTACCCAGGGGTGCCAGATGCCTACCACTACTACCACCCTTACCCAGGGGTGCCAGATGCCTACCACTACTACCACCCTTACCCAGGGGTGCCAGATGCCTACCACTACTACTACCCTTACCCAGGGGTGCCAGATGCCTGTCACTACTACCACCTCTACCCATGGGGGCTGGATGCCTACCACTACTACCACCCTTACCCAGGGGGTGCCAGATGCCTGTCACTACTACCACCACTACCCATGGGGGCTGGATGCCTACCACTACTACCACCCTTACCCAGGGGTGCCAGATGCCTGTCACTACTACCACCCTTACCCAGGGGTGCCAGATGCCTGTCACTACTACCACCCTTACCCAGGGGTGCCAGATGCCTGTCACTACTACCACCCTTACCCAGGGGTGCCAGATGCCTGTCACTACTACCACCTCTACCCATGGGGGGCTGGATGCCTACCACTACTACCACCCTTACCCAGGGGTGCCAGATGCCTGTCACTACTACCACCCTTACCCAGGGGTGCCAGATGCCTGTCACTACTACCACCCTTACCCAGGGGGTGCCAGATGCCTGTCACTACTACCACCTCTACCCATGGGGGCTGGATGCCTACCACTACTACCACCCTTACCCATGGGGTGCCAGATGCCTGTCACCACTACCACCTCTACCCATCGGGGGCTGGATGCCTACCACTACTACCACCCTTACCCAGGGGGTGCCAGATGCCTGTCACTACTACCACCTCTACCCATGGGGGGCTGGATGCCTACCACTACTACCACCCTTACCCATGGGGTGCCAGATGCCTGTCACTACTACCACCTCTACCCATGGTGGCCTGTATGCCTACCACTACTGCCACCCATACCCATGGGGGGCTGGATGCCTACCACCAACACCACCCCCACTCATAGGATGGACAATGCATGACACAACCAGCACACCACAACCTAGGGAATGCAAGAAAAAGACATCCCCCCAACACCATGACAAGCGTGAGTAGACTGTGTCAAATGCCTACAACACTGAACATGACTTTGAACATACAATGTGACCCCCTATCACCTGTGCCACACATATATGTGTGTGGCCCCCACAATGCAAGCAGGCCATGACCATTGTGGCAATGGGGTCCAAAACCCCATCATCACAGTGACCAAAATGTTAGTGTGGGGTCCATAGCTGAAGCACATTCAGAACATTGTGGCAATGGGGTCTAAACCCCCATCATCACAGTGACCAAAAGGTAAGTGTGGGGACCATAGCTGAAGCACATTTTGAACATTGTGGCAATGGGGTCTAAACCCCCATCATCACAGTGACCAAAAGGTAAGTGTGGGGACCATAGCTGAAGCACATTTTGAACATTGTGGCAATGGGGCCTAAACCCCCATCATCACAGTGACCAAAAGGTAAGTGTGGGTTCCATAGCTGAAGCACATTTTGAACATTGTGGCAATGGGGCCTAAACCCCCATCATCACAGTGACCAAAATGCAAGTGTTGACAAAGAAAAAGCTGCATCTGCCAAACTGCATGGATGATTCCTGGTCACAGAACATAAAACACATCAGTGGCAAAGTAGTGCATGTGTCCCATTGCAACATAGATTGGGGGAGGCAAATACTGCAGTGCAAATAAGACATACCTTTGGCCATGTGCAGACAAACAACACCCATGGGGGCTGACACTGTCAACATTCATCAATGACACAATGACAGAAGTGACCATCAGAATGCAGACCCACATATTTGCACCAATGGGCACACAAATGCAGATACCCTGTGGAGACTGTAGATGTGAGGTGAACAGATACCATACCATGGCAGCAATGGGACACACAAACCATGTTCATTGTGCTGACCGCTGACCTAGGAGTCCCAGGGACAGCAGGGGAAACCCACCAAACAACATACAGCCAATGGCACACCAAAGAAATGCCAATGCAGTGGTGCAGATGCACAAACACAAACAGGCAGACCCACACTGCACATCAAACACAACAGGTGAGGGGGGTGCCAGTGTCCCCAGGCAACCACACAACACATGAGGATGCCTGAATACCAATTACACAGATGTGCATACAGTGCCACACAAAGGTAACTCATGGATCCAAATCCCCTATGTGGGCAATCAGGCATTGTCAGATGAGAGGGAGCACAAATCACACATGTCACACAAGCATGTAGGAACAGCAACTGACACAGCAAGACACAGACACACCACAGCACTACCCCCAGGGCCCCCACAATGTGGTGACCCTGGGCTGCATTACAAACCCACTGTGATGACAAAGCCAAATGTCGTTCACACTGTGAACCACAGTCATGTGTCCTGAACAACAAACTACCATCACACCTACACAAGCACAAATCAATCAGCACAGCCAGTAAGCCAAGGCCAACATGGAGGCAGGGGTCTAGCCGGGCAAGAACTCTCATCTGCACACACTCAACACCACACACCTCGACCTCCAACAATGTGCAGCAGTGAAGCACACATGCACTGGTGACATTGCACATGCACCCATGACAATCCCAGGCTGGTGGGTGGGAACCAAGGTGCAGAAACACATCACACATGGCCACTCAGCAAGACTCCTGAATGTCTGACACACTGCACACTACGCTGTACATGGACATGACGGCAATACCACAACAACCAATTGGGCCACAGTCACACACCAATGAAGAAGCCAAGGACACCCACAAAGAACACACATACACAACTACCAACATTGCAGCCCGGACCCTGAGGAGTGCCAGCAGTCACACACACAACTTGTCACAATCACTGAAAGATAACACAAACTGGAAATCACATGACAGGTGTAAACAACAAGTGCCAAGGGGAATCCTGACTGTGACCCATCTGCGTCTGCACACAAACTCAGCCCTGACAGCAAACACACCTATGGGTGACACCCTGATGACCAGTAATGTGCCATGCACCCACATCACAGAGAATCCAGGGAGAAGACTTGGGGGGAACATAGGTCAACTCAGCAAGCAACACAAACGGGTACAACACTAGGGATCCCAGCATGCACAGCAAAACGGAAGTGAACACACAGACATGCTCATATAACACACACCTTGGGTGCAGGCAATGTCACAGGAGTACACACTGCCATGAGGGGACTCCACTCCTGTGTGAGGAAAGCTGTGCCATATGTTGCCTCAGTAGGGCTCCATCATGTCAGCTGAGCACTTGGTTACACAGTCAACAATTAGCACCAAATGAATGCTCCCGTCACATCAGCCTGGTCATGGGAGTGCCAACGAAATCATCAGCACAGATCCAACACACTTGTATAGCAATGTTGCACTGACAACACAGATGAGTCCTTCCCCATTGATGCCCACACCTGCATGTCCAGTGGAGATGGCCACACGGTCAGGGAAGTAGACGAATTGAACAATGGCAGGCACAACAGATGTGCAGGGGTGGAAGCCACAGATGTGAAATTGCTAATGTAAGTAGGAAATCCCATTGCCAAATATTGAACACATGACACCCTCAGATGCTGCTAAGGATGACATGGATACACCACAGGATAGGACACATTCCCCCTGGACCACATGTTTACCTGCACAGTAACACTTCATTATCATGAGACCAAATATCACCATCACTGCAGCAAGGGCACGGTTAGCATCATCAACAACATGTACATCAGAAGCAAAAGCACTAGAGAACAGAAAGGTGCTTTATTCAGCATATGTGGGACTAACAGTTGATGTCCAGCAAAAAATTAACAAAGGCCAATGGCCAGTCCAACTTGAAAGTCAAAACAGGGTGACAGTGGCAGATGTCACCCTACACATGCCTGCACTGATGAAAGCCAGGGACAATCCCCTCGGAGGGGCATACGGGGGGCAGGCCAGGCACCGCAGGGACAGGATCATGGCTCACCAGAAGGAGGCAGGGAAGGGGTGGTGGGTGCTGGAGAGCCACTGACAACTGCAGTGGAGGTGTCTGACATGGTGTGTGCCGGCACAACTGGGGGCATGACTCTGATGGTGTGGGTGCCGGCAAGACTGCAGGGGACCGTGCAGATGGAGTGGACAGGTTCCCCACTGCAGTGCCCAAGTCAGACAGGGTGGTAGTGGACTCCACTGCAGTGCCTACCTCCAGGGGAGGAGAATGGGGATCAGGTAAGGTGGGCAGGACAGAGGGGAGGACACCGTCTCCACACCAGTGGCACAGACAAGCGCAGCGGGGGTGTGGGGCCGGAAGAGCAAGTGGCAGGGGGAGAAGGCCTGATCCTTTTGGGGATGGTGTATCTGTGGGTGGGGGAACCTGGGGCAGGGTGTGGTGGGGGCACCTGTGGAGTGGGGGCCTGAGGGATGGAGGAAGGAGACTTGGTGCCTGAGCTGCAGGGCGGCGGCGGGGTCTTGCTCTTCCGGGTCCGGGGGGACTTGCGGATGGGGGCGTCAGTCAGTCTGCACCTGGGGGAGGGTGTCCGGTGGCGAGGGGCACTCCGCTCCGTGTGGGTGGGCTTCCTCTTTCCCCTGAATGCTGGATCAGCTGGATCGGAGGGGAAGAGGCCGAGGTCACTGAGGAAGAGCCGTTGGGTCTTTGGGGTTGCCGGTGAGGCAACGGAGGGGGCTTTGGAGGGAGAGGCAACTGTGGACTGCGCAGTGCTCATGGATGCGTGTGTGTGTGACTGGGCCCCATCCCCTGTGAGTGTGGTTTCAGTCCCCTGACTGTGCGTGCGTGTGCGTCTTGTCTGTGGCGTGTGTGTGTGTGTGCTGCTCGTGTCTGTGCTGGTGTGTGCCTGTGCCGGTGTGTGTGTGCTTGGGACAGGTAAGGTGCTGGGGAATGTGGATGGGGCAGAGACAGGAGGGGTGAGGGACTGTTTGAGGAGGGACACTGCTGCCGTCAGGGAGGAGTCCATGGACCTATTGCCCCTCTGTAGGGCAGACATGCCCGATGAGATGCCCTCCATGAACGACACCAGCTGAGTCAACAGAGTGGTGTGTGCATGGAGGACACTCAGCATCGCTGTCTGCCCTACATGGAGCTGCCGAAGGAGGTACACAGACTCCTCACTCAGGGCAGCAGGGGACACAGGGGCAGGGGGTGCGGTGCCTGGCCCGAAGGAGACACGCTCCCGTACATGGGAGCCTCCACGGACCTCGGGAATGGGAGCCGATGGGAGGGCGGTGGTGGTGGTGGTGGCGGGGACAGCAACACTAGCTGGGGTGTGGTGGCTGCTGACACCCGCCTCCATAAGGGAGTCATCCTCCGAGCTGCTGTGGTCCTCAGCTGAGGTGGATGGTGCTGAGGACTCCTCGGTGTGGCTCCCCTCGCCCTCCGTGCCACTGGGTCCCTCCGACCACTCCTCGGCTGTTGACCCAGTCTGGCTCTGGCGCTCCTCCTGGTCCATGGAGCTGTCCCCTCCTGTGGCCGTGGATGTATCTGCAAACAATAGGGAGACAGACAGACATCAGTCACATGCACCGAACGCACACACCACAGTAAGTACAGCACAATACAGAGCAAGGCCTGGCATCCTTAGTTGAACATTGCTAAAATTGCCCAAACAGAATAGGAGAAGCCAATTGTCAGTCTGATCGTCTACCATGGCACTCACATCACACCTGGCCTTGCACCCATCTGTCTGGCGTCCGTTGGCTGGCAATACCCCAGTGTGGACACATGCACCACCTACACAGTAGTTGGACGGTGCAGAGAACACGGTGAAGCATGTGAACATGCACACATCACATCTCTTGCCACTGAGTCAGTACAGGTGCCCGGATTAAAGTGATGCCCAGAGTCAGATATATGAAATGCATGTGATGCATACCAGCGACAGACACCACGATGCACCCATGTGCAGATAGCCATTGCCACTATGGTGTGCATGTAGCACATGTCACTCCCCTGCGGGATCACTCATAGGAAGTCACATGCCATGGCACAGGCATGCCTGCTAAGTCATACATCACTGTCTCCAGTCACATGGGCAGGGCAGCCACACAACAACAGTCTGCACTGTGTCACAATAGTAGGTCATGGGGAATGCAAGTCCTGGAGCTGAACAAGTGCACATGTACATCCCCCACACACCACATCATCTGAACCCTTATCTGTCCAGGTCATACTGATTGGACATATGGGTGACCTGTAACACAAGCCTCTGAACCTGGGCACCTCACAATCTGCTGTGAATGGGAAACAGCTGCATGGACCTCACATTTGCATACCCCAGTCTGCACGGTCAGGTGTTCAAACACCTATGTGTCACACAAGTATCGTCTCCTATGGTCACATCTCCGGTGGCATGCTGAGCCCCAACCGATAAACACCCCAGCAGTCCTGACATCGAAGCCACAGCACACTGACACAGAGGCTGACACCTGAGGGGACATATCACTGAGCACAACGTGTCAGCTGATACACGGGAGTGGGAATACAGAGTGCATTGCATGGCCTGGAGTAGGCATGACTGTCCTGCCCCACATGAATGAGGGATGAACCCTGGACAGTAGGCAGCTGGCTGAGTATGTGTGACACACGTAATATACACACTCCTGGGGCCCAAACATTGTTCCCACCCGCAGCTTGGGTGTGTGCCAGTTACCCCAGGCACATGTGGTGGATCAGCTCAGCAATTGGACCACAGATCAAAGTAACACGCAGATTACATGTCAGAACACAGGCATTGTGTAAGCAATGGACCCACCCATGATGCCCACCACAGTTAGGGGAACAGATGCTGTCCCCCACCTTGAGTCAAGCAAACTGCTAGGACACAGTACCCAAGTGACACAATTCCCTGACTGCAAGGGCCACACCTGGGTATCAGATGAGGAGTGGGCAGTGCACAATCGAGGGACATGGGTCCTGGACCACATGACTGATGTGCTGTGGAAGTTTAACCAGGCCAGAGGAGGGCACATAGCATGGCAGACAGAGTACACAATGCAGTCATGGACTCACCCCCTCCGTGCTGCTCCCTGGCCTTCAGCTGCCCATCCAGATCAGGGAAGACCACCGCCAGGATCCTGAGCATGTGGGGGTCAGGGTCCGGTGTCCGCCCCTCCTGCGAGGAGGCGACAGCTTCAGCTGGACCCGTGCGATCCTCCGGGTCCAGCCCCGAAGGTCCTGCCACCTCTTCTGGCAGTTGCGGATCCGGCGCTTGTAGTCCCCCACGGATCTCACTGCCCGGACGATGGTCAGCCATATCTTCTGCTTCTGGTGGGCATCAACCTGTGAGGATGACAAAGTGAGAATGCTATTACTACACATGCAACATATCCGTGCATGACACAGTTGTGTATACATGTCTCAATCACAGGGGCACATGATGTACACAGGCAGTGCAACGATGGCCATGGACAGTATGCCAGCAGTAACTACATGGTATCATTGCCTGGGAAGTAAAACCTTGTTTAAATGCACTGTCACTGCACTATACCTGTCCAGTGCATGTGACTACACACTATGGGGGGTGACAACTACTCAGTGAGCCTGCTAGCCAGTGGCGTGCAGACTGTTAGCCTTGCTAGTCAGACAACATGCACATTTAGGAAGGCAGTGGACAGAACACTCACCTGCTCCCCTGCTTTCCCATACAGCTTGCTGTACTGTGGAATGAGGCTGTCCAGCAGGGCCTGGTTCTCCTCAGTGCTGAAGGCTGGGGCTCTCTCCACAGTACGTGCCATTGCAGGGTCCAGAGGGTGCAGATACAGCAGCAGTGGTGGTGGCAGATGTCGTCCTGGAGCATGTAGTGCAGGCAAGTGAGCTCTCAGGGGAACAGCCAGCATTATATGTGTGCTGCAGAGGCAGTTACTGTCCCATGTGTCCAAAGTGATAGGTCCAAGTCGTTAGCATCTTCTGAATCTGGCCAATCCATGGAATTGCACCACTTACACACGCCCACAGCATCCTTCAAATGTTCAACTTCATGACACCCATGAATTTGCAACATTGTTGTGGGTGACCAACTGAATTTCCAGCATCAGACTCGTTCAAAATTTGAAAACGCGTCCGTTGCCAGGCCAGGCCATAGCCAATGGGTGCACACCGATCGGTCCATTGCTGTTCAACGCGTACCCGGGATACAACGCGTACCCGCACACATTGTATGCAATGGGCCGGCCGGGCACACCGATCGGTCCATTGCTGTTCAATGCGTACCTAGGATACAACGCGTACCCGCACACATTGAATGCAATGGGCCGGCCGGGCACACCGATGGGTCCATTGCTGTTCAACGCGTACCCGGGATGGAACGCGTACCCGCACACTTTGAATGCAATGGGCCGGCCGGGCACACCGATCGGTCCATTGCTGTTCAACGCGTACCCGGGATGCAACGCGTACCCACACACATTGAATGCAATGGGCCGGCCGGGCACACCGATCGGTCCATTGCTGTTCAACGCGTACCCGGGATGCAACGCGTACCTGCACACATTGAATGCAATGGGCCGGCCGGGCACACCGATCGGTCCATTGCTGTTCAACGCGTACCCGGGATGCAACGCGTACCCGCACACATTGAATGCAATGGGCCGGCCGGGCACACCGATCGGTCCATTGCTGTTCAACGCGTACCCGGGATGCAACGCGTACCCGCACACATTGAATGCAATGGGCCGGCCGGGCACACCGATCGGTCCATTGCTGTTCAACGCTGTACCTGGGATGCAACGCGCACCCGCACACATTGAATGCAATGGGCCGGCCGGGCACACCGATCGGTCCATTGCTGTTCAACGCTGCACCTGGATGCAACGCTGTACCCGCACACATTGAATGCAATGGGCCGGCCGGGCACACCGATCGGTCCATTGCTGTTCAACGCGTACCCGGGATGCAACGCGTACCCGCACACATTGAATGCAATGGGCCGGCCGGGCACACCGATCGGCCCATTGCTGTCCAACGCGCATATGCGAATACAACGCGTGACCAGCACACATTGAATGCAATGGCCAATGTGTGCGCACCGATCGGCCCATTGCTGTCCAACGCGTATTGCAATACAATGTGTACCAGCACACATTGAATGCAATGGCCAATGTGTGCGCACCGATCGGCCCATTGCTGTCCAACGCGTATTGCGAATACAACGCGTACCAGCACACATTGAATGCAATGGCCAATGTGTGCGCACCGATCGACCCATTGCTGTCCAACGCGTATTGCGAATACAACGCGTACCAGCACACATTGAATGCAATGGCCAATGTGTGCGCACCGATCGGCCCATTGCTGTCCAACGCGTATTGCGAATACAACGCGTACCAGCACACATTGAATGCAATGGCCAATGTGTGCGCACCAATCGGCCCATTGCTGTCCAACGCGTATTGCGAATACAACGCGTACCAGCACACATTGAATGCAATGGACAATGTGTGCGCACCGATCGGCCCATTGCTGTCCAACGCGTCCCTGTACATGTCACTGGCATATGTCACCATGCCTGTCACAGGTGAACATATGCCAGCCACATATACTTCCCAGGGAGTGAGGGGCACACCTACAACACCACAGCCTGTCCAAACTGTATCCTAAGGCATGTAAGGCTGCATTACCTATTCCGTGTATGGGGGTGAACATGTTGTTCTGTGGGTGTCACTTGGGGCAGCCACCCCCAGGCTGTGCACGTGTTCATGGGGACAGTATCCTTGGTGTTTCATGTACATGACCACTGTGATGTGCAACTGTTCATATCTGAGCATGTGGCATGGTCACATTTCACGGTGGTGTATGTGTATGTCATGTCACATGCCCCCTGCGTCCCATGTGGGACGGTATGTTTAACCCAGGGTGACCCATTGGCACAATAGTGATGGTCCTCCACAGTCTGTGTGCATGTTGTGTTTACAATGTCTCTGATTTCATGTGCACAATGGGAGACAGTCTCCACACCCACGTTGTTTGTGCATGGACTTTGATGTTGTGCGTGTGTGTGTCACAGACGTCCATGTCTGTCCTGCTGAGGCAACAGGGACCACTACCTGTGGGGGTCATGGTTGTTTGCTGTGGTGTATACATGATACGCCATGTCATGCCAGTGTCCATGTGGCAATACAGGGTCCCTGGAAATCTACCTGTTGTTGAGCTGTGATGCCTGGGGCACATCTGTCCTCACATGTCACTGTGGGGTGTGTTTGTAACGTGGCAGCAGGAGATGGGAAATGTGACACGTCCTCATGATACCCAATGGCACAACCTGGGACTTATTGATGCCACTTGTTGAACTGTGATGTTGGATGTTGGCCATGTATGTGCCATACATGTCCTTACGGAACTGCACACATCATGTACTTGTGCCTCATAATGATGTATCGTGTGATATTGAGTGTGTACAATGCCACATATGTGGGGTGAGTGACAATCTTTCTTTCTTCACCTATGCACTGCAGGGCACCAGCTGTCCATAGACCATTCCCTGACCTGGCAACGATGGTGGAACGTGACTGGTTGGTTGTGATGGTTTTGATTATCTGGCACTGCTTTTTGTACAAATGTTATATTGCAACTTGCTCCTCTCTTAACCCTTGTGAAGCGCTCTGATACCTTTGGGTCTAGCCAGCGCTATATAAAACTGTTTAAATAAATAAATAAAATAAAATAAATAACGTGACAGCATCCGACGGTACCGCTTCACCAGGCAGCTGATTGATGATTTGGCAGTGCGCTTGGCACCACACCTGCAACCTGGCCGGCCGTACCCTACAGCGCTGACCCCCAAGGTGAAGGTGATGGCAGCCCTACACTTCTTTGCCACCGGTACCTTTCAACACACTCTGGCGACTGCTGGTGGGATGTCACAGACCATGTTCAGCCGTGTGCTCCGCGATGTATTGGAGGCTATGTTGATATACCTGAACCAGTACATCTATTTCCCAAGACTCCAGCAATTCACTGACGTGAAGAGTGACTTCTATGCCCTGGGGAGGATGCCGCATGTCATTGGCTTCATTGATGGGACACATGTGGCTTTGGTACCACCACAGGCCCAGGAGCAGGCATACAGGAACCGCAAGCACTACCACTCGGTCAATGCACTGGTGGTCTGTCTTGCAGATATGACCATCACACACGTGTGTGCCTTTTTCCCCGGTTCTGCACACGATGCCTACGTGATGAGGAGTAGTCGCATCCCGAGGATGATGTCACAGATGCGGAACCAGCGTGCCTGGCTTGTCGGTGTGTACTGACTTTGTACCATTGTGTGTGTTCTGCTATGTTGTGTTCCGCACTCTTTTCCAACTCAGCTAATGTGCAATTGTCTGTCTGTAGGTGACTCCGGATATCCCAACATGCCGTGGTTGCTGACACCCCTCAGGAACCCTGTGACACCAGCCCAGATGCGCTACAATGAGGCACATGGTCGGACGAGGAGAGTGATTGAGCAGACATTTGGTCTCCTGAAGAGCCGCTTCCGCTGCCTGGACAAGACAGGAGGGTCCCTCCCATATGCCCCGGCAAAGGTGTGCAAGATTGTCATCATCTGCTGCATGCTACACAACCTGGCAGTGCGGAAGGAGTTGCCTCTCATCCTGGATGACGATGACCAACGTCCGCCACCTGTGGAGGATCCTGGCCTGGACCACGATGCCAGTGATGATGATGATGATGATAGTGATGTCCGCACACAGCTCATCACCAACTTCTTCAGCTGAATGTGAGTATCCAGAGATGTCATGTCAATGATGTGAGTATGCATGATATGTGTTGGTGGTGCTCTGGTGCTGTTTGAGTGTGTCCATGTGCTACATGACTGTATGCGTGTAGCGATGTGTCCTTACAGGTAGTCTGTACTCCCCAACAGTGTTGACATGCTAATTTGGTTCTGGGTGGGTATCTTGTGACATGTATTGGGCATGAGTATTGCAGTTCTGTGCTGTTCTTCAGTGCTTTTGACTGTGTGTCATTTCTGTCCTTCACAGGGTACTTTCTGAGTCGTTTGGTCAACTGTGATCCCCAACACCGTGATTCGACTTCCAGGGTGGTAGCTGTCGTGTCCCTACAGGTGATGTGCACCACACCCATGGACTTCCTTCCTTCTACACTTGTTGACTGTGTGCCCGCTGCCAGGTGGGATTACCTTGCATCTGTGGTGGTTACAACATGTTGCAAATGTGTAATAAACCTGTGCTTCACTTTGTGATGTGCGTTGTCTGTGGTCACACATCTGACTGACATTTGCTTACTGCACCAGTGGGCTAGTTGACACAGACTGTGAATAGGTGTTGGGTCTGTGCAATGCAACATATTTCCTGGCAACATCAGTGTAGGCGATGAGTCAGATGGCCATGGTGTGTATGTGTTGTGTAGCCCTGGTGGTGTGCCTCCCTCATATGTGTGACGTCGCCATGACTCACATGCCGGTGTTGTACTTGCTGTAGCAGTTAGCATGCACAGTGTCATTTCCCAGATCATCATCGCCACTTCAGAGACAATGTAGGAATCACAACAGAGGCAAGTATGGTGTATTAGTGAGTTTATTGACATACATGTGTGAGTATAGTGCACAGGATGGTGGGTGCTGTACATTGTGATTGTAATCCAAAGTTCCTACATGATTTGGAAGTCCTGGTAGCAGAAATGTCCAGAGTAGAGTCCACAGTCATCTGAGACATTGGTCCAACTTGAGCTCCCCATGTCATGTGGGAGAGTTGTGTTGCAGTCAACAGGGTGAACAGTTTGCGCACAAAGGTGATTATCCAGAACAGGTTTTGGCTTCCTGAGGGTTGCACATGGCCATCGGCCTCTCACTTGCCCCTCCTCGGACGTCCCCTCTTCTTTGGGGGGGGACCCTCAAGTGCAGGCTGCTGCGGTGCAGGGGACTCTCCGCCAGAGTCATCCTCCCTCCCTGTGGCAGTTGCAGTTGTTTCAGCAGCAGATGTTGTGGGCACACAGGGAGGTGTTGACTGGTTGCTGCTCATCTGGCGGAGGCATTGTAATATGTCCCTATGCACCGCCGTCATCTCTTGCAGTGTGTCCCACTTGGACTCCACGCGGGACATGTGTGAGTCCAAGCGGGCATGATGGGCAGCCTGCTGCTGTTTAATGTCCCTGAGGAGCCCCACTACCTGGCTGAGCTCTCCGGTGCTGGACTGGTACGCATCGGCTATGCGTGCCAGTTGTGGGTTATCATGCAGTCCAGTCCCCTCTGCAAGCAGCGACCTTTGTCTCCCACCCCTCCCACCACCCCTGGCGACATGTGCAGTACCTGAGGTGGCACGCACAGGTGACCCTGGGCCCCCTTGGGGGTTGTTGGTGGTGTTGGTGTCCATGGCCCCACGTTAGTCCAGGGTCCCTGTGCTGGTGGTGGTGGTGGTGCTCCTTGGTCTTTCCATGTCGGCAGGGGTGGTATGTGTGTTGACAGTCATTGGAGGGGTGGGTGCAGGGGGTGCAGCTGGTGGTCCTGCTGGTGCTGCATGATGACTTGCTCCGGAGGTGCCAGGTTGGTCTTCTTCATCCGAGGAGGGCAGAGGCTGTTCCACACCAGTGAGCTCCGTATCCTCTTGAGCCTGGGTCGGGGACTCCTCAGCGTCTGCTGCTGTGTCCCCATCATCACCTGTTTTTGGGAGACACACACAATGTATGTTATGTTTCTGCAGGCATCAATGTTTGACACACCTGACAGTTGTGTCTGTGCCTCTGGATGCGGGCCTGTACATTGCATTGTCCTAAGTTGTCACAGTCAGGGGTTGAAATTGGTGTAGCACATTGTCCTGCATTATTTGGGCATTTCTATGTGAATGTTGGTGTGTGTACATGGTCTGCATCAGTTGTATATGGTTGACATCCAGCCCTCCTTCCCACCCAGCCAGATATCCCACCATGGAACGTGCTTCCATTGCAGGGAGTGCAAGTTGTCTTTCAGGATGTCAGTCAGTGGTGTCCTGCTGTTGGTTGGTGCACAGTTGCCAGCAGGGCCTTGTGCTCCCCACAGCAGTAGCCAGTGTCAGCCATCTTGTCAGTTGTTTTCCACTCCCTGTGATGTGCGCATGGTTCAGGGTGGTGTTGATGGGACAGTTGTGGGGGTGACCAATATCTGTGACTACCACTCCCATCATGCTATTGCCTCCACCCCCCTTCCCAGCATGCCCATACTTCCTTCCTTATTAGTGTACTTCACTGTGTGTGGGTGTGACAGCAATGGCAAGATGGCTGACAGTGGTGTCCTGCTGTTGGTTGGTGCCCAGTTCCCAGCATGGCCTTGTGCTCCCCACAAAAGAGCACCAGTGTCAGACATCTTTGAAGTGGCTTTTGACTCCCTGTGAGGTGTGCATGCTTGGGTGTGTTCTTGATGGGCCATGTGGGTGGGGGATGTTGGGCTGTGACTACCACTCCCATCATGCTATTGCCTCCACCCCACTTCCCAGCATGCCCATGCTTCCTTCCTTTTGACTCTGCTTCCCTGTGGGGTTGTGTGCCTGTGCTGACAAGATGGCTGACAGTGTTATCCTGGGGTTAGTTTTGCTACATGTCCCATGTGTGTCCCTGTGCTTCACACTGCATGACCCAGGGTTGTGGTTCTTTGTGGGATATTTGATTTGAGTGTGAGGCAATGCATTCTCCCAGGTGAGTTGTGTGGAGTTTGTGTTAGGGGTGTGTGTGAGTGGTGCTGCTGGTAACTATGGTCAGTGCTGTGAGTCCTCCTTCCCACCCAGCCAGATTCTCCACCATGGAACGTGCTTCCGTTGCAGGGAGTGCAAGTTGTCTTTCAGGATGTCAGTCAGTGGTGTCCTGCTGTTGGTTGGTGCCCAGTTGCCAGCAGGGCCTTGTGCTCCCCACAGCAGTAGCCAGTGTCTGCCATCTTGTGAGTCCTTTTCCACTCCCTGTGATGTGAGCATGGTTGAGAGTGGTGTTGATGGGCCAATTGTGAGGGTGAGCAATATCTGTGCCTACAACTCCCATCATGCTATTGCCTCCACCCCCCTTCCCAGCATGCCCATCCTTCCTTCCTTTTGACTCTGCTTCCCTGTGGGGTGGGGTGCCTGTGCTGACAGGATGGCTGGGAGTGTTGTCCTGGCAGTTGTTTGGCTACAAGTCCCAAGTGTGTCCCTGTGCTTCACACAGCATAACCCAGGGTGGTGGTTCTTTGTGGGATCTTCAGTTAGGATGTGAGGCATTGCATTCTCCCAGGTGGGTTATGTGGAGTTGGTGTTGAGGGGGTGTGTGAGGGGAGGTCCTTGTAACTATGGTCAGTGCTGTGAGTCCTCCTTCACACCCAGCCAGATATCCCACCATGGAACGTGCTTCCATTGCAGGGAGTGCAAGTTGTCTTTCAGGATGTCAGTCAGTGGTGTCCTGCTGTTGGTTGGTGCACAGTTGCCAGCAGGGCCTTGTGCTCCCCACAGCAGTAGCCAGTGTCAGCCATCTTGTCAGTTGTTTTCCACTCCCTGTGATGTGGGCATGGGTCAGGGTGGTGTTGATGGGACAGTTGTGGGGCTGACCAATATCTGTGACTTCCACTCCCATCATTCTATTGCCTCCACCCCACTTCCCAGCATGCCCATACTTACTTGCTTTTGGGTGGACTTCACTGTGTGTGAGTGTGAGAGCAATGGCAAGATGGCTGACAGTGGTGTCCTGCTGTTGCTTGGTGCCCAGTTCCCAGCAGGGCCATGTGCTCCCCACAGCAGTAGCCAGTGTCAGCCATCTTGTCGGTTGTTTTCCACTCCCTGTGATGTACGCATGGTTCAGGGTGGTGTTGATGGGACAGTTGTGGGGGTGACCAATATCTGTGACTACCACTCCCATCATTCTATTGCCTCCACCCCACTTCCCAGCATGCCCATACTTACTTGCTTTTGGGTGGACTTCACTGTGTGTGAGTGTGAGAGCAATGGCAAGATGGCTGACAGTGGTGTCCTGCTGTTGCTTGGTGCCCAGTTCCCAGCAGGGCCATGTGCTCCCCACAGCAGTAGCCAGTGTCAGCCATCTTGTCGGTTGTTTTCCACTCCCTGTGATGTTCGCATGGTTCAGGGTGGTGTTGATGGGACAGTTGTGGGGGTGACCAATATCTGTGACTACCACTCCCATCATTCTATTGCCTCCACCCCACTTCCCAGCATGCCCATACTTACTTGCTTTTGGGTGGACTTCACTGTGTGTGAGTGTGAGAGCAATGGCAAATGGCTGACAGTGGTGTCCTGCTGTTGCTTCGTGCCCAGTTCCCAGCAGGGCCATGTGCTCCCCACAGCAGTAGCCAGTGTCAGCCATCTTGTCAGTTGTTTTCCACTCCCTGTGATGTGAGCATGGTTCATGGTGGTGTTGATGTGCGCATTGTGAGGGTGGGCAATAGTTGTGACTACGACTCCCATGATGCTATTGGCTACACTGACTTGCCCAGCATACACAGGATTCCTTCCTTTCAGTGGGCTTCACTGTGAGGTGGTGTTGTAGTGGTGGCTACATGTCTGGATGTGTTTGTTAGTTATGTTTGTGCCACTGCCTAGCTGTAGTTGTAGTTGTGTTTGTACATGTGATGACACAGTTACGTATCACTATGAGATGGCATGTGTTGTGTTTATCTGACTGACATACACATTTTGGGATGATTCTGTTCTGGTTGGTGTGTATTTGCTTAGGGTGCATGGTTTGACTCTCCCCTTGACAGTGATGTGTGTGTATTGTGGCACAATATTGTGTACATTTGTTGTGTACTCACCAGGCTCTGGGATGTTTTCTAGTCCATAGACGCTCACTGGTGGTAGGATGGCCCGCACCTTCTCCTCCCAGGGCCTGAGGTATAGTGGTTTGGCAGGAGGGCCACTGCCGGTGTGTTGGCTCAAGAGGTAGTCCTTCTTCAACAGCTCCTTGACCCTCCTGCGCACGTCATACCACCTGTTCTGGAGGTCTTCCTTTGTGCGCAAACAAGGTGATTGTGCGTTCACCCTGTCAACGATCCTCGCCCACATCTTGGTTTTCTGCGACATGGGGGTCTGTTGGACCAGTGTACCAAACAGCTGTGGCTCTACCCTGAGGATCTCATCTACCAGGACTTCCAATTCACTATCTAGGAACTTTGGATTCTTCTTGGGGGGCATGGTGATGGGTGGTGGTGGTGAGTGATGTGTGTGTTGGTGTGCAAGTGAGGGTGTGTGAGTGTGTGTTTTGCTGGGTGTATGTGAGGGTGCTATTTGTTGAGGTGCTGATGGTGTGTGGCTTGTGTGATGGATGAGCTGTGGATGTGTGGTTGCTGTCTGTTGAGTGCTGGCAGGTAATTTGAATTTGCAAAGGATCATGGTAGGGATTTGTGTCCTTTATATGGGTGGAGTTGTGGGTGTGTCTTTGTTCCCTGTTTCCCCACCCAGTATTTATTTTCTTTGTGATTGCTTGTTTGGCCTTTTTTTTTTTTTTTTTTCCTTGGTTCTTTTTGTGCGTGTAGGAGACGTTCTTCTGACCGAGTCGGACCCTCCAGTTGTCTCGTGCGAGCCTCTCCGATTCGTTCACGCTGTGTTTGTGCTGTTTTCTGTGCTGCGTACGCGTCGGTCTCGGGGTTTTGGGTTGCTTCGGCTCGCTGTTTTGAATGCGTGTCGGTCGTGCGGCTTGGGCTCCGTGCGACTCGGTCGTGTTTTCCACGCGTTGCATCGTACTTGGCGGGTCGGAGTTCGCGGGTACGTTTCGTTCGGGATTCTTCCTGGTGCGTGTCGGTCGGTTCGATTCTCGTGGTTTTCCGGCCGGATGGCTGTTTTCCGCGCGGCTCGGTCGTTCGGCTTGTGTTCCGTACGAGTCGGTCGGATTTAGCACGCTTTTCATCGTACTTTGCGGGTCGGGCTGCACCTGTACGTGTCGGTCGGTATTTATTCCGGCTTCGAGTCGGTCGGTATTTTTTCCGGCCCGAATCGGAATCGGCCCCTATGTGTAGCAAAAAAAAAAAAAATGTAAAAGTAGATATCTACTCAAAGAGAAAAAGCTTCCATAACTAAGGAGAATACTTTCCATATTGAACAGGGACTCCTGCTTTTAGAGGGGAAACCTAATGAATGAGAAATCATAATAAGTGTATTTTTTTATATCGCTTGCAGATACAGATTATGACATTTAGTAGCACAGCATGAGGCAGATGTTACTATTATCCAAAACAATTTACGCATTTTATTGACCTTGTAAGATTGAAAGATGAAATGATGCTGTCGTTTTGCAGTCTCATTGCAGACAGCTTTGCATACTATACTGCATAGAGTGGACTTTAGGCAGCAATTTACTCATGATTGGATGACTCTCCTGTGTATCTAGATTCCATATTGTTGATTGGATTGCTTTCTTCCCTGTTCTTGCTTTCGTCCCACCCCTTGAGTATTTCTTTACCCTTGCATTGGATTAGTTCTATCCTTCCACACTGATGTCATAAAACAATATTCCTTAGTTCTTTTACATTCATTTCTAAGGTACCAATTCATGGGAGAGCATGTCCTTCTCCTTTCTCTCACTGCACATAGAGCATGCTTGCACTCTTTCCATGCCTCCCCCCAACCACTCTACCCCATGGATCACTGACATAATATCGACAACCAAAATATCGTCGTCATAATATCGACTACAATAATATCGACTACCAATACTTATTTAAAAAAATACAAAAATATCGAGTACACAATATCGTCTATAAAAAATATCGTACACCACAATATCGAAATATAAAATATCGTTAAATAAAATATCGATTAATTTTCAAACACATACAAAATATCAAAAATATCGAATACCAAAATATAGACATCAATATTATCGACTTTTTAACAATATCGACTATTGAAAAACAGGTAAATTAAATATATGTTTAGCACCAAATATAAATTGACTTTATAAAACAATACAAAACACTTAAATAACATAAAATAATCATTTGCAAACACATCAATATATAAAACTTAAACTTTTTTCCAAAATAACAATTACAGTAATAAAATAAAAGGTTTGAAAAATATAATACTTGCATCATGTCACATTCAAAACAATCTTTAATATATTTTAAAAAGAAAAACGAAAAAATAATCACTTTCTACTAACAAGTTCTTAATTAGCGTTTCCCTTATATGGAAACAAACAGCCAAAACAATAAAAACAATTAACTTGAACGAATCAAATGCTCACATTTTAAAATACACCAATGACATAAAGCAACCAATTAAATAAACACTATATAAGCATGAAATGTTTGCATCTCTTTTACACTTCTAACCTACAATAAAGAAGAAGGTGAAACTCTGCCCGACTGTTTCCTGAAAGAAAGATTTCATTACTGAAGAAATCTTTAAAACTGCACTATGGGGCCCATTATGATAACGGGCGGATCGCCACCGCCCGTATGGCGGTGGCGATCCGCCCGCTATTTTCCTCCGCCCGCCACACATTTTCCCCCCACCATATTAGTATGGCGGGGGTACCTCGGCGAACGGGAAGACCGTCCGCCGCTTTTCTGACCGGTCCACAAGTCGGCCGGGCGGAAAAGGTTTTAATATGGTGGCGGTGTCTGTTAGACACCGCCATCCATATTAGGATACGTGCGGGGATGTGCCTTTCCATGGCGGCGTTGCCGCCACGGAAAGGCATGTGGTCTTTTCTGTTGGGGGCCCATAGTGGGCCCCCAGTAAGTTGGGGTGGGGGGTGCACATGGGGGGTACCTGCATATGTATGCACAAGGTGGCAGGCACCGTGCGGTGCCTGTCACGTTGTGCATACATATGCAAGATGTGCATTCACAGCATTGTGGCGGGCGGTGCGGTGAGCACCGCCCGCCACAATGCTGTGAATAGGGCTTGCCACCGCCACGGTGGCGGTGGCATCCTAATAGCATATGCGGGACCGCCGCACCACTTTCGGACGGTCCCGCATTCCGCTGCGGTGGCGGGCGGACTTTGTCCGCCCGCCATCGTAATGGACCCCTAAGTAAGTAAAACTGTATTTAAAATATAACCATACTACTAGCCTTCAACCTTAATTATTTCTGACACATAATTTACTAATCTTTCATTTCTTACATTTATATCTCCTCTACAGATATCTTACAAAGCCAGCAAAATATTTTCAACATCCTCACCAATAAAAGAACAATCAATGTAAGTATATTATATTTTTTCTTATCCACCTAAAAATATTTTTCAAACTTAATTCACTAATGTATATTTTATTTCTTATCTATCTCCTCTACAGAGAACTGCAAAAGCATCCAAAATCATTTTGTAAACACTCACCAACTAAATAGAATTAAAAAGTAAGTATATAATTTTCAATTATTAAACACCCTTAAATACCCACCCAAATATCCCTTTTCCCCTAAAATCCCTATCAGCTACAAACAATGTAATCAAATTATTAAAGTTTTTGTTTTCTCTTCCCAACAGAAAATACATCAAGAAAATAGACAATAAAGCTTGAAATCATTTCCTGAACCTTTTTGTTTACATCAAACTAAACATTGTAAGTATATTCACTGAAATGTAACTGTATTTAATAAATATGTATAATTTATTATATTAAAAAAATTGTTTTTTTAATTTCCCTAGCATAACACAAAACAACATGACTGAAGGGGCAGAATTTGTAATGTCACAAAAAAATAAAATGTTATTATGTTATATGGGGTATGTCTATACACAGGAGAAACAAATTGGTCTAAAAGTGTTTTGGAAGTGTAGCAAAAACTACTCTCACAAATGCTATGGAAGAGCTATTACTCATGAAACTACTGTTGTTTCTGTAAAAGAACATAATCACCCCCAAATATAACAGAGATTGAGGTTAGAGATGCTCTTGAAAGTATTAAAGAAGCAAGCACTAGTACTGATAAACCCACCACCCAAATACTCAAAGAGCAATTATTAAAGGTACCTCAACATGCATCAGGACAATTACCCTCCATAGATTCTTTAAAAAGAACTATTGCCAGACAGAAAAAAGCAACTACAAGTACCATACCTGCCCCTAAAACGTTTGCAGAAGTAGTTATTCCCCCAGAATTAAGCATTACTCACACTAAAGAACCATTTTTTTTTTTTATAACAAATGCCCTGATAAAAGAATAATTATGTTTGCTACTGCAAACAATTTAGTTAAATTACAGCAATGTGACACCTGGATGATGGATGGAACTTTCAAAGTCTGTCCAAAACCATTCTACCAGCTGTACACAGTGCATGGATTGTACCAACATTCAAATATTCCATTCATCTATGCCCTATTACCAAATAAGCAGCAAACTACCTACATAGATGTACTAACTAAAATAAAACAAGAAAGCAATAATTATTTTCCTTCAAAAATAATGATTGATTTCGAATTAGCCATGATAAATGCTATACTGAAAAATTATCCACACACAGCAATCCAGGGTTGCTATTATCATTTTAACCAGAGTCTCTGGAGACATCTACAAAAATCAACCCTAAGGGGCTCATTATAATGTCGGGCGGATCACCACCGCCCGTATGGCGGTGGCGATCCGCCCGACATTATACACCGCCCGCCACCCATTTCCTCACCGCCATATTACTATAGCGGGGGGACCCCGGCGGACGGAAAGACCGTCCGCCGGTTTTCCGCCGGTCGACCAGGCAGAAAAGGGGCTGGATATGGTGGCGGTGTCTGGAAGACACCGCCATCCATATTAGCATACAGGCAGAGAGCAGCCTTTCCATGGTGGCAACGCCGCCATGGAATGGCATGCGGATCCTGCATTTGGGGGCCCGTTGCGGGCCCCCAGGGTGTTGGGGTGTGGGGGGTGCACATGGGGGGTACCTATGGTACCCCCCTGCATTTGCATGCGCAACGTGGCAGGCACCGCGCGGTGCCTGCCAAGTTGTGCATGCAAATGCACAAGGTGCAGCCATGGCATTGTGGCGGGCGGTGCTGTGAGCACCGCCCGCCACAATGTTTTGGATGGGGCATGCCACCGCCACCGTGGCGGTGGCATCCTAATTGCCGGTGCGGGACCGCCGCACCACTGGCGGCCGGTCCCAGGACCGCTAGGGTGGCGGGCGGACGAAAGTCCGCCCGCCATCCTAATAGGCCCCTAAGTGTACAATATGCTACAGACAGTACTTTCGCCTACCAAATTAAAAAGCTAATAGCACTAGCATATGTACCTGTAACTGATGTAGCAGAACACTACAATATTCTAATAGAGAGCCCCTATTACAAAAGGAACGAAGACAAATTAAGCCCACTCCTAGACTAGTTTGAGGATACCTGGGTGGGAAGACTACATAGATCAGGGCATAGAAGGCAACCTAAGTTCCACATTCCTTGGTGGAATGTGTACCTAAGTACCTTAAATAAAGAAGGCAAAACAAATAATAGTGTTGAAGGATGGCATAATGCCTTCCAAGCAACAACAAGCAGAGGTAAACCTACCCTACAAAAACTACTACAATCTATACAGAAAGAACAAAGCTATCAAGAATTACGGATGGAACAATCTGTAACTCAAATATGTCCAAAATTAACTAAGCAAACTAAAGAAATGTTTGAGCTACTCCAAAGTCAGGTACCCTATACCCATCAACAAGAGGCCTAGAGTACCTATCCCTAATAGCCAAAAGCATATTATAAACTACATTTCCACAGCTATTATACATTTTTTCGTTGACAAAACAAACACTTTACACACATATATTAATATTATATTTTCACAAATATTAATTAATTGTCATATATATTTTTTTAATGAAATAAATATATATTTACAATTAAATTATATTTATCAAAATATACTATATATCACAATTAATTATAACAACATTTCCCACCCAAATTAATACAAAAAAATAGACTTACGGTTTATATAGCTGTAGACGATGTATTCCAACAAGAAATAATCCTTGCATCTGTCTGTTAATCCATGTTAATGTTTAAAAAAGCCCCCCAAAAAATGCAAAAATCCAACAGGTCCAATATAAATCCATCCTGGACAAATCCAAATAGTCGAAACCCTCAAAGACCCGAAAAAAATATAAAAATATAAAAATCGCTCCAGGAAATCCCGAAAAATAAAAGAAAGTGTAATAACAATATTAGTTGAACCAACTAATACACACTTCTTTTTTTTTAAACGCGTCTTTCTCTCCAACGTAACGTCGATTAAAAGTAACCTGCAAAAAATGTCGAAAGCATACCCACCCACACAAATACACCCAAATACATTCAATAAATACAATAACATTAATTTATATTAACGAAACAACACATATTTAGTCATATTATCGTCTGTCTACACTAGGCCTCAAACACTAACTCACGACATCTCACTAAAATATAACTAACACCTACAGCACACCAAAAACGCGACGACCTAACAATAAATACAATATATACATCCTAACTAGACTAAAACATAAGTATTAAGTTAGATAAAATAATTGAAATTCCCCTTACCTTGCTCGACGCGACGCAGCTTCCAACCGCGAGCTTCTCCGGTCCTGAATGACCCAAAATAACATTACGCAGTTACAAAATAGTCCCTGTGAAATAAAAATGGCTGCTTAAATAAATAAAAAAAAAAAAATAAGGTTAAAAACATGCATTATAGTAAAGTGTAAATGTTACATATATTTTTCTTATATTGTACAATCTTTCTGTATATTTAAAAATTAGTTTATATTTTATTATACTGTGTAAAGTTATAATAATAATTAATATAAAAATATATTGATCATTATTATAATTATATATGTATTTTTTTTAAGTATAATCAATATTAAAAATACATATTAATTATGTACAAATGTAAAATTAAACTTACTTGTTTAAAAAAATATTTTCATGCAATGCAACAATGTAATAATTAATATTATTAATATTTTATATACTAATAATATTAATTACAATTTTATTTACATGTAATAAAGTTATTATTTTCTCAAAATGTTAAAGGATGTTCACTACAGCATTATAATGTTACAATATTAAATAATTATTAAATATACAATGCTTTATGTTATGTATATATATGCAAAAAATGTTTATATTAATTGTATAAATATATTATGATTTTCCAACAACTGTTCTAAAATAATAAAATAATATGTTTTGTATATATCAAAATATGAATACTTGTGTTATAAAATTTGATTATATCATAAAATGTTCTTTTCCTAAAAAAATTCCATTAACTAATAAATGTATGCAAAATAATTTATGTTCCTTAAATAAAAATGTACATGTTTTCTGTGTTTTTACTAATGTGTATTCCATACTATAAATAAAAATTAATTTTGTTTTCTTTCTACCTACTTATACAAAAATAAAGGTTGTTTCAAAATTAAAAATGTCTAATTTTTTTATATGTATATATTATTGAATATTTTACTTAAATGTATCTATTTGATAAATGTACCATTTTAAATTACTATAAATAAGCATCATTTTTTTTATTAGTAAATTATAAAATATACATCAATTACACAATAAAAATACATTATCACTGCACATAATAAAAACCTCTTATATTTGTTCACATATAAAAACACATACTGTAATTTTCCTACAGCTATTTATATAAAATTAGTAAATACACAGCAAATAACATATATGTAATATAAAAATCTTAGATAAATTATAAATAAATTTAAAAAGTTTTTGTACATAAACATATATCATTTACTATTCCCAATGCAGTTAAATAATAGTCAGGGAAGCTGCTGGACATTAACCATATATAATTTACTATTCCCACTCCAGTCTGTATTAAGTCAGGGAAGGTGCTGGACACTAAACATATATAAATTACTATTCCCACTCCAGTCAGTATTAAGAGGGTCATTACGATGGCGGACGGAAAAACAACCGACCGCCATGGTAGCGGAAAATCACCGTCCGCAGGTACCGCGGAAACCCCGCCGACCCTATTAGAATCAACCGCCAAAATATTCCGTCAGCGGCGGTAGGAGGCATCCAAAACCTGCCCGAAGAGGGCAGAGAAAGTGAAAATGCAACTGCGACAGGCAGTAACATAGCGGAAACACAACAACCCGCCGCCAGACACGCGGAGTGACCGCCAATGCGATTATGATATCCCCGATGCCACAGCGTTACGTTCCGCATCTCCATCCGCCGCGGTCGCTAACAGTAATGAATGTGAGATACGGCGGAAGCCCTGCAGCATAGCCATCGCTGCGCATGCTCCGCGAAAAAAATGGCGGCCAAGTAAAAAACAACAACAATAAGGCCAGCAAATGCAGACAAACAACTAGCCCTGCCCCCCATTAACCTGAAACATCCCAACGACACACCCCCATGGCAAAGTCAAATATACAAATCACAGGACAACCCACACAGCACACCTGACTGCATTACACCATCTTGACACACCCACATAGCTGAGCATAAAATCAGCCCCTTCCCTGACCACAATCCTTTGCCCTACTCCAACCCTGAAGGAACACAACCCTGCAGCATAGGATAGGCAAAACACCACACATCTCACCAGCACAACAACACACACACACACCACCTACACCACCCTCACAACTGCACCTCAAAACATCAGCACAGCACACACCATGGCACATCACAAAATGCCAAAATTCACTGACACTGAGTTGACAGTAATGGTAGATGAGATAATCAGAGTAGAGCCACAACTCTTTGGCAACATGGTCCAACAGACACCATTAGCCACAAGAACAACCATGTGGGCAAGGATAGTGGGAAAGGTCAATGCAGTAGGGAATGTGCCCCACAACAAGAATGAAATCATGAGACGGTGGCATGACCTGAAGAGTGTCGTCAAGAAGAGGAGGGCCAAGAACCGTGAGCTGGCTGTGGCGACTGGTGGAGGCCCTCCCATCCCACCAAAACCCTTCACTGCGTGGGAGGAGAAGGTGCTTGCCATACTGCATCCAGAGAGTCTTGAAGGAATACCCGGGGGAGTGGAGGCTGGTAAGTACCAACTAATGTATACCATGAAACTGCCATGTACTGTCTTGAACAACTACAAAGATACATCCCTGAGGCACAAGTACACACATCTGCACCCCAAAAACACACACAGGTCACACTCATTTTACATCCACATCATCTCAAACATCACAAAGGTAGACCACATCTACTGTGTTGTATGTGCCCAGGCAAACAGCACTACAACTCCCACCAGGCCCTCTTGGCCCACAGCTCAGCAGGATGGACTACTCCCCCCACCCACAACCATGTGGCAGTCATTGTGTGCTTCACCCTCACCTAACAGGTAGGTAGCCATCTTTACAGGGAGGTGTCTGTGGAATAGGGAGGCCAGCACTACAACTCCCACCAGGCACACCCTGCCCCATCCCTCAGCATGAAGGAGCACTCCCTCCCACCCAGAAGCATGCCTCAGCAATTGTGTGCCTCACCCTCACCTAACAGGTAGGTAGCCATCTTTACAGGGAGGTGTCTGTGGAATAGGGAGGCCAGCACTACAACTCCCACCAGGCCCCCTTGGCCCACAGCTCAGCAGGACGGACTACTCCCCCTACCCACAACCATGTGGCAGTCATTGTGTGCCTCACCCTCACCTAACAGGTAGGTAGCCATCTTTACAGGGAGGTGACTTTGGAATAGGGAGGCCAGCACTACAACTCCCACCAGGCCCCCTTGGCCCACAGCTCAGCAGGATGGACAACTCCCCACACCCACAACCATGTGGCAGCCATTGTGTGCCTCACCCTCACCTAACAGGTAGGTAGGCATCTTGACAGGGAGGTGTCTGTGGAATAGGGAGGCCAGCACTACAACTCCCACCAGGCCCCCTTGGCCCACAGCTCAGCAGGATGGACTACTCCCCCCACCCACAACCATGTGGCAGTCATTGTGTGCTTCACCCTCACCTAACAGGTAGCTAGCCATCTTTACAGGGAGGTGTCTGTGGAATAGGGAGGCCAGCACTACAACTCCCACCAGGCCCCCTTGGCCCACAGCTCAGCAGGATGGACTACTCCCCCCACCCACAACCATGTGGCAGTCATTGTGTGCCTCACCCTCACCTAACAGGTAGGTAGCCATCTTGACAGGGAGGTGTCTTTGGAATAGGGAGGCCAGCACTACAACTCCCACCAGGCCCCCTTGGCCCACAGCTCAGCAGGATGGACTACTCCCCACACCCACAACCATGTGGCAGTCATTGTGTGCCTCACCCTCACCTAACAGCTAGGTAGCCATCTTGACAGGGAGGTGTCTGTGGAATAGGGAGGCCAGCACTACAACTCCCACCAGGCCCCCTTGGCCCACAACTCAGCAGGATGGACTACTCCCCCCACCCACAACCATGTGGCAGTCATTGTGTGCCTCACCCTCACCTAACAGGTAGGTAGCCATCTTGACAGGGAGGTGTCTTTGGAATAGGGAGGCCAGCACTACAACTCCCACTAGGCCCCCTTGGCCCACAGCTCAGCAGGATGGACTACTCCCCATACCCACAACCATGTGGCAGTCATTGTTTGCCTCACCCTCACCTAACAGGTAGGTAGCCATCTTGACAGGGAGGTGTCTTTGGAATAGGGAGGCCAGCACTACAACTCCCACCAGGCCCCCTTGGCCCACAGCTCAGCAGGATGGACTACTCCCCACACCCACAACCATGTGGCAGTCATTGTGTGCCTCACCCTCACCTAACAGGTAGGTAGCCATCTTGACAGGGAGGTGTCTTTGGAATAGGGAGGCCAGCACTACAACTCCCACCAGGCCCCCTTGCCCACAGCTCAGCAGGATGGACTACTCCCCCCACCCACAACCATGTGGCAGTCATTGTGTGCCTCACCCTCACCTAACAGGTAGGTAGCCATCTTGACAGGGAGGTGTCTTTGGAATAGGGAGGCCAGCACTACAACTCCCACCAGGCCCCCTTGGCCCACAGCTAAGCAGGATGGACTACTCCCCACACCCACAACCATGTGGCAGTCACTGTGTGCCTCACCCTCACCTAACAGGTAGGTAGCCATCTTGACAGTGAGGTGTCTGTGGAGTAGGGAGGCCAGCACTACAACTCCCACCAGGCCCCCTTGGCCCACAGCTCAGCAGGATGGACTACTCCCCCCACCCACAACCATGTGGCAGTCATTGTGTGCCTCACCCTCACCTAACAGGTAGGTAGCCATCTTGACAGGGAGGTGTCTTTGGAATAGGGAGGCCAGCACTACAACTCCCACCAGGCCCCCTTGGCCCGCAGCTCAGCAGGATGGACTACTCCCCACACCCACAACCATGTGGCAGTCATTGTGTGCCTCACCCTCACCTAACAGGTAGGTAGCCATCTTGACAGGGAGGTGTCTGTGGAATAGGGAGGCCAGCACTACAACTCCCACCAGGCCCCCTTGGCCCACAGCTCAGCAGGATGGACTACTCCCCCCACCCACAACCATGTGCAGTCATTGTGTGCCTCACCCTCACCTAACAGGTAGGTAGCCATCTTGACAGGGAGGTGTCTGTGGAATAGGGAGGCCAGCACTACAACTCCCACCAGGCCCCCTTGGCCCACAGCTCAGCAGGATGGACTACTCCCCCCACCCACAACCATGTGGCAGTCATTGTGTGCCTCACCCTCACCTAACAGGTAGGTAGCCATCTTTACTGGGAGGTGTCTGTGGAATAGGGAGGCCAGCACTACAACTCACACCAGGCACACCCTGCCCCATCCCTCAGCATGAAGGAGCACTCCCTCCCACCCAGAAGCATGCCTCAGCAATTGTGTGCTTCACCCTCACCTAACAGGTAGGTAGCCATCTTGACAGGGAGGTGTCTTTGGAATAGGGAGGCCAGCACTACAACTCCCACCAGGCACACCCTGCCCCATCCCTCAGACAGTGATGCATATGTAACTGTGACAGGAATAGAACTGTGACTCAAATAAACCCATGTGTAAGCAAATCAGGGACCAAATATGCCCTGCACAGAATGACATGTGCAAATTCCATGGCTGCTGAGCATGAAGGACTCTAGTAACAATAAAAACGCATGGTCTGTCGGGCAAATAAATACAAGCACAGAACATTACAAAGGTATGCATGAGATAACAATGTGACAATGTCTAATACATGTGCATATGTAACATCTGTCGGGAAGAGTAATCATCTTCGATGCATCACATCAAGTTGCATGGCAACCAGTTGTCAGATGACAACTCATCAGTCCCATACAAAGAGTGTCAAGTTGGCCATGGCATCCAATGACTTGTCACACCATGGAACAAGATGTATGTACCTACCTCCACATCATGTCATGACGAACAACACTGTGCAGACATTCTACTCATGAAATACGTAACTGTGTGTTGCATAACATGTAAATAAGAGACATCAAACACAGCAAGCCATATGGCTGTAAGTCAATGACCATGTACCCTCTGTTCCACAGGTGACCAACAACTGACTGCAGAGGACAACAACCTCAACTTGCAGAGCCAGTCTCCTCCATCGGAACATGGACACTCGGATGCGGAGTCCCTGGATTCTTTGGACGAGGAGCTCCAAGCCGGCCCATCTGGTGTGCCAGGGCGCAACCAGTCACATGACCCCACTGCCCCCCATCAGCAACACCAACAGCGCTGACCCCTGCTGGAACGACCTATGCCGCCACCACCACCACCACCACTACCACCTTTGCCTGCAACATCCACCCAGCCACAGAGGATGCCCAGCCCACACCAACAACTGTGGAGGGCAGGCGTGTGGCCAGAGTGATGAGGCAACAGGCCAGTGATAGCAGGGCAGGTGGGAGGACAAGTGGGACTCCAACAACACCGGACACTGTAACCGAAGCCCTGGCTAACATCACCAGACTTGTGGGTGCCTATGAACAAACACAGGCACAAATGGGCCAGGCCCACGAAGATGCCCTGGAGCTCCAACATCTGCTGAGGTCCATGGACAACCGTATGGGACAAATTGTGGACCTCATGGGCCAGTTAGTGGCGGTACTGAGGGATAGGCCAGTGCCACATCACACACCTCCACCTCCCCCCGTTGTCCCGCAGGATGACAGTTCATCATCCACCCCTGCGGGCACGGAGAGGGGTGACTCCTCAGACCCCACTGGCCCAACAGACGATGCCCCCCCTGCCAAAAGTAGGAGGGGCCGTCCAAAGAAAAACTTGGGACTCACCCGTGGCAAAGCACCTGCCAAACGCCAGTCGAGGAGCCAGCCATGATGGCAACACTCTTCACCCTGCCATTGACTTGGAACACTGTCCTTACCCACACTGCCATGGAAATGGCATCCATCTGTTGGACTGTGTCGCCACATCACTGTGGTGCCTACCTGATTGTCTCATCTACCATCACTGCCAACTCCTAGATTCACCATTCACACTCATGTAAATATCCACTTACCTATCACATATACCCATTGACAATAAACAACAATAACGCACCAATGGATTTGAGTCTGCTCCATCTTTATCACCGTATGTGCAATGTTTACCATGGTTACAATGTCACAGTAGCATGGAACCTCTGTAGGCAAGGAGAGGCAGAAGGGACCTAGCAAAAGACAACAGAACAAAAGTTACTAGTCAGGTTGTGGCATCACAGCCATCACACAACACATGTCCTCAACGTACAACAACATGCACACATTACAATGTGCAACTGTACCAACATAGACATCCTGTAGCTGTGCCAAACTACCCTGTAACCAACACATAGGCAGCCAGCACTGAGTCAACAACAGGATGCACTCACAAAGATCACATAGACCTCCACCCAAACAACTACATCAACAGACAATGGACCAGTTGTACATCATCACCCACCTTCAAGTGAAGTAGCGGTTGATGAGCTGCTGACGCTGGTCGACACCTTCCTCCTCACCACTATCCTCATCACTGGACATTTGTGGGTTCGCAGGTGGGGGCCTCGGCTGGTCATCATCGTCCAGGATCAGGGGGATTTGTTTCCGTAAGGCCAGGTTGTGCAACATGCAGCATGCAACCACTATCTGACACACCTTTTTAGGGGAGTACATGAGTGCCCCTCCGGTCCGGTCCAGGCACCGAAATCTCGATTTGAGGAGACCAAAGGTTCGCTGTACCACCCGACGTGTTCTACCATGGGCATTGTTGTAGCGGACGTCAGACGGTGTCCTAGGATTGCGTAGTGGGCTCAGCAACTACGGTCTGTTTGGATATGCAGAATCACCTAGGTGTGAAATAAACATAACGATTCAGTAATACTACTGTGGCAGAGGACAGCATGGCACACACAGCACACAACTTGACTCTGCCTACTCACCCACAATCCATTCCCGCACCGGAAGAAGATTGGCCATCAGCTGGGGCACAATGCTGTTGTGCAGGATATATGAATCATGCGCAGAGCCCGGAACTTGGCACATACATGCGATATGATCATATCGGCCTGGCACACCACCTGCACATTGATGGAATGGGAATGTTTGCGATTCCGATAGATGTGTTCCCGTGCCTGTGGTGGAACCAGGCCAACATGTGTGCAGTCAATTGCACCTACAACATTCGGGATGTGGCCAAGGGCATAAAAATCCACCTTTACATCCGCCAAAGCCGCACGCCTTGGAAAACTGATGTATTGGTCCTTGTATCGCATCATGGCCAACAGGAAATCCCTTAGCACCATGCTGAAGGTGGGATGAGACATCCCGCCTGCAATGCCCACTGTCTCCTGGAATGACCCACTAACCGGGAAATGCAGTGCCGCCATCACCTTTGTTGTGGTCGTCAACGCTGTTGGGTATGTCCTGTCAGCCCGCAGGTGAGGATCCAACATGGCACACAGGTCTTGGATGTTCGTGCGGTCCAGACGGAATCTGCGTATCACATCATCATCCTCTATGTTAGCCAGCACGGTGACAGGATGATACACATTAGGTCGCCTCCTAGGTGAGATGAAAGGGGACACGTCATTGCAACAGACCATGAGATGTGCACAACTCTGTACCTTCTGATTCACACAGCGCAAACATTGACTGGCATCACAATGCACCATACAGTGCAAGTCAATAGTTGTGACACATAGAGATCACATTGTACTACAGTTCTTCAGTATTACCTCTGTGAGAACAACAAACATGGAAACTGTGTCTGTGAATGATGATAGTCACATTCCAGAATCTGGTGCAAACAGCACGGACAGTAAATGATACCGGACATGTGTGAAACAGAAACACCGCTGTCTTCAAAATGTCTGCTGTATGTGCCACACATTCTTGTGCAGACATGACAGGGGACACATGAACTACACAATTTATCCAGTTCTGAAGGACTCAGCATGGAATGTGAGCCAATACTAATTCACACAAGTCTAGAGACACTCACAGACATATTCACAAGCCTGTGCCAATATCCACTGTCATCAGTAGACATGCCATACATGCTGTTACACACAATTCTAAGTCAGTCAATGACTAATGATGAACAGCAAATGCATATGCAGTCTTGACGTGAATCAAGACACAACAACACAACTGCACAATACCATCAGCAGGCACACAGATTGTCAATGTGGCACACAAAAAGTGGATAAGGTACGTGATCCAAAAGGACTGTAGACAAACGACAATCTGCACTAAAGTTGTACTATGACATGCAGAATGAAGCTTGCACTGCCCAGACACACAACTGAAGTGCAACATTTGCCATGGAGCTAATACTCCAGCTGCTTGGACATACAACAGTGACACAGAAACAACCTACACCACCACCCGGACAAAGCCACACCACTACACAAAAAAGGTCAGCGCATGGACATACTGAGTAGATACTGAAGACACAACAGCCTCATGCACATAACAATAGGGGATGTCATCGCACGACACAGGTACCAAAGGACAACTATCAAAAGCATCCTGAGCCACATGCCACCCAGCCTGTCAGGGACAACAAAGCGGACTCTCAACATTCCTCTGCAGACAAAGATGCTGTCTGTGCATCACTTGTTGGCCTCTGATACCATTAGAACAACAAAAGTCTGAGTCAGATGGGTGCCACAGCCAGCCCTATCAAGGTATATCTCACCTGTCTTGGATGCCATCATTAGCTTCAGTCAACAGCACCATCAGTTCACCCACACAGCGCAGGACCAGCTTGTGCCCCCAAAAGGCTACCACACCATTTCAGGCTTATCCACACGTGTCAGTTCAATATCACCTCACACGTGTCCTAATTGTGCACCCTGCCAAAACTGCAAACACTTACTGCACATGAAACCACACGCAATGCTGTACTGTCCAGGCCAATTGTGGGTCACCTCCCACTGGTCACAGATGCCATGTCAAACTTAACATTCAGTGAGCACCAGCCCCACATTTGCCTACAGTCCCTCACCAAGCCAACATTCCTCATGTGGACAAGGTCAATGCACCTGTCCCTGGTGTGTACCAACGTAACCCACCACACACATCAAATCCACTAGCAACACACTCACAACTGTATAAATATACATGTACCAAAATCACATATGACAGGCCAAACAACATGAGCACATACCAGACACAATGTCACAAGAAATGGTGATGACATTTGGCAGATACGGAGACAAAACATACCCAAAGGCAGGGAAACAAGTGAAAAATGATAAGGATGTACAGAATGCCAAGTGTGCCGGTGATGAAATTAACATCCTTGAGTATGTAGAGCACACACATGTCCATGTGGACATATACTGTAGGATTTGCTACTGCGAACAATTACATTACATGAAGGCAGTAACAGGTGATACCAAACAGACAACAGTGTGACACATGTGGTGAGTCATGAAAATAATGCTGAGATGTTTGTACAATCATGTACTGTACAGTGACATATCGTGTGAGACATGGACATGTGTGTAAAATTTGGGGTCAGATATGAATTTGTGGGCAAATTCTGGGGTCAGATATGAAATTGTGGGATTGAATTTGGGGTCAGATATGAAATTGGGGGCACATTCTGGGGTCAGATATGAAGATGTGTGTCAATGTGGGCTCACAAATGAAATTGTGTAGGAGTAATGTGCCCCATTGGTACTTTCAGTGTGGAATTTGGTGTTAGGTATGAAATTTAGGCTGTCATAACTTACTGTAGCCCATTTGATTTCCATCAAGTGCCCTGATATTTTGTAAGTGACCACTGTTCGAAGTACAGATATGACCCATGACATTGACACAGCACGATGTGTCCATTGGTGCCGTAAACGTGCTCAGTCAACACTCTCACGCCCATAGTCAACAATGTCATGCTGCACCCTCGCCGTAGCTACCGCCTGACACCAGCGGTGTGTCACCGCCATGGCCCAAGACACCATAGCGGGATTGATAGGCAAATACACATGTCTAATGGCGGTTGGCATGCTCCGACACCCAGATCCCGGTCACTCATAGCAATGCATGTGCCCGGAATCGCGGTAGCTACCGCACGCCACCAGCGGTGTGTCACCGCCATGAACCATGCCCTGCCAGCCAATGGGAAGTGCAATCGCGGTTGCCTGATGCAAGTTTGAAAATCGCGGTAGGCGTGCTCCACCACTGCGGGGCCGGTCATTGGATGCACTTGAAAGATGCACCACCGCGGAACCGCATGCCTGTCCCCTGCGGTGTGTCACCGCCATGAACCATGCCCTGCCATCCAATCGGAAGTGCAATCGCGGTTGCCTGATGCAAGTTTGAAAATCGCGGTAGGCGTGCTCCGCCACCGCGGGCCGGTCATTGGATGCACTTGAAAGATGCACCACCGCGGAACCGCATGCCTGTCCCCTGCGGTGTGTCACCGCCATGAACCATGCACTGCCAGCCAATGGGAAGTGCAATCGTGGTTGCCTGATGCAACTTTGAAAATCGCGGTAGGCATGCTCCGCCACCGCGGAGGCGGTCATTGGATGGATTTGAATGAGGCAGACCTGGAACACCAATTGCAGCAGCTTAGAACCACAGACACGAGCCCTGGGGGCTATATATGTGTGTGAGGGAGCCACACATTGCCACAGCTCACAGAGCCTGTTGCCTGAGACCCCTCACCTGCTGCTGCCTCCAGGGACTGCTGCTTGAGACCCCTCACCTGCTGCTGCCTCCAGGGACTGCTGCCTGAGACCCCTCACCTGCTGCTGCCTCCAGGGACTGCTGCCTGAGACCCCTCACCTGCTGCTGCCTCCAGGGACTGCTGCCTGACACCCGTCACCACCAACTGCCACTGCTGCTGTCTCATGCCCACAGTGATGGCGAGGACTGAGAGGATCCGTGCCACTCCCTTCACCCCCCTAGGAACTTGAGGTCCTGGTGGACAAGGTGCTCACCCAGTATCCAAGGCTATATGGTGCGCCTAATGTCGTGGTAAGTATCTCAGGGTGTGAGTGAGAGTGTAGGTGGGGCACACACGAAGTTGATCTGCTGCAGTATGTGCGTGAGAGTGTGGTGGTGGGTCATGCACTGCCTAGCATGCTGTTTCCAGGGGGAAGGTGTGTTCAGCCTATTCCACACGTTTGCCTGCCTGCACATCCAGATGTGAGTGAAATGTGATGTCTTGTCAGACATACAGTGTGGCTGCACCTTTTCAATTCAGGAGTCAGGACAATGATTTACTGTCTAAATGTCTTTGTGTGTCCCTGATGTCCTTCACAGGCCCATCTGTGGCCTTAGCTAGTGTAGTTGTCCAGAGGGTAGTGAGGGCATTGTTTCTGTCTCAATATGTGCCTCATCTCTGGTTCTGCACTATGCTCAGGACCTCAGTCCCCTAGGGTGAAACTCTTGTTGGTCAATCAGCTATGACACTGTACATTCCAACATTCTTGTGCCCAGACCCTTCCATCACCACCGGCATGTGCACATACTCGCATGTGTTGGCACTGTTTGTGTTTCCAAATAGTCCCTCCATGTGAAAGATGAGATGCCACATGTTGGACCTCTGTGTGACCCCAACTGGCCTGCACATTCACTGCCCAATCAGACAGTGACACAACACTGGATGTACACAGTGTCAAATCTGTGCTTTTCCTCTTGACTCTCCGTCAATGAGCCATTACAGAGATGTAGATTGCACAAGACAGGCCTTGTGATGAGGGTTTGCGTTTGTGAGGTCATGTCCCTCAATGTGACCTCCATGACACAGTGTGGCAGTTTAAGGGCAAGTGCTTTGAGGGCTGCGCAGTGTTGGGCACAGTGAGTATTCACAGTGACATATGTAGTAATGTCCTGCATGTCTTGGTATTCCCAGAAACTTGCAGTAGATGTGGTCAGCATACACATTTTGCTCTCTGCTGGCATCCTGCATGGCTTTGAGATAGGCATGTACTTTGTCCACCCTCATACCTGCATGCATTAATGTGTTTTTCACACATGATGATGATTGAATGTCGCAGATTTGTTGTCTCTGCTGAAGTTAGGGCAGAAGTTGGTATGAGTCTGTGTCATGCTCCTGCACTGTGAAATGGTGGTAGGTTACACTGATTATTGCACCCTCTTGTCTCCCATGTCTGCAGCTCAAAGTCAACCAGCGCAAGGCCGTGTGGAGGGCCATTGCATGCAAGGTGCGTGCACTGGGTGTCTCCAACTGACGGCGCTCCCACTGTCACAAGAGGTGGGATGACATCTGCCGGCTGAGCAGGAACGTGGCCGAGATGACACTGGGGCTGATCCCTCAGTCCGGCAGGTTGGCGCGGAGCAGCATGACACCACTAATGGCACGCATTTTAGCTGTGACGCAGCCTGAACTGGATGCACGTCTGAAGGGGCATCAGCAGCAAGCTGGTGGTTAGTATTCTGGGAGTGTGACTTTGGGTGTTGTTTGGCTGCATGTGCTCCAAGCCTGGGCCAGTGCAGGGCTGTGATGTGGCTGGTGTGATGCAATGGCCTGTAAGTGGCCGCGGTGTTGGGTGCAGTTGTCATGCATTCCCCCTACATGTACCTTCCCATGTCATTGGTGTAATGGCCCTTGAGTTCACATTTGTAGTTGTGGCCTTCTGGTATCATCTTCATTGGTGTCGTCACGGACATCCCATGTCAGGGTCAAGCAGAGTGCATGATATGAGTGTGCCCTCATCAATGTGTGCATTGCCTGACGTCTGATTTGTGCTGACTACACATCTAACAACAATGTGCAACTGTAGTTGTGTCCCAAGTTACGACATGGTGGATGGCATGTGCTCATGGCCATTGTGTGCGGATATGTTGGAGTCTGTCTCTGTGTAGGACACTTCTACTGGCTCAAGATGTGACAGTGGCAACATGTTGTGAGTAGGATCTTTTACCCACTCAGGGCCCTAGGTGTGCACAGAGGGATATGTGTGTCTGGTTAGCTGAAGCCACCAACAGGCCAATTGGCAGTGTGTCCATCACATGGGTGAATGATGCCAAGTTTGCATGATGCCACGGTAATTTCGATGTTTGAATTGAGGTTGCACAGTGTCACTGCCCATGGTGTTGTCCAACATGGATGATTTATCATCATTAGTGATGCTTCCCTTGCTGATATTTGTAAACTTGATGCAAATGTACTGATACGACCTCTATCTCTCTCTCATGCAGCATCTCACATGGGCACGGAAGGACAGGGGATGGACACCAGTGGTGAGGCATCAAGCACAACTGCTGCACACCAGCATAGTGACACGGATGTCACCAGCGCATCGGAGGGGGACCGTAGTCTTCTAGAGGACTCACAGCCAGAGACGCAGACCTCTACGTCATCTGACGACGGCGGTGACGCTTCTATGTTTTCTGCCGAGGGTAACGGGGACTCTGCCTCCACGTCCACCACACAGCGTTCAGTGCCCACCCTCCGTGCTACTCCCACTGTTGCTGCCTGTGTTTGCACCACAAAAAAGGGAAGAGTGTCCTTCACCCCAGGCACCACTGCCCCTGCCCCTGTCCCCCCTGCTGCCATCAGTGCTGAGTCTGTGGACCTTTTGCGCCAGCTGTGTGTGGGTCAGATAGCTCTCCTCAATGCATTCCTGGACCATGACAAAAAATTGGCACAGGTGGTGGCTTTCATGGAGGGCGTGCATTCCGACATGGGTTGGCTACACCGGACTGTACAGTCTCTGGCCTCTGCAGTGACAGCAGCCATTCAACTTGCCCAAACCCATGGTCCAGCTCCAGTCCCTAGGCCCACCACCCTGCCAGTGGCCACATCTTATGATAGTGACCACACACCCCAGACATCAAGGGACAGATACAGCACACGCAGCACACGGCAGCAGCAGCCAAAGCAGTCTAGGCCACAGACACCATTCCCACAGAAAGGTAAACCCACACCAGAGCGCAGAGGCAAAAGCACTTCAGGCCACACCCAGGGCAAGGATGGCAAGGAGCATTCCTCAGGCTCACATGCCTCAGAGGCATCCCCAGCCAAGGACTCACCGGTCCCAAAAGTGTCTCGCAGAGACAAGCACACAGTTTCCGTGCCCAGTGAGAAACAGGTGCCTGCTAAGGGTACACGTAAGAAGGGCTCCAAGGCAAGTTCACCCACAACATCTACTCCCATCCAGAGCCCTGTGAAGCACAGGAAGGAGGCCACTGTAGGGGGGACACCTGGTAAACAGGTGATGCAGGGGCAGAAGCATTCCGGGGCCAAGCGTCCCAAAGGATCCAGCACATCCCCAGAGGGGGGACCAGCATCTGCAGCTGATCCAGCTTTTGTGACCAGTGTGCCTGTTGTATACAGCCCACTTGGCCTTAATCCCAAGACAGGGAAGCCATATCAGATCCTCAAGAAGCGGAAGGGCACCCCTCAAACTTCTCCCACGCACACTAGGTCTCGTGCAAGCATGAGTCCACCTCCACATGCCACCACCCCACCTGGTCCTAGCAGCCCTCCGGCTTCCCAAACCACTGCTGGCTCTACCACACCTGGACCTAGCAGCCCTCAAGCTTCCCAGAACACTGATGGCTCTACCCCAGCTGGGCCTGTCTCTCCCCGAGCCAGTACCCCAACTGGCCCAGACAGACAGCCACCTCCCAGTCATACTGCCAGCCAAGTCTGAGTGTTGGTCACCCTCACACACATGTATCTCCCACAGTGGTACCATGGACTGCCCATTTTTGACGCCCTGAGTGTGTTGCTGACCATGGCAGGGTACTGTACCACACATTCCCAGTGCTGGATGTCATGTACACTCAGCACTTTGGACTGGCCACTGGCCTTGCTGTTCACTGCTGTTTGCCCCTTGCCTGTGCAGCTTCTCATGTACCTCACCTGCACTTTGGAGTGGCCACTGGCCTTGCTGTTCACTGCTGTTTGCCCCTTGCCTGTGCAGCTTCTCATGTACCTCACCTGCACTTTGGACTGGCCACTGGCCTTGCTGTTCACTGCTGTTTGCCCCTTGCCTGTGCAGCTTCTCATGTTCCTCACCTGTACTGTGTCCTGGCCACTGGCCTTGCTGTTCACTGCTGTTTGCCCCTTGCCTGTGCAGCTTCTCATGTACCTCACCTGCACTTTGGACTGGCCACTGGCCTTGCTGTTCACTGCTGTTTGCCCCTTGCCTGTGCAGCTTCTCATGTTCCTCACCTGCACTGTGTCCTGGCCACTGGCCTTGCTGTTCACTGCTGTTTGCCCCTTGCCTGTGCAGCTTCTCATGTACCTCACCTCGACTTTGGACTGGCCACTGGCCTTGCTGTCGACTGATGTCCTAGACTTGCCTGTGCAGCTTCTCATGTACCTCACCTGAACTTTGGACTGGCCACTGGCCTTGCTGTTCACTGCTGTTTGCCCCTTGCCTGTGCAGCTTCTCATGTTCCTCACCTGCACTTTGGACTGGCCACTGGCCTTGCTGTTCACTGCTGTTTGCCCCTTGCCTGTGCAGCTTCTCATGTTCCTCACCTGCACTGTGTCCTGGCCACTGGCCTTGCTGTTCACTGCTGTTTGCCCCTTGCCTGTGCAGCTTCTCATGTACCTCACCTGCACTTTGAAGTGGCCACTGGCCTTGCTCTAGTCTGACTTTTGATGCATGACTGTGTGAAATGTAAATAAAAAGAAGATATTTACTCCTGTTGTCTGCCTTGTCGATTTCCTTGCTAAATAAAGGGTTACTGTGTGGGTAGTGTTTACTGTGACACATGCTCTATTCTCCACTTCAACATTGCCAATGTATTGTTACCTCTGATCATGTTGTTTCAACTTTTGTGGCCCAGACTTCTGCATCTGTGTGTGTTGGCTTGGTAGTATGTGTGTTTGCTGGGGACTGATTGGCTTCCTGGGTGTGTTGGTGTGTGTGTGTGATATTTAGATTGTTGCTGTGTGTGTTCAAGGTGTGTCACTCATCTCTGTTTGTAACTGGTATGTGTGTTGTGCACACACAGGCTTGGTGTGCATGCAGTGCTGTGAGTTGATGTTGCCTTGTCCTTGCCTGTTGTGCACCCCCTGATGTTTGGCTTTTGTAGCATGTTGATATCTTTGCCTGTGCATGTGTTGTGACTGATGTGGCTGTGTGCAGTGTTTGTGTTGTGTCATGCAGTTGACTGTTGCTCTGTGTGTGGTGTTCTATTTTCCTGTGAGTGTGTGTGTGTTGTGGTTGTGTTTGATTCAGGTGTGTTGCCATTGTGGTGTGCCTTACTTGTGTGTCTGTCACATGGACTGAGGTCTATTGTGGTTGCAGTGCTTGTTTCATGTGCATCCTTGGTGTTTTCTCCTCTCACATTTGATGTGTCTCTGGTCATGGTTGTGCATGTGCAGACATGTGGTACACTGTGACACCATTTTGTGTGGATGTGTGTTGTGGTATGTCTGTCTCTGTGTCATTGTAGGCCCATTTCTGCCTTTTGGTCTCCATTATTGTTTTTAGTGGATGCACTTCTTATATGTGTTGTGGTCTGTTGTCTGTGCGTTTTTCGTGACTGATGTGGTTGTGTACTCCTGTTGTGTCTGTGCTCACATTGGTTTGGCACTATTTAGCTGCACAGGTCTTGTCTGTTGTAGTAGCTCTGTGTTTGTGTTTTGATTGTGTTCTGTGTTTGACTGTTGTTTTTGTGCGTACAGTGGTACTGCCATACCTGTGTGTGTGTGATGTTTGTGGATACCACCCAGGGGGTGTGTTTGATTGTCAGTGTCTTGACGGGATATTATTGGCAAGCTTCAGTGTGTTTGTCAGTGGTGTTGTGTGCTGCTGGTGTGATGGGTGTGGGGGTTGTGTGGAGGTTCATACTTGTGTTTGACTGTCATGGAGTGTTGCAATGGCCCCTGTGTGTTGTGCTGCTGACATACTCCTGTGATGTATTTGGATTCAGATGTGTGGCTGATCAGGGTTGGACTTCATACCCTTCCTTTCATCCCTGTGCCTATTCATGGGTTGCCTTGCTGTCTCCCTGAGTTGTTGCAGTGAGGTGACTGTGGTTTGACTTCACTCACTGTGACTGCCATGTGTGGTTTTTTTGTGCTGGGGTGGATGTGATGTGTTCCTTCCCTTGCATGTGATGTACACATTTGTGGTGTTCAGCTCCTTGCCATTCCATTAGTGTGCAACTCACTTTGAGTTGCCTATTTGTTGTCCTCCATTGCTGTTGGGATGTGGTCTGTGTTTGTTGCTGTGTGTCAGTGTGGGGTATGTCTGTGTGACTTGGCAGGCTGTGTGTCCATTGGTGTGTTTGTTCATTGTCTGTGTGTGTTTAAATTGTGCTTGTACTCAGTTTACTTGCCATGAGTGTGGTGTTGTTGTGGTGTGTGTGTTCCCCTGGCCCAGTGCTTGTGCGCTGTGTGTTACTCTGCAGCCACACCTGATGAGGCTGTCTCCCTAGTTGTTTGTTGTGTGGTGCAGTGTGTGTGTTCAGCTGGCTGCTTTTTGGGCATGTGGGGGCACAGGGAGATCACGTGCCATGTCCCTTCATGGTGTGGGTGGGCCTAGTGTGTGGAGTGTTGAGGTGTTGCCCTGTGTACTTTGGGCACTGCCCCTGCCTAGCGCTGGCCCAGCCTACTACATTGTGTGCATTTTTTCTCGCAGATTCTCTGCTGCGGTCACGTGTACTGGGCATTATTTCCGGGTCGCGGACAATGGTGGCCTGGGTGTGGAGGGGTGGCCTTGTGGCAGGTGGGACATGTGTGGCTACACCTGTGGTTGTGTTCCTGTCCCCAACAGGGTGTCTGGTGGGGACCGGAACCTTCCATCAGCCATGGAGTTGTGGGTTGTGTTTGTGTGCAGAGTTGTGTGATCGCGTACCTGCGACGGCGTCCGCCACGGTCCATGGCTTGCTGCAGGTGTATCATGTACAGCGCCGGGAAGACGTGTAGTGCCGGGTCCATGGCGGTCGGCTCCGGGTATCAATTGGGCGCTCCGCTGTGGTGCTTCCGTATGCTCACGATGGCCGGTTTCTCCGCGGCGGTGGGCCTGATTGTTTCGCGCATCATAATTTGTACGGAGGGAGGGACGTCATTCCGCACGCCGGTGGTTCTGGATTGGTTGTCTCCGCCGCGGTGGCAGGCGCGTCTGGATGGCGGTGCACGTGGCACCACGGCGGACGGGCAATGGGCTGAGTTTGACCATTGTAATATGGCGGACGGGTGCACTGCTGCTCACGGGCGGAAAACAGCGTTTTCTCTCACCGCCAGCATCGCAGAGGTGCATCCGCCAGTCATCGTAATGAGCCCCTAAGTCAGGGAAGGTGCTGGACACTAAACATATATAAATTACTATTCCCACTCCAGTCAGTATTAAGTCAGGGAAGGTGCTGGACACTAAACATATATAAATTACTATTCCCACTCCAGTCAGTATTACGTCAGGGAAGGTGCTGAACACTAAAGATATACAAATTACTATTCCCACTCCAGTCAGTATTAAGTCAGGGAAGGTGCTGGACACTAAACATATATAAATTACTATTACCACTCCAGTGAGTATTAAGTCAGGGAAGGTGCTGGATACTAAAGATATATAAATTACTATTCCGACTCCACTCAGTATTAAGTCAGGGAAGGTGCTGGACATTAAACATATATAAATTACTATTCCCACTCCAGTGAGTATTAAGTCAGGGAATGTGCTGGACACTAAAGATATATAAATTACTATTCCCACTCCAGTCAGTATTAAGTCAGGGAAGGTGCTGGACACTAAAGATATATAATTTACTATTCCAACTTCACCCAATATTAAGTCCAAGAAAGTGCTGGACACTAAACATATATAAATTACTATTCCCACTCCAGTCACTATTAATTCAGGGAAGGTGCTGGACACTAAACATATATAAATTAATATTCCCACTCCAGTCAGTATTAAGTCAGGGAAGGTTCTGGACACTAAACATATATAAATTACTATTCCCACTCCAGTCAGTATTAAGTCAGAGAAGGTGCTGGACACTAAACATATATAAGTTACTATTCCCACTCCAGTCAGTATTAAGTCAGTAAAGGTGCTGGACACTAAACATATATAAATTACTATTCCCGCTCCAGTCAGTATTAAGTCTGTGAAGGTGTTGGTCACGAAACATATAAAATTACTATTCCCACTCCAGTCAGTATTAAGTCAGGGAAGGTGCTGGACACTAAGGGGTCGATTCCGATCTCGGCCTGAAGCGCACCTAACAGTATTCGTCCGGAAAAAAACCAAGCCGAACGCGTGTTTCCCGACCGATTCGAACAGCCGTCCGAACGAACAAGTACGATGCGCATAACAGCCCAGATTCCGAGCGAGCCGTACTCACCCATTACAGCTCCTGTTCCCCGCCCGAGCCGCATCCGTAAACGTCCAATCGAGTCGCACGGAAGCAAATACACAGCACCTTCCGGCCAGACTAGTACGATGCGCATTCTGTACGCGCCCAACCCGGCACGTCAGAGCATCCGGGAGAGCTGCACATAAGCTCCGATTCGCGCCACAAGACGATCCACGGCTACGAGACGAACAAGCCAGCGATGAGTACGAGTCGAAGCCACGAGAAACCCGAACGAGACGAACAAACCATGAATCCCATCGCGCAGGTCCTACCAATACTCTACATCTATTACCGGGACCGGTACGGACGCGTACGGCGAAGAAGGTAAGTCAAACACCCACTACACAAACAAACCACACGTACCCAACATATGTCACACACACATAGGGATGCAGAAATGACGTACACCAACAACAGCAGAACCATAGGGGCGGGATGGCTACCACCAATGCCATACACACCCATAGGGGGATGGATGCCTACCACTACCACCACCCCTACTCAGGGGGCCTGGATGCCTACCACTACCACCACCCCTACTCAGGGGGCCGGATGCCTACCACAACCACCACCCCTACTCAGGAGGGCCTGGATGCCTACCACTACCACCACCCCTACTCAGGGGGCCTGGATGCCTACCACCACCACCACCCCTACTCAGGGGGCCTGGATGCCTACCACTAACACCACCCCTACTCATGGGGGCTGGATGCCTGTCACTACTACCATCCCCACTCATAGGGGGCTGGATGCCTGTCACTACTACCATCCCCACTCATAGGGGGCTGGATGCCTACCACTACCACCACCCCTACTCAGGGGGGGCTGGATGCCTACCACTAACACCACCCCTACTCATGGGGGGCTGGATGCCTACCACTACCACCACCCCTACTCAGGGGGGCCTGGGTGCCTACCACTACCACCACCCCTACTCAGGGGGGGCTGTATGCCTGTCACTACTACCATCCCCACTCATAGGGGGCTGGATGCCTACCACTACCACCACCCCTAAACATAGGATGGGAAATGCATGACACAACCAGCATACTCCAACATAAGGAATGCCTGGAAATACATCCCACCAACACCATGACAAGCGTGTGTAGTCTGTGTCAAATGCCCACAACACTGAACATGTCATTGAGCATACAATGTGACCCCCAATCACATGTGTCACACATAAATTTGTGTGGCCTCCACAATGCAAGCAGACCATGACTACTGTGGCAATGGGGTATAACACCCCATCATCACAGTGACCAAAAGGTAAGTCTGGGGTCCATAGCTGAAGCCCAATTGAACAGTGTGGCAATGGGGTCTAAACACCCATCACCACAGTGACCAAATGGGAAGTCTGGGGTCCATAGCTGAAGCACATTCTGAACATTGTGGCAATGGGGGTCTAAACACCCATCACCACAGTGACCAAAAGGTAAGTCCGGGGTCCATAGCTGAAGCCCAATTGAACAGTGTGGCAATGGGGTCTAAACACCCATCACCACAGTGACCAAATGGGAAGTCTGGGGTCCATAGCTGAAGCACATTCTGAACATTGTGGCAATGGGGTCTAAACACCCATCACCACAGTGACCAAAAGGTAAGTCTGGGGTCCATAGCTGAAGCACATTCTGAACATTGTGGCAATGGGGTCTAAACACCCATCACCACAGTGACCAAAAGGTAAGTCCGGGGTCCATAGCTGAAGCCCAATTGAACAGCGTGGCAATGGGGTCTAAACACCCATCACCACAGTGACCAAATGGGAAGTCTGGGGTCCATAGCTGAAGCACATTCTGAACATTGTGGCAATGGGGTCTAAACACCCATCATCACAGTGACCAAAAGGTAAGTGTAGTAATGGTAAAAGCTGCAAATGCCAAACTGCATGGATGATTCCTGGTCACAGAACAACAAACACATCTGTGGCATAGTAGTGCTTGTGTCCCATAGCAACACACATTGGGTGAGGCAAACAGTGCAGTGCAAATAAGATATACCTTTGGCCATGTGCAGACAAACATCACCCATGGGGGCTGACATTGTCAACATCCCTCAATAACACAATGACAGAAGTGACCATCATAATGCAGCCCCACATATCTGCACCAATGGACACACAAATGTAGATATCCTTTGGAGACTGTAGATGTCAGGTGAACAAATACCATACCATGGCAGCAATGGGACATACAAACCATGATCATTGTGCTGACTGATGACCTAGGAGTCCCAGGGACAGCAGGGGAAAGCCAACAAACAACATACAGCCAATGGCACACTAAAGACATGCCAATGCAGTGGTGCAGATGCACAAACACAAACAGGCAGCCTCACACTGCAGATCAAACACAACAGGTGATGGGGGTGTGCCAGTGTCCCCAGGCAACCACACAACACATGAGGAGGCCTGAATCACAATTACACAGATGTGTATACAGTGCCACACAAAAGTCACTCATGGATCGGATCCCCTATGTGGGCAAACAGGCATTGTTAGATGAGAGGGAGCCCAAATTACACATGTCACACAAGCTTGTAGGGACAGCAAATAACACAGCAAGAGACAGACCCACCACAGCACTACCCCCAGGGACCCCACATCGTGGTGACCGTGGCCTGCATGATGATCCCACTGTGATGACAAAGCTAGATGTCGTTCACACTGTGAACCACAGTCATGTGTCCTGAGCAACAAACTACAATCACACCTACACAAGCACAAATCAATCAGCACGGCCTGTCAGCCAAGGCCAACATGGAGGCAGGGGTCTAGCCGTGCAACAACTCTCACTTGCACACACTCAACACCACACAGCTTGATCTCCAACAATGTGCAGCAGTGAAGCTCACATGGACTGGTGACATTGCACATGCACCCATGACAATCCCAGGGGTGGTGTTGGGAACTAAGGTGCAGAAACCCATCACACATGGCCAGTCTACAAGACTTGTGAATGTCTGACACACTGCACAGTACGCTGTACATGGGAATGATGTGAAATCCACCACAATCAATGTGATCCCGGACACAGTCACACACCAATGAAGAAGTCAAGGTCACCCACAAAGAACACACATAGACAACTTCCAACATTGCAGCTCTGACCCAGAGGAGTGGCAGCAGTCACACACACAACGTTTCACAATCACTGAAAGCTAACACAAACTGGAAATTACATGACTTGTGTAACCAACAAGTGCCAAGGGGAATCCTGACTGTGTCTCATCTGCGTTTGCCCACAAACTCAGCCCTGACAGCAAACACACCTATGAATGACACCCTGATGACCAGTAATGTGCCATGCACCCACATCCCAGAGAACCCAGGGCGAAGATTATGGTGGAACATAGGTCAACTCAGCAAGCATCACAAACAGGAACATCACTAGGGATCCCAGCCTGTGTTGCAAAACGGAAGTGAACACACACAGACATGCTCACACAACACACACCTTGGGCTCAGGCAATGTCACAGAATTACACACTGCCATGAGGGCACTCCACTCCTGTGTAAGGAAAGCTGTGCCATACGTTGTCTCTGCAGGGCTCTATCATATCAGCAGTACACTTGGTCACTCAGTCATCAATTATCACAAAATGAAGGCCCTCGTCACATCAGCCTGGTCATGGCAGTGTCACTGACACCATCTGCACAGATCCAACACACATGTATAGCAAGTTGCACTGATCACACAGATGAGTCCTTCCCCATTGATGCCCAAACTTGCATGTCCAGTGGAGATGGTCACACGGTCAGGGAAATAGACAAATTGAACAATGGCAAGCACAACAGATGTGCAGGGGTGTAAGCCACAGATGTGATATTGCAAATAAATGTAGGAAATCCCATTGCCAAATATTGAAAACATGACACCCTCTTATTGCTGCAAAGGATGACATGGATACACACCAGGATAGGACACATTCCCCCTGGACCACATGGGGTCCTGCACAGTAACACTTCATTTCCCTGATATCAAAAATCACCATCAGTGCAGCAAGGGCACGGTTAGCATCATCAACATCATGTACATCAGAAGCAAAACCACTAGAGAACAGAAAGTAGCTTTATTCAGCATTTTTGTGTATAGAAGTGAAAGTCCAGAAATATAACAAAGGCCAATGGCCAGTCCATAACAATAGTCCAAACAGGGTGACAGTGCCAGATGTCACCCTTTGCATGCCTGCACTGATATGGAGCAGGGACATTCCCTCGGAGGGGCATACGGGGGGCAGGCCAGGCACCGCAGGGACAGGATCAGGGCTCACCAGAAGGAGGCAGGGAAGGGGTGGTGGGTGCTGGAGAGTCACTGACAACTGCAGTGGAGGCGTCTGACATGGTGTGTGCCGGCACAACTGGGGGCATGAGTCAGATGGTGTGGGTGCCGGCACGACTGCAGTGGGCCGTGCAGATGGAGTGGACAGGTTCCCCACTGCAGTGCCCAAGTCAGACAGGGTGGTAGTGGACTCCACTGCAGTGCCTATCCCCAGGGGAGTAGAATGGGGTTCAGGTAAGGTGGGCAGGACAGAGGGGGAGGACACGCTCTCCACACCAGTGGCACAAACAAGCGCAGCGGGGGGTGTGGTGCTGGAAGAGCAAGTGGTAGGGGGAGAAGGCCGGATCTTTCTGGGGATGGTGTATCTGTGGGTGGGGGAACCTGGGGCAGGGTGTGGTGGGGGAACCTGTGGAGTGGGGGCCTGAGGGATGGAGGAAGGAGACTTGGTGGTTGAGCTGCAGGGTGGTGGCGGGGTCTTGCTCTTCCGGGTCCGGGGGACTTGCGGATGGGGGCCTCAGTCTGTCTGCACCTGGGGGAGGGTGTCCGGGGGTGAGGGGCACTCCCCTCTGTGTGGGTGGACTTCCTCTTCCCCCTGTATGCTGGATCAGCTGGATTGGAGGGGAAGAGGCCGAGGTCACAGAGGAAGAGCTGTTGTGTAGGTGGGGTTGCAGGTGAGGCAAGGGAAGGGGCCTTGGAGGGAGAGGTATCGGAGGACTGCGGAGTGACTGTGGATGCCTGTGCATGTGTATGTACCCCTTCCCCTGTGGGTGTGGTATCAGTCCCCTGAGGATGCCTGCATGCACATCTTGTTTTTGTAGTGGGTGTGTCTGTGCTGCTTGTTTCTGTGTGTTTGGGTGAATGTGCAGGTGTGCATGTGCTTGGGACAGGTAGGGTGCCAGGAAGTGTGGATGGGGCAGAGGTAGGAGGGGTGAGGGACTGTTGGAGGAGGGACACTGCTGCCATCAGGGAGGGGTCCATGGACCTATTGCTCCTCTGTAGGGCAGACATGCCCGATGAGATGCCCTCCATGAATGACACCAGCTGAGTCAACAGAGTGGTGTGGGCATGGAGGACACTCAGCATTGCTGTCTGCCCTACATGGAGCTGGCGAAGTAGGTACACAGACTCCTCACTCAGGGCAGCAGGGGACACAGGGGCAGGGGCTGCGGTGCCTGGCACGAAGGAGACATGCTCCCGAACACGGGAACCTCCATGGACCTCTGGAATGGGAGACGATGGGAGGGCGGTGGTGGTGGTGGTGGTGGTGGCGGGAACAGCAATAGCAGCTGGGGTGTGGTGGCTGCTGACACCCGCCTCCACAAGGGAGTCATCCTCCGAGCTGCTGTGGTCCTCAGCTGAGGTGGATGGTGCTGAGGACTCCTCGGTGTGGCTCCCCTCACCCTCCGTGCCACTGGGTCCCTCCGACCACTCCTCGGCTGTTGACCCAGTCTGGCTCTGCGGCTCCTCCTGGTCCGTGGAGCTGTCCCCTCCTGTGGCCGTGGATGTATCTGCAAACAATTAGGGAAACAGACAGACATCAGTCACCTGCACTAACCGCACAAAACCACAGTAAGTACAGCACATTACAGAGCAAGCCCTGGCATCCTTAGTTGAACATTGCCAAAAGTGCCCAAACAGAGTAGGAGAAGCCAATTGTCAGTCTGATGGTCAACCATGGCACTCACATCCCTCCTGGCCTTGCACCCATCGGTCTGGTGTCTGTCGGATGGCAATACCCCAGTGTGGACACATGCACCACCTACACAGTAGTTGGACAGTGCAGAGAACACGGTGAAGTATGTGAACATGCACACATCACAACTCTTGCCACTGAGTCAGTACAGGTGTCCGGATAAAGGGATGGCCAGAGTCTATATTTGAAATGCATGTGATGCATACCAGCACCAGACACCATGATGCACCCATGTCCTGATAGTCAATGCCACAATGGGGAGCATGTAGCACATGTCACTCCCTGCAGGATCACTCTTAGGAAGTTTAATGCCATGGCACAGGCATGCCTGCAAAGTCATACATCACTGTCTCCAGTCACATGGGCAGGGCTGCCAGACAACAACAGTCTGCACTGTGTCACAATTCTAGGTCATGGGGAATGCAAGTCCTGTAGCCGACAAGTGCACATGTCCATCCCCCACAAACCACATCATCTGAACTCTCATTTGTCCACGTCATACCAATTGGACATATGGGAGACATGAAACACAACCCTCGGAACCTGAGCACCTCACAATCTGCTGTGAATGGGAAACAGCTGCCTGAACTACACAGTCGCACACCCCAGTATGCACGGTCAAGTGGTCAAACACCTATATGTCACAGAAGTATCGTCTCCTATGGTCACATCTCGGGTGGCATGCTGAGCCCTAACCAATAAACACCCCAGTAGTCCAGACAACGAAGCCACAGCACAATGACACAGAGGCAGACACCTGAGGGAACATTTCACTGAGCACAACGTGTCAGCTGATACACGGGAGTGGGAGTACAGAGTGTATTGCATGGCCTGGAGTAGGCATGACTGTCCTGCTCCACGTGAAAGAGGGATGAGCCCAGGACAGTAGGCAGGTGGCTAAGCATGTGTGACACACTTGATATACATACTCCTGAGGCCCAGACATTGTTCCCAAACGCAGCATGGGTGTGTGCCAAATACCCCAGGCACATGTGGTGAATCAGATCAGCAATTGGACCACATATCAAAGTAACACACAGATTACATGTCAGAACTCAGGCATTGTGTAAGCAATGGACCCACCCATGAAGCCCACCACAGAGTTACGTGAACAAATGCTGTCCCCCACCTTGAGCTAAGCAAAATGCAAGGACACAGTACCCAAGTGACACAATTTCCTGACTGTAAGGGCCACACCTGGGTATCAGATGAGGAGTGGGCAGTGCACAATTGAGGGACATGGGTCCTGGACCACATAACTGATGTACTGTTGGAGTTTAAACAGGCCAGAGGAGGGCACATAGCATGTCAGACAAAGCACACAGTGCAGTCATGGACTCACCCCTCCTTGCTGCTGTCTGCCCTTCAGCTGCCCATCCAGATCAGGGAAGACCACCGCCAGGATCCTGAGCATGTGGGGGGTCAGGGTCCGGTGTCCGCCCCTCCTGCGAGGAGGCAACAGCTTCAGCTGGACCCTTGCGATCCTCCGGGTCCAGCCCCGAAGGTCCTGCCACCTCTTCTGGCAGTTGCGGATCCGGCGCTTGTAGACCCCCACAGACCTTACTACCCGGGCGATGTCCAGCCATATTTCCTGCTTCTGGTGGGCATCAACCTGTGAGGATGACAAAGTGTAAAGGCCATTACTACACATGCAACAAATCCGTGCATCACACATTTGGATATACATGTCTCAATCACAGGGGCACATGATGTACACGGGCAGTGCAAGGATGGCTATGAGCAGTTTGCCAGCAGTTACTACATGGTATCATTGCCTGGGAAGTCAAACCTTGTTTAAATGCACTGTTACTGCACTATACCTGTTCAGTGCATGTAACTACACACTTTGGGGGGTGACAACTACTCAGTGAGCCTGCTAGCCAGTGGTGTGCAGACTGTAAGTCTGGCTAGTCAGACAACATGCACATTTGTAAGGCAGTGGACAGCACACTCACCTGCTCCCCTGCTTTCCCATACAGCTTGCTGTACTGTGGAAGGAGGCTGTCCAGCAGGGCCTGGTTCTCCTCAGTGCTGAAGGCTGGGGCTCTCTCCACAGTACGTGCCATTGCAGGTTCCAGAGGGTGCAGAGACAGCAGCAGTGGTGGTGGCAGATGTCGTCCTGGAGCATGTAGTGCAGGCAAGTGAGCTCTCAGGGGAACAGCCAGCATTATATGTGTGCTGCTGAGGCAGATACTGTCCCATGTGTCCAAAGTGATAGGTCCAAGTCGTTTGCATCTTCTGAATCTGGCCAATCCATGGAATTGCACCACTTACACATGCCCACAGCATCCTTCAAAAGTTCAACTTCATGACACCCATGAATTTGCAACATTGTTGTGGGTGGCCAACTGAATTTACAGCATCAGACTCGTTAAACATTTGAAAATGCGTCTGTTGCCATGCCAGGCCATAGCCAATGCGTGCGCACCGATCGGTCCATTGCTGTACAACGCGTTTTTCGAAAAACGACGTGTACCTGGTCACATCGTATGCAATGGCCAGTGCGTGCACACCGATCGGTCCATTGCTGTACAACGCGTATTCCGGGTACAATGCGTACCCGCACATGACAGATTCAATGGCCAGTGCGTGCACACCAATCGGTCCATTGCTATACAACACGTATTCCGGGTACAACGCGTACCCGCACATGACAGATTCATTGGCCAGTGCGTGCACACCGATTGGTCCATTGCTGTACAACACGTACCCGCACATGACAGATTCAATGGCCAGTGCGTGCACACCGATCGGTCCATTGCTGTACTACGCGTATTCCGGGTACAACGCGTACCCGCACATGACAGATTCAATGGCCAGTGCGTGCACACCGATCGGTCCATTGCTGTACAACGCATATTCCGGGTACAAACATGACAGATTCAATGGCCAGTGCATGCACACCGATCGGTCCATTGCTGTACAACGCATACCCGCACATGACAGATTCAATGGCCAGTGCGTGCACACCGATCGGTCCATTGCTGTACAACGCGTATTCCGGGTACAACGCGTACCCGCACATGACAGATTCAATGGCCAGTGCGTGCACACCGATCGGTCCATTGCTGTACGACGCTTCCCTGTACAGGTCTCTCGCATATGTCACCATGCTTGTCACTGGTGAACGTATGCCAGTAACATATACTTGCCAGGGACTCAGGGGCACACCTACAACACCACAGCCTGTCCACACTGTATCCTAAGGCATGTAAGGCTGCATTACCTTTTCTGTGTATGGGGGTCAACATGTGGTTTTTGGGGTGGCACTTGGGGGCAGCCACTCCCAGGCTGTGCATGTGTTCATGGGGACAGGTTCCTTTGTGTGTTGTGCACATGACCACTGTGATGTGCAACTGTTCATTTCAGAGCATGTGGCATGGTCACATTTCACGGTTGTGTATGTGTATGTCATGTCACATACCCCCTGAGTCCCATGTGGGACGGTATGTACGTCACAGGGTGACCCATTGCCACAATAGTGATGGCCCTCCACAGTCTGTGTGCATGTTGTGTATACAATGTCTCTGATTCCATGTGCACAATGGGAGACAGTCTCCACATCCACGTTGTTTGTGCATGGCCTTTGATGTTGTGTGTGTGTGTGTCACAGACGTCCATGTCTGTCCTGCTGAGGCAACAGGGAGCACTACCTGTGGGGGTCATGGTTGTTTTGCTGTGGTGTATTCATGATGCACCATGTCATGCCAGTGTCCATGTGGCGATACAGGGTCCCTGGGAATCTACCTGTCAATGAGCTGTGATGCCTGGGGCACATCTGTCCTCACATGTAACTGTGGTGTGTGTTTGGAACGTGACAGCAGTACATGGGTACTGTGACACAGCCTAATGATATCCCATAGCACAACCTGGGACTTGTTGAGGACACATGTTGAAATGTGATGTTAGATGTTGTACATTTCGGTGCCATACATGTCCTTACGGAACGGCACACACATCATGTACTTGTGTCTCGTAATGTTGTATCATGTGATATTGAGTCTGGTCTATGCCACATATGTGGGGTGACTGACAATCTTTCTTTCCTCACCTATGCACTGCAGGGCACCAGCTGTCCATAGACCATAGACCATACTCTGATATAGCTAAAGCTGAGTGGAAGGAGAAAATTCTCTGCTATAAGAAAAATATCGCCTCCGCTAAAGCGGAATTTTTTGCAAATGTAATTTTGAAGGCACCTAATAGCTCCAAAAGCGTTTTTAAAATAATGAATGATATCGCCACCCCCGATTGTACAAAAAATAAGACTCCCCAACACAGGAACTCTGTGACAGTTTGGCTGTTTTTTTCGAAGATAAGATCTGTAAAATCATTAAAGGGATGGAAGGGGATAGTACAGTTGATGGGGCTAGTGGTCTACCACCCGACAGGAAGGAGGACTGGAAGGGAACAAATGACGTTTCAGATCAGAGGCCTCTTTTAGATCATTTTGAAATTCCTACGCTGGAGGATTTCACTCGGTTAGCCTTAGGAATTTCCTCTGGTTCATCTTTGGACCTTCTTCCCCATAGGATTTGGAAGGCATTAGGTTCTGAGCTGTTGCCTATGCTAAAGCAGCTATGTGATCAGTCCCTGGGTAGTGGAGTGGTCCCCCCCTGCTGGAAGCAAGCAGTTGTAACCCCTTTACTAAAAAAACCGTTGCTTGACCCAGCCTGCCTAAAAAACTACAGGCCTATCTCGCTCCTCCCATATCCGGTTAAGATCATGGAGCGCCTTGTAAGCAGGGCACTCTCCCAGTTTCTGGAGGTAAATAATTTACTGGATGCCGGGCAATTCGGCTTCCGCCCAGGACATGGAACTGAGACTGCCTTGCTGACTGTGTTGGATGATCTTCGTCTGCGTGCGGACATGGGTCAATCTACTATACTGATCCTGTTGGATCTGTCCACCGCATTCGACACAGTCAATCACAAGGTTCTCCTGGAACGATTGGAAGGAGTGGGGGTAGTGGGCCTGGCTCAGAAATGGTTGCATTCATATCTGTCTGACAGATGTCAGGCTGTGGCCCTCCCCCCTTTTCAATCTAAGTTCATTAAGATACATCATGGTGTACCGCAAGGCTCTGCTATCAGCCCTATTCTTTTTAACGCCTATATGCGTCCCTTGGTGGATGTCATTAAATCTTACGGCATAGGTCTTGTAAATTTTGCGGATGACACCCAGCTTATTCTCTCTTGGGAGGGAGAACAGTCATTCTCTGTGGAAAACTTTCATGCATGTATGCAGAGTGTGGTACATTGGCTGAGAAATAACTCCCTGCAATTTAATGCAGATAAAACAGAGTTTCTTTATATTGCAGGTGGGAGAGTACCACATCCTCTCCCAGCCAATATGTGGCCGACTACTGCTGATGCCCCGCTGGTACCCTCTAAATCTGTTCGTAACTTGGGAATCTGCTTCAATGATAAGCTGACTTTGGAAAATCAAGTCAACAAGACTGTTGGGAGCTGTTACTCCCTTATTAGAGTCCTTAAAAAAGTACTCCCTATGCTCCCGGCACATACTCGTGCTCTGGTAGTTAGGAGCGTCATCCTGAGCAGGTTAGATTATTGTAATGCCCTGCTACTGGAGTCCCCTAAATATTTAATGGAGAGACTGCAGAGAATCCAGAATGTAGCGGCTAAGCTGGCCTTGACGAGACCTCGACAGTCCTCCTCCTCCCAGGCTCTGGTGGACCTTCATTGGCTCCCAATCTTGCAGAGGGTTAATTTTAAATCCCTTTGTGTTGTGTTCAAGGCATTGCACGGTCGTGGGCCAATACCATTGCAGAGGAAATTTAGTTGGTATGTTCCCACCCGTTGCCTCAGGTCTTCTTCTGCCAATTGGGTGAAAGTGCCTAGGGTCAGAAGAGCTAAACTGGGGGGGCAAGCTTTCAGCGTTGCTGCCGCAAGGCTCTGGAATAGCCTACACACGGAGTTGCGACAGATGACGGATTTTATGCCGTTCAGAAAGAAATTAAAGACTTGGCTCTTTCCCAGAGTATGATGCCTCCTGCTCTTTGTCACAGGCTTTCTTCCGTCTCTCAGCGCCAGGATACCCGGCGGGTTACAGTGCGCTCTATAAATAGCCCTTACATTACATTACATTACCATTCCCTGACCTTGCAACAATGGTGGAACGTGACTGCATCCGACGGTACCGCTTCACCAGGCAGCTGATTGAGGATTTGGCAGTGCGCTTGGCACCACATTTGCAACCTGGCCAGCCGTACCCTACAGCGCTGACCCCCAAGGTGAAGGTGATGGCAGCCATACACTTCTTTGCCACCGGTACCTTTCAACACACTGTGGCGACTGCTGGTGGGATGTCACAGACTATGTTCAGCCGTGTGCTACGCAATATTTTGGAGGCAATGTTAAGATGTCTGAACCAGTACATCTATTTCCCTAAACGTCACCAACTCACTGACGTCAAGAGTGACTTCTATGCCCTGGGGAGGATGCCACATGTAATTGGCTCCATTGATGGGACACATGTGGCTTTGGTACCACCACAGGCACATGAGCAGGCATACAGGAACCGTAAACATTATCACTCGATCAATGCTCTGGTGGTATGTCTTGCAGATATGAGCATCTCACATGTGTGTGCACGTTTCCCTGGTTCGGCACACGATGCCTTCGTGATGAGGAGTAGTCGCATCCCGAGGATGATGTCACAGATGCGGAACCAGCGTGCCTGGCTTGTCGGTGTGTACTGACTTTGTACCATTGTGTGTGTTCTGCTATGTTGTGTTCCGCACTCTTTTCCAACTCAGCTAATGTGCAATTGTCTGTCTGTAGGTGACTCCGGATATCCCAACATGCCGTGGTTGCTGACACCCCTCAGGAACCCTGTGACACCAGCCCAGATGCGCTACAATGAGGCACATGGTTGGACCAGGAGAGTGATCGAGCGGACATTTGGTCTCCTGAAGAGCCGCTTCCGCTGCCTGGACAAGACAGGAGGGGCCCTCCCATATGCCCCAGCAAAGGTGTGCAAGATTGACATCGTCTGCTGCATGCTACACAACCTGGCAGTGCGGAAGGAATTGCCTCTCATCCTGGATGACAATGACCAACATCCGCCACCTGTGGAGGATCCTGGCCTGGGCCACGATGCCAGTGATGATGATGATGATGATGGTGATGTCCGCACACAGCTCATCACCAGCTTCTTCAGCTGAATGTGAGTATCCAGAGATGTCATGTCAATGATTTGAGTTTGCATGATATGTGTTGGTGGTGCTCTGTTGCTGTTTGAGTGTGGCCATGTGCTACTTGACTGGATGCGTGCAGCGATGTGTCCTTACAGGTAGTCTGTACTCCCCAACAGTGTTGACATGCCAACTTGTTTTTGTGTAGGTATCTTGTGACATGTATTGTGCATGAGTATTGCAGTTCTGTCCTGTTCTTCAGTGCTTTTGACTGTGTGTCATGTCTGTCCTTCACAGGGCGCTCTCAGAGTTGTTTGGTCAACTCGGATCCCCCGACATCATGATTCAACTTCCAGGGTGGAAGCAGTCGTTTCCCCACAGGTGATGTGCCCCACACCCCTGGACTTTCTTTCTTCTACACTTGTTGGCTGTGTGGCCACTGCCACGTGGGATTACCTTGCATCTGTAGTGGAAACAACATGTTGCAAATGTGTAATAAACCTGTGCTTCACTTTGGGATGTGCGTTGTCTGTGGTCACACTTCTGACTGACATTTGCTTACTGCACCTGTGGGCTAGTTAATACAGACTCTGAATAGGTTTGGTGTCTGTGCATTCCACAATATTTCCTGGCAACATCAGTGTAGGCGATGAGTCCAATGGCCCTGGTGTCTATGTGTTGTGTAGCCCTAGTGGTGTGTCTCCCTCATATGTGTCACGTCGCCATGAGTCACATGATGGTGTTGAACTTGCTGTGGCAGTTAGCATGCACGGTGTCATTTAGCAGATCATCATCTCCGTGACGATAACAACGTTGGAATCACAACAGAGGCAAGTATGGTGTATTGGTGAGTTTATTACATACATGTGTGAGGTTAGTGCACAGGATGGTGGGTGCTGTACATTGGGATTGTGATCCTAAGTTCCCAGGTGAGTTGGAAGTCTTGGTAGCAGAAATGTCCAGGGTAAAGTCAACAGTGATCTGATACATTGGTCCAACTTGAACTCCCCATGTCATGTGGGTGAGTTGTGTTGCATTCGACAGGGTGAACAGTTTGCACACAAAGGAGAATTTCCAGAACAGGTGTTGGCTTCCTGGGCGATGTACATGGCCATCGACCTCTCAGTTTTCCTTCCTCGGACGACCCCTCTTCTTTGGGGGGGGGGACCCTCACGTGCAGGCTGCTGCGGTGCAGGGGACTCTCCGCCACAGTCCTCCTCCCTCCCTGTGGCAGTTGCAGGTGTTGCAGCACCAGATGTTGTGGGCACACAGGGAGGTGTGGCCATGTTGGTGCTAATCTGGCGGAGGCATATCAATATGTCCCTATGCACCGCTGTCAGTTCTTGCAATGTGTCCCACTTGGACTCCATGCCAGACATGTGTGTCTCCACACGGGCCATGTGTGTCTCCACAATGGACATGTGTGAGTCCAAGCTTGGCATGATGGGCAGCCTGCTGCTATTGAATGTCCTTGAGGATCCCCACTACCTGGGTGACCTCTCCGGTGCTATTCTGGTACGCATCAGCAATGCGTACCAGTTGTGGGTCATCATGCAGTCCAGACCCCTCTGCAAACAGCGACCTATGTCTACCACCCCTCCCACCACCCCTGGCGACACGTGCGGGACCTGCGGTGGCATGCACAGGTGTCCCTGGGCCCCCTTGGGGGTTGTTACTGGGGTCGTTATCCGTAGCTCGATGTTGGGCCAGGGTCCCTGTGCTGCTGTCATTGGTGGTCCTTGGTCTGTCCGTGTCGGCGGGGGTGGTCTGTGTGTTGGCAGTTGTTGGAGGAGTGGGTGCAGGGGGTGCAGATGTTGGTCCTGCTGGTGCTGCATGATGACTCACACCGGAGGTGCCAGGTAGGTCTTCGCCATCCGAGGAGGGCAGAGGCTGTTCCACACCAGTGAGCTCAGTGTCCCCCGGAGCCTGGGACTGGGACTCCTCATCGTCTGCTGCTGTGTCCCCATCATCACCTGTTTTTGGAAGAGACACACAATGTATGTTATGTTTCTACAGGCATCAATGGTTCACACACCTGACAGTTGTGACTGTACCTCTGGATTCGGCCCTGTACATTGCATTGACCTAAGTTGTCACAGTAAGAGGTTGATATTGGTGTAGCACATTGTCCTGCAAACCTGAGGCCTTTAAATGTGAATGTTAAGGTGTGTGCATGGCCAGCATTGGTTGTATTTGGTGGACATCCGGCCCTCCTTCTCCACCCAGCCAAGTTATCCCACCATGAAGCATGCCACCCTTGCAGTGGGTTCAGGTTGACTCTCAGGATGTCAGTCAGTGGTGTCCTGCTGTTGGTTGGTGCCCAGGTCCCAGCAGGGCCTGGTACTCCCCACAACAGAGCACCATTGTCAGCCATCTTGTCAGTTGTTTTCCACTCCCTGTGATGTGAGCATTGTTCAGAGTGGTGTTGATGGGCCAATTGTGAGGGTGAGCAATATCTGTGACTACAACTCCCATCATGCTATTGCCTACACCCCCTTCCCAGCATGCCCATACTTCCTTCCTTTTGACTCTGCTTCCCTGTGGGGTAGTGTGCCTGTACTGCCAGGATGGCTGACGGTGTTGTCCTGGCGTTTGTTTGGCTACAAGTCCCAAAAGTGTCCCTGTGCTTCACACAGCATAACCCAGTGTGGTGGTTCTTTGTGGGATATTAAATTGAAGTGTGAGGCATTGCATTCTCCCAGGTGAGTTGTGTGGAGTTTGTGTTAAGGGGTGTGTGGGAGAAGCTGCTTGTAACTATGGTCAGAGCTGTCAGTCATCCTTCCCACCCAGCCAGATATCCCACCATGGAACGTGCTTCCATTGCAGGGAGTGCAATTTGGCTTTCAGGATGTCAGTCAGTGGTGTCCTGCTGTTGGTTGGTGCACAGTTCCCAGCAGGGCCTTGTGCTCCCCACAGCAGTCCCCAGTGTCCGCCATCTTGTCAGTTGTTTTCCACTCCCTGTGATGTGAGCATGGTTCTGAGTGGTGTTGATGGGCCAATTGTGAGGGTGACCAATGTCTGTGACTACAACTCCCATCATGCTATTGCCTACACCCCCCTTCCCAGCATGCCCCTACTTCCTTCCTTTTGAGTGGAGTTCACTGTGTGTGAGTGTGACAGCAATGGCAAGATGGCTGACAGTGTGGTCCTGTTGTTTGTTGGTGCCCAGTTCCCAGCAGGGCCTTGTGCTCCCTACAACAGTACACAGTTTCAGCCATCTTGTCAGTAGTTTTCCACTCCCTGTGATCTGAGCATGGTTCATAGTGGTGTTGATGGGCCAATTGTGAGGGTGACCAATGTCTGTGACTACAACTCCCATCATACTATTGCCTACACCCCCTTCCCAGCATGCCCATTCTTCCTTCCTTTTGAGAGGACTTCACTGTGTGTGTGTGTGACAGCAATGGCAAGATGGCTGACAGTGTAGTCCTGTTGTTTGTTGGTGCACAGTTTCCAGCATGGCCTTGGGCTCCCCACAGCTGAGGCCAGTGTCAGACATTTTTGAAGTGGCTTTTCACTCCCTGTGAAGTGTGCATGCTTCAGTGCTAGCTTGCTGGGCCATGTGGGTGGGGGATGTTGAGCTGTGACTACCACTCCCATCATGCTATTGCCTACAACCCCCTTCCCAGCATGCCCATACTTCCTTCCTTTTGACTCTGCTTCCCTGTGGGGTAGTGTGCCTGTGCTGCCAGGATGGCTGACAGTGTTGTCCTGGCGTTTGTTTGGCTACAAGTCCCAAAAGTGTCCCTGTGCTTCACACAGCATAACCCAGTGTGGTGGTTCTTTGTGGGATGTTAAATTAAAGTGTGAGGCATTGCATTCTCCCAGGTGAGTTGTGTGGAGTTTGTGTTAAGGGGGTATGTGGGAAAAGCTGCTTGTAACTATGGTCAGAGCTGTCAGTCCTCCTTCCCACCCAGCCAGATATCCCACCATGGAACGTGCTTCCATTGCAGGGAGTGCAATTTGGCTTTCAGGATGTCAGTCAGTGGTGTCCTGCTGTTGGTTGGTGCACAGTTCCCAGAAGGGCCTTGTGCTCCCCACAGCAGTCCCCAGTGTCCGCCAACTTGTCAGTCCTTTCCCACTCCCTGTGATGTGAGCATGGTTCAGAGTGGTGTTGATGGGCCAATTGTGAGGCTGACCAATATCTGTGACTACAACTCCCATCATGCTATTGCCTACACCCCCCTCCCCAGCATGCCCATACTTCCTTCCTTTTGAGTGGACTTCACTGTGTGTGAGTGTGACAGCAATGGCAAGATGGCTGACAGTGTGTTCCTGTTGGTTGTTGGTGGCCAGTTCCCAGCAGGTCCTTGTGCTCCCTACAGCAGTATCCAGTGTCAGCCATCTTGTCAGTCCTTTTCTACTCCCTGTGATGTGTGCATGGTTGAGAGTGGTGTTGATGGGCCAATTGTGAGGCTGACCAATATCTGTGACTACAACTCCCATCATGCTATTGCCTACACTGACTTCACCTGCATACCCAGAATTCCTTCCTTTCAGTGAGCTTCCCTGGGAGGTGGTGTTCTGGTGGTGGCAACATATGTGACTGTTTGTTTGTTATATTTGTGCCACTGGCTTGCTCTATTTATTGTTATGTTTGTACCTGTCATGACACTGTTACATATCACTATGAGATGGCAGGTATTGTGTTTCTCTGACTAACATAGTCATCTTGGTATGATTATCTTCTGGTTGCTGTGGATTTGCTAAGGGTGCATGGTTTGACTATCCCCTTGACAGTGATGTGTGTGCATTGCCACACAATATTGGGTATATTAGTTGTGTACTCACCAGGCTCTGGGATGTTTGTTAGTCCATATACGCTCACTGGTGGTAGGATGGCCCGCACCTTCTCCTCCCAGGGCCTGAGGTATAGTGGTTTGGCAGGAGGGCCACTGCCGGTGCGCTGGCTCACGATGTAATCCTTCTTTAGTAGGTCCCTGACCCTCCTGCGCACATCATACCACCTGTTCTGGATGTCTTCCTTTGTGCGCAAACATGGTGATTGTGCATTAACCCTGTCGACGATCCTCTCCCACATCTTGGTTTTCTGCGACATGGGGGTCTGTTGGACCAATGTGCCAAACAAGTGTGGCTCTACCCTGAGGATCTCATCTACCAGGACTTCCAATTCACTGTCTAGGAACTTATGATTCTTCTTTGGGGGCATGGTGATGGGTGGTGGTGGTGATTGATGTGTGTGTGTGTGCAAGTGAGTGTGTGTGTGTGTAGGTTTTGCTTGGTGTTTGTGAGGGTGCTATTTGTTGAGGTGCTAATGGTGTGTGGCTTGTGTGATGGATGAGCTGTGAGTGTGTCTGTGGTTGCTGTGTGTTGGTGTTCTGTGCTGGCAGGTCAGTTGAATTTGCAAAGGATCATGGTAGGGATTTGTGGCCTTTATATAGGTGGAGTTGGGGGTGTGTCCTTGTTCCCTGTTTTTTTCCCCTGTATTTATTGACTTTGTAATTGCTTGTTTGGCCCTTTTTTTGTATTTTTCCATTTGTATTTTTTGTGCATGTAGGAGACATTCTTCTGACCGAGTAGGACGCTGCAGTTGTCTCGTGCCAGCTTGTCCGAGTCGTTCACGCTGTGTTTCTGCTATGTTTATTGTGCGGCGTACGCGTCGGTCGCGGTGTATTGGGTTGCTTCGGCTGGGTTTTGTATGCGTGTCGGTCGTGCGGCTTGGTCTCCGTGCGACTCGGTCTGGTTTTCCATGCATTGCATCGTACTACGCAGCTCGGAGTTCGCGTGTACGTTTCGTTCGGGGTCCTTCCTGGTGCATGTCGGTCGGTTCGATTCGATTCGCGTGGTTTTCCGGCCGGATAGCTTGTTTCCGTCCTGTTCGGTTGTTCGGCTTGTGTTCCGTACGAGTCGGTCGTGTTTCACATGCATTTCATTGTACTACCCAGGTTGGGCAGCGCCGGTACGTGTCGGTCGGACTTTATTCCCGGACCGAGTCGGTCGGTACGTTTTCCGGCCCGAATCGGCCCCTAAATATATATAATTTACTATTTTAACAACCTCACCATTTTCCCCTAATGACCCAACATCCCACTTCTAAAACAACATTTTAATTTTCAAAATTAAAATAAATGTTCAAATTTTAAAATATTTTCTGATTTTTTTTTTTAATTTAAATTTTTATTTTTAAAACACCCCCACTCTTGTCCCGCAGAAAAAACAACATCCCTCTAGTAAACCAAAATTAATGTTTCTAATTTAACTTTAAATTTCTATTTTTAAAATAATTTCAATTTTCAAAATTTTATTTAAATGTGTAATTTTATGGTAATATATTTAAAACACTCCCCACCCTTATCCCCTAATAACCCAACATCCCACTCCTAAAACAAAAATATAATTTCCATTTTTAATTAACTTTATTTTTTTAAATTAATTTCAATTTTCTAAATTTTAATTTAATGTGTAATTTTATGGTAATATTTTTAGAACACTACCCACCCTTATCCCCTAATAATCCAACATCACGCTCCTAAAAAAAATATAATTTCATATTTAAATTTAAATTTCTAATTTTAAAATAATTGCAATTTTAAATTTTGTAATTAAATATGTCAATTTATGTAAATATTTTTAAAACACTCCCCACCCTTATTCCCTAATAACCCAACATCCCGCTCCTAAAACAAAACATATAATTTCTATTTTTAATTTAAATTTCTTTTTTTTAAATAATTGCTAATTTCAAAAATGCAATGTAATATGTAAATTCATACTAATATTTTTAAAACACTCCCCACCCTTATCCCCTAATAACCCAACATCCCGCTCCTAAAACAAAACATATAGGGGCCGATTCTGATGCGGGTTGGAAAAGCTTCCCGACCGAATCGGTTGGGAAATGGTGTCCGACTCACTCGGATCGGGAAAGTCCGACCGGCGGAGTAGGATGCATCCGGATGCTTCCAGATACGATTTGGTTGAACTCCCATTGACTTCAATGGGAACATTTGTTCCTAACCGCATCAGAATTGGGCCCTCGGTCGGGAAGACACGTTCCCGATCCGATTTGGAAGGAGCAAATGCCGTTAGGAGGCCTTCCTAACCGCATCAGAATCAGGCCCTCAGTCGGGAAGCTTTTCCAACCCGCATCAGAATCGGGCCCATAATTTCTATTTTTAATTTAAATTAAAAAAAAATAATAATTTCTAATTTCAAAAATTTAATTTAATATGTAAATTTATACTAATATTTTTAAAACACTCCCCACCCTTATCCCCTAATAACCCAACATCCTGCTCCTAAAACATATCTTACAAAAATTATTTTAATACAATTTCAAACAAATATTAATACAATTAAACTAATTATAAATTAATATCAATAAATACTATTTAGATATTTACAAAAAAAGATATTTGACACATTCTATATTTTTTTCCGATATTTTTTACAACACTAAAAAATCGATATTATCTACTAACGATATTACTGATTCGATATTTTATACTTCAATATTTTTTAACCAAAAAAAAAACAATATTTTTCACAACGATATTCATAACTTCGATATAATGGTACTATCGATAGAAATACTTCGATATTACTGCAATTCGATATCAATAATTCGATATTATGTCCATTTACCCTACCCCATGTCTCTCTTTTCAATCTCACTGAGTCGCCAACACTGAGCACTGCTGCAGTGTCACACTCCTCCACTTCTGTCTCCCCTGTCCCTAGATTTCTCTGCCTCCCCCTGACCTTCTCCCCCTCCCTCATCATATTCCTACTGCCCAACTGCCGATCCTCACTGGCCGCCACTATTGGCTTTTAAAATTGCACCTGCATTGGCAAAGCTAACAATGTTGACCAGTCACCTTGTAAAAGTATATTTGCTAGACTTTTAAGTTGTTCACCATATTGTGTGAGACAAAGTGCGATGACACAATTTAGGGGCCGATTCCGATTCGGGCCGGAAATCTCTCCGACCGAGCCGGACCCGGAGAGATTTCCGACCGAATCGGACCCGTGCAGTCCGACCGAACGAGTACGATGCGCACGTATGCCATCGGACTCGAGTCGGTCGGACTCCCATTGAAGTCAATGGGAGCCTGTCGTACGACGCGTACGCGGGCTCCCATTGACTCAATGGGTGCGAGGCGGACAAGTGCGCCCCCTACAGCGTGTACGCGGCGAAGCGATTCGCACCGTACACGCACAGGTAGGGGGACCCATGGGTCCCCCTGTGTGCGACTCGCGCGGCTACGCGTACAGGGGGTCCGACACGGACCCCCAAAGTACGGCTCCGACAGCTCTTTCGAGCCGGAGTGCGCGGCTCGGTCGGACTGCTCGCGGCGCGCATCGTACTTACCCGGCCGGGGAACGTCTCCATTGCGCGGTGCGAGTCGGGTCCGAGCGAGTCGGTCGGTGCGGTTCGACCCGGGATCGAGTCGGTCGGAGCGGTCGGGACGCCCGGACGAGTCGGTCGGCGAATACGCATCGTACTCGCTCGCCCGGACGCGCGTACGAATCGGTCGGGAAATAGGGCTCCGAATCGGATCCGGTAAAGCCGAATCCGATTCGGAGCCCTACCGGCCGAGATCGGAATCGGCCCCTTAGTGGCCATAAAAATAATTTTTTTATGCTTTCAAGGTGGCCACCACATTGATTGATGACCGTGATGACCATCTTGAAAGTATCAAAACGATGTGGCATTGTTGCAACCTCCAAAGATAAAATATTATTCTATGCTTTCAAGATGGCCGCATGTTAGTTCATGCCACATTGCTTCATACAGCTCACAGCAACACGCATGCCAATACTGATAATTAGTCAAACATCATTCCATGAGATCACACGTGACACTCGTTGTGACCAAAAAACATTTCTTTTTTTATTCTTTTGTTTCAATAAAATTGAAAAATTGAAAAATTGATTTTCGATAATCTCAAAGGTTAACACAAAAGTACATTAAACCAATTTTACATATACCACACATATTAGAACACATACATTACATTGATTGCATATACTATTCATCACACTTATTGGACGACACAAAACATGACGTAGACAACAAATTGTACAATTCAGAAATGAACAAGCTCAAGTTCCAAAATTCAAAGACGTGAAAAATTAAAAAGTGAAACAGGAAAAGAAGAGGCCCAAAGTGGTTGCAAATTATTTGGAAAACAGTTTTTAACAACCTTGGTCTGGGCAGTGACCAAACAGTGTACTATTCAGAGCACCCAGGCAATTTCATCAATCTTTCGCCAAAAATTATTTTCAAAATGCAAAAGAGGGTTAACCCGATAGCACACTTTTACACACTTGTATGGTCATATTGTGGTCAACGCATTTCGAACCCCAAAAAATGATTATGTAGGGTTCTCCTCAGGACCTAGAATTCAAAAGAGCGCGTTGACCACAATATGACCATACAAGTGTGTAAAAGTATACTATCAGGTTAACCCTCTTTTGCAATTTGAAAAGAATTTTTGGCGAAAGATTGATGAAATTGCCTGGGTGCTCTGAATAGTACACTGTTTGGTCACTGCCCAGACCAAGGTTGTTAAAAACTGTTTTCCAAATAATTTGCAACCAATTTGAGCCTCTTCTTCTTTTTCCAGTTTCACTTTTTAATTTTTCACGTCTTTGAATTTTGGAACTTGAGCTTGTTGATTAATGAATTGTATAATTTGTTGTCTACGTCATGTTTTGTGTCGTCCAATAAGTGTGATGAATAGTATATGCAATATATGTAATGTATGTGTTCTAATATGTGTGGTATATGTAAAATTGGTTTAATGTATTTTTGTGTTAACCTTTGAGATTATCGAAAACCGATTTTGCAATTTTGCAATTTTATTGAAACAAAAGAATAAAAAAATTAATGTTTTTTGGTCACAATGAGTGTCACGTGTGATCTCATGGAATGATGTTTGACTAATTATCAGTATTGGCATGCGTGTTGTTGTGAGCTTTATACTATTGGCCTAGCCTTACTGATTATGGGCCAACACCCTCTATAGTTGATCACATTGCTTCATACAACATGGCAGCCAGCTTGAAAGCATAAGAATTACACATTCAAGACCGGCAGTTACCTCTATTGGCTTTGCCAGTTCTGGCACTATTTTAAAAGCGTTGTCAAAGCCTTTGGCGCCAACTAAAAAGCATTGGCATTGTGATACCAATTGGCTTGTTTTATTTTATTACCTTCAGAACTCTACACATAGGGGCCGATTCCGATTTGGGCCGGAAATCTCTCCGACCGAGCCGGACCCGGAGAGATTTCCGACCGAATCGGACCCGTGCAGCCCGACCGAACGAGTACGATGCGCACGTATGCCATCGGACTCGATTCGGTCGGACTCCCATTGAAGTCAATGGGAGCCTGTCGTACAACGCGTATGCGGGCTCCCATTGACTCAATGGGTGCGAGTCGGACAAGGGCGCCCTACAGCGGGTACGCGGCGAAGCGACTCGCGCTGTACACGCACAGGTAGGGGGACCCATGGGTCCCCCTGTGTGCGACTCGCGCGGCTACGCGTACAGGGGGTCCGACACGGACCCCCAAAGTACGGCTCTGACTGCTCTTTCGAGTCGGAGTGCGCGGCTCGGTCGGACTGCTTGCGGCGCGCATCGTACTTACCCGGCCGGGGAACGTCTCCATTGCGCGGTGCGAGTCGGGTCTGTGTGAGTCGGTCGGAGCGTGTTGAAGCCGCGTACGAGTCGGTCGGCGATTTCGCGGGCGCTTGCATCGTACTCGCTCGGCCGGACCCGCGTACGAATCGGTCGGGAAACAGGGCTCCGAATCGGATCCGGTAAAGCCGAATCCGATTCGGAGCCCTGCCGGCCGAGATCGGAATCGGCCCCAAAGTATCATTTACACAATGGGTGGCTATATCTCATCACGCACAAGCTCACTGAACAAGAATACAGAATACAGCTACAAAGTGGGAAAACATTTATGTAATTAAGATAACAAAACGTGTGAACGTAAAAGTAAGCTTTCAGATGTTAATGTATGTGTTGTAATCTACCTTGGTTTATTCCCCTGCCTCCTCCCCACCCCCATTTTCCCCACTCTTTGGAATGTTCATTCAGTTTGTTTGATGAAGGTTCTACAGCTGACTCCAGCTGATGATGGTGTAAGACGTAATAGTATTTTTATTTTATTTTAATATAAATACCAGGTGTGTTCTACAAAAGAAAACAATAATAGAGACATTTAAATCATCTCGGAACACATCAGAAGAACAACATGCTTAATTTTCGAGAAATGCAACTAAAAACAAACATGTTGGAAATACATGAATACCAAGTCTAGCATTCTGACTATTCACTGTATATGTACCAAGGTGAGGATATACAAGACATATTATAAAAGTGAAATACTCCATTGGGTGGAGACATGATTTAGTGACTAGGATGATAGCCATAAACTCTTCAAACCTTGGCCCAGACTATCAACCAGCCAAACAACCCCAATTTGCACCAGTGTGCACCTTCCTTGTGTGCATCCAGCACAGACCGTATATAAGTACTTTGGTTCTGAATAAAAATGTGCTGTTTGTAGTATGTGCCTTAATAATTGGAGTCACTGCATATACTTGTGAGTACACAGCAAGGAAATAAAGAGCAGGGGTTTAAACCTCCTTATTTCCCCACCCACAAGGGTGGCAATAAAAGCCATAAGAATGTGGGTGCAGTTTCAGACATACACTTGAAGTTGTCTTTAAGGTTCCTTGTCAGAGGCAATGGGACAGGAAGTGCCTTCAGATTGACACTGCAGCTTGCCTTTGGAGGATGGCAGAGTCCAAACACAGTGGTGAGCAGTTTGCTACTGCAGACCCTATGAGATGGGGTTTGGGCATTCTCTGGACCCTCTATGTCTTCTCCCAAATGAATCTCCTGGGTGGTGTGCAGTTAGCGTGTCTCTTGAGTTTTTCTTTGCCTGTGGGAGTGTATCTGTAATGTGACACTGCAAAGGCATTGCTTCATTTGCAAGGGGCCATGCGTCCACACACAAAGTGGTTGGCTGCTTGTTAGAGCTACATCCATTATAGTTAGGTCAGAATTTCCATTGGAAGAGTCATTTTCTGGTTTGCTAAAAAATTTGGCACTGTTTGACCAAGCTTCCCAAAACTTTTTAAAAAACGTTAATTCACCTCAAATCCTTCCTGGGAAGTTTTGTGCTAATCTATCAAGCAGGGGCCAAGATAAAGGGAATGGGGTCCCAAAGCGTTGATTTCCCATGTTAATCCTCACAGGACATTTTGCGAAATGATACAGAAAAAAAAACATCTAACTGGAACTACACATAGGGGGTCATTAGGATAGCCCGTATGGCGGTGGCGATCCGCCCGCTATTTTCCACCGCCCGCCTAACATTTCCCCACCGCCATATTAGTATGGCGGTGGGGACCCAGGCGGACGGAAAGACCGTCCGCCGGTTTTCCGCCAGTCGACCAGTCGACCATGCGGAAAAGGGGCTGGATATGGTGGCGGTGTCCGCCATCCATATTAGAATGGGCAGCGGTGCAGTGCTTTCCATAGCGGAGACCCCGCCATGGAAAGCCAGGCGGAGTTTGCTGTCGGGGGCCCGTTGCGGGCCCCCAGGGTATTGGGGGGGTGGGGGGTGCACATGGGGGTACCTATGATACCCCCCTGCATTGTCATGGACATGGTGACAGGCACCTCGCGGTGCCTGTCACCTTGTGCATGACAATGCACACAGTGCATTCCCAGCATTGTGGCGGGCGGTGCTGTGAGCACCGCCCGCCACAACGCTGGGAATGGCATGCTGGGAATGGAGGATGCCACTGCCACGGTGGCGGTGGCATCCTAATCGCCGGTGCGGGACTGCCGCACCACTGGCGGCCGGTCCCAGCACCGCTAGGGTGGCGGGCGGACTTTCGTCCGCCCGCCATCCTAATAGGCCCCAAAGTTTGGCAAAAAGTTAAAAGTTTACTCAGAAAGTGTGTTTCATTATTTAGTGGAAATCCATTTAGCTGTTTCTGAGAAATTTGCATTTAAAGAGGTGCTTGGGGTGGCCATGAAGGGGTTAAAAAGTTAGATCTGTCTACTGTTGGTGTCCAGATATGCTCTCAATGGACACTTTAAAAGGGACTAATTAATCTTGATTGGCGGGTCATAACCTGGACAATACATTGTGGCATCCATTAAAGGACTCTGGGACATGGTGCTGCATCTTGCAAATGAGTTAAAAAAAATGTAAGGGGGCAAGGTGAACACACTGACCGAGGAGGTGGGGGGTCCCTAAGGAACCCCTTTCCTTGATTGGCAGGCCACAATATGGACAGCTTGTTGTGGCAGCCATTATAAGACATGGGTGAATGGTCCCCATTGAAATGCTTGTAGTGAATGCCAGGTTTTGTGATGAAAATAGGAACACATATAAAGGATCATAACAGATTTTAGTCATAATATAAATCTTTTGTTGGTAGTACCATGCTAAATTTATGAAATGTGCTGTATTCAAAGGTGATTTTACTCTGTGAAAAATGCTGACCTTCTGCTGGCATTTGTTGAAGCATGTTTGAAAATAACTGTTTTCTCTCATGATTTTCTTACAGAGGTTATGGAAGATGCTCCAGAAAGCTAAATTGAGAGTGCATTTTCTATAAGGTCCCATCTTCTTCCAAAGTCTGATATTCTGAGTAAAACATGTCCTTCAAACCGGAGCAGCCTGTCGTTTGGTTCGCCAGTGTTCTACTGCAGCTTCCCACAGTATTCTACGAACAACTAGAGTGATAATATTCTGTATTTATGACAAAACTGTGGCATACCCGTAAGTATACCCCGGAGGCATGCACAACCTTTAAGAATTGCTTGGCAGCTGTCTTTAAGTGGATGTTCATCAGAAATCTCTGATGTAACACCCGAAAAGCAGAAATTGTGCTGTTTGGGCTTCCTCACCAAGATGGGGCAAAGAATGCTGACTAGAGTGGGCCAATGGCCCCCTCCTCCTCCTACCACTTTGGCACAGAATCTAGGGGCAAGATTGCCTCTAGTCTCTCCATGCGCTGTTAGATCTCTGCAGTAGTCGGCTCAAGCTTTTTTTTATCAGGATCATTAAAATAAATGAAGACTGCTTCCTTTCCAGGCACAGAGGACAGTGATTCATACCGTAAATCACCTCACATATGGAGAGGTGTGGTGCAGCGGCCAGGGCAGCTGACTTCGGAGCACAGGGTTCACGGTTCGATCCCCGGCTCCGGCGGCAGCTCAGCACCATGTGACTCCGGGCAATAGCTCACTAAATTTCCACTACGGCCCCCAGCGCCTTGAGACCCTTAAGGGTGAGTAGTTGTGCTATATAAAAACGGATTTACATATAGATTACGATAATATCCTGTACCTAGATTTACCCTTTTACCTGCTCAAGACACTGCAGATTGTTCATAATGCCACAGCTAGATTATTCTTAAATGTTCCTAGGCATTCATCAACCTCTTCCTACCTGAAGGAGCTCCATAGATTACCTGATAAGGAGAGGATCCGTTTCAAAGCATTAGTCCTGGCTCATAGATGTTTCAATGGCACAGGTCCTCACTTTCTGTCAATGAGGCTACAGCACTATCGACCAACCATATCATCCACTTGTCAGATGCCAGTCTATTAGCGGTTCCAAGGATCAGACGAAAAAAGTGGGGAGGGGTGTCATTCACTTATCTTGTGGCTCAAGCATGGAATCAGCTTTCACTCCATTGCAGCAACATTAGTGGGGGGGGGAATTCTCTTCAGGAAAGCAGTGAAGACTTGTCTAATCGATCAGGCTTTTTGAGGGCAGCCATTCTGTAGTGGCCTCCCCAGCCCGGTAGCATGTAAATGAATGACGCCACACACAAAGTTCGGTATGGCACATCTTTATTCTCTAGAACGAAACCATTAACTGACACGTACTGCGTCATGAATTTTATTAAACACACCCAAACACTTACCTCACTAGACTACAGAGCCCATTAGGGAACATAAGGGTCCCACACTCTATAATACACAGGACATTACATCTCCCCCTTTGTTAAATAAAAAGTACATCATAGTTTCTCAATGAGTCATCAAAGTGCTCAAACCACTTCCAGATCTCATGGTGTCAATCTGAGGAGACACAGGAGAAACAGCTGCTGCGGGCACTGGTGAACTAGCCACTGAGGCAGTCCCAGGACTCTCCTGGCCCTCTGATGACCGAGTCCCACTCTGGATGTCTGGAACTGACAAACTCCATGGCAGGCACTTGAAATGTGGGGAATCCCTCGTAATGGACTTTTCAGGATGGTGAGCAGTCACCATGTGTCCTTTACTATTCACAACTTGCAATGGATTGTCATTGAATGGAGCATCAGTAGGCTATCCTGTTTTAGGTTTAAACCTATAATAGCTGATAAAACCCCACCAAAAGGGAAATAGCCCTTACCAGTGTAAACATATAAACACTGGAAAAAACACCTGCACAACCACAAAGTAAATGCCATTCAAAAAAACAAAAAGGAGAGTGAAAGAGACGTTTTTATTTTGTCCTGAAAGAGTCAATACAATGTAACTTTATTATACAAGGTAGCAGCAAGAAAGACTGTGCTAATATTATTCTGCTTGAGTTTTATTGTTTAGGGATGTCACTAACATATTGTGTCGTCATCCTTTTGCTTTTTTTCAGTTTTGTGGGCTTTGGTCTAAAGATGCAGGGTTTAGAATCATGTTTTAGGTCTTGCTTAATTATTTTATCAACTGTAGAGAATCAGGAAATAACAAAATCATATTTGATATTTTGGCTATGATTGATTCTTTCACTGATAGTTAAAATAGTTGCTTTAATAATAATCTTTCCCAATATGTACCATCACATTTACCTACAGAGAATTGGTAAAATCCCTTGATACATCACCCCCCTTTTCTAGCGTGTCAGTATTGATAGCAGGTGAATTGCCAAACACCCCAGGCTTTAAGCATTAAATGCAAGGTGTAGTGACAGGTATATGTGAAAAGAGTGCTGTCTCCATGCATCTGGGATAGTGGTGAAAACATGACACCAGACTTTTGCTACTTTTTTTTTTAAACGTTTATTTAAAGATTTTCCCCAACAGAGATAATCAGTGCATCTTGAAATCCACAATTATACACTTTTCGCCACAACACAACAGTTTGAATCATGCAATAACCCCGGTGCCATACATAATAAAATAGAAGCAATCCCACAAGTACAACATTACTGCGAGATGGTGGGTTCTGGGTCGGTTTGCGAGCTCACTGACGTCTGATCTAAGAGATACAGCTTGAATGGCAGCCAAATATCAAGTGGGCGAGAGGCCGGGGGTTGTAGCTGGGCATACAGTTCTGAGTTGGTGTTACAATAAGTCATGCTATACCAGCCAGCCCTTAACCATGGGGGAGCGTTTGTTGCCCCAAAAAATGGCAACCTCTCTTTTGGCCAACAACAGCGCGAGAGCGCAAAATCGCCGACAGGATTTGGGAAGATCTCCGACATATCCTAGTAGGGCCATGAGTGGAGAGGGAGGGAGGGGTCGGTCCAGCATTAAGGATATCGCCTCAAAAACCTTATCCCAGAACAGGGCAACCCTGGTACAGGACCATGCCATATGTGCGAAGTCAGCCATGGGGGACTTACAGCGAGGACAGGCATGAGGCCTGGAGGAGGACTTTTGCTACTTGGCGAGCAAAGACATGTTGAGGAGCAATTCAGGACATTTTATTTCACAATGTATGAGAAATGGCTCTCAATGATGCATAGAAATGCCACTTTACCAACCATGGCATTTGAAGTCAATGAAGCCTCACTGTGGTACAAGTTCTAAATCCCTTCTGTAAATGGGAATTTTCTCCGGACTTTCAAATGCGCCCAGTTCAATGCATTTGTTGAACTGGGCGCAGAGAATGTCCCAGAGAATCGCAATCTTCAGGTGCACCAGTATTGGCATGGAAAGCTATGTCAGTGGCCAGAGTTAGCAAATTGTGCACTGGTTCTTTTGCCAATGTTGAGAGGGCCTTTTCGCAGATAAAAGTTTACATGGGAAGAAAAGAGCGAGTGCGCATGACCAAAGACTCACTGAAGAAGTATTGTATGGTGTACTACAATAGGTTTGATTTGTAAAAATGTATTTGGACCTCATGTATACTGTACGTACACTGGCTATATACCATGCACTATCAGTGCAGAAAGCAAGCAATAATAGATAATAAAAGCAAAACATTCCTTAACTCCTTCGCTGCTAGGCCTTTTCCCCCCTTGTGCTAAGCCTTTTTTTGGCTATTTGGGGTAGCTCGCGCTTAGGCCCCTGTAACTTTTTGACCACAAAAGGTATCCACGCCAAATTTGCGCCCTTTTCTTCCAACATCACGGGGATTCTAAAGATATCCAGGGTTTGTGGATTCCCCTGGAGGAGACCCAGAAATTAGTCAAAAAAGCATCTAATTTTTTTTTTTAAATGGGAATAAAGTGCTGCAAATGAAAGCGTCTGGTTTTTTCCCTGCAAATGGTATCAACAGAGAGCTTGTGGGGCTGAAATCACAATTTTCCCAGATTTCAGGGTCTGACAGACTTTTGTCAGAAAACCAACATTTTTTACACAGTTTTGGCATTTTGCTGGGACATAGCCTATTTTTGCTATTTTTTCTGCTTTCAACCTTCTTCCAGTTAATGGTAGAAATGGGTATGAAAGCAATAATGGATCCTGGAAAGCTATACATTTTAGAACAGTAGACAAAATTCTGAATTCAGCAAGGGGTCATTTGTGTAGATCCTTCAAGGTTTCTTTATAGAAACTAACAGTTGACAATAGGAAAAATTGAAAATGAGTTGAAAAAAACAGCCATTTGTGCCAACGTTTTCACCTGTAACTTCTTCTAATTATGACAGATATTTGAAAGCAATACTGTTACATCCGCTGGACCTTTCTGGTTGTGGGGATATATATAGGACTTGTAGGTTCACCAAGAACCCGAGGTACCCAGAGCCAATAACTGAGCAGCGTCTTGCAATGTTTTTTTATTATGTACCGGGTATATAGCAATTAATTTGGGAAAATATATACAGTGAAAAATCGGGATGAAAGACACCTATGTATTTATGAAATTGGAACAAAATATAGAGTTTAGAAACAATAGCTATTTGCACATTTCCGAAATTGTGAGTACCCATACTAGCATGAGTATTATAGGACATTTTTCAAAGTAACTTCTTTTTTACACATTGTCTTTCATTTGGAAGGCAGAAATGCATCGAAAGTGAATAGGTAATAACAGTTGCTCTACAATTCTGTACTACCCTAAGTCTCCCGATAAAAATGGTACCTCACTTGTGTAGGTAGGCCTAGTGCCCGTGACAGGGAACGGCTCAAAACGCAACGTGGAGACACTTCATTTTTACAGTGAAAACTGACCGTTTTTTTGCAAAGTGCCTGGTTGTAGATTTTGAACCCTAGCTCTGCCGGCACCTAGAGAAACCTAGCAAACCTATACATTTTTGAAAACTAGACACCCAGGGAAATCCAGGATGGGGTGACTTGTCTGGCTCTCACCAGGTTCTGTTACCCAGAATCCCTTGCAAACCTCAAACTTTGTAAAACAAACATATTTTCCTCACATTTCTGTGGTGTAAAGTTCTGGAATCTGCGTGGATCCACAAAATTCCACCCACCCTGTATTCCCCAAATTCTTCCAAGAAAAATGGTACCTCACTTGTGTGGGTAGGCCTAGTGCCTGCGACAGGAAACGGCCCAAAACACAACGCGGACACACCACATTTTCACAGTGAAAACAGACCCTTTTTTTGCAAAGTGCCTAGCTGTAGATTTTGAACCCTAGCTCTGTCGGCACCTAGGGAAACCTAGCAAACCTATACATTTTTGAGAACTAGACACCCAAGGGAATACAGGATGGGGTGACTTGTCTGGCTCTCACCAGGTTCTGTTCCCCAGAATCCCTTGCAAACCTCAAACTTTGTAAAAAAAAACACATTTTCCTCACATTTCTGTGGTGGAAAGTTCTGGAATCTGCATGGATCCACAGAATTCTACCCACCCCACATTCCCCAAAGTGTTCCGAGAAAAATGGTACCTCACTTGTGTGGGTAGGCCTACTGCCCGCGACAGGAAAGGCCCAAAACGCAACGTGGACACACCACATTTTCACAGTGAAAACTGACCCTTTTTATGCAAAGTGCCTAGCTGTAGATTTTGAACCCTAGCTCTGCCGGCACCTAGGGAAACCTAGCCAACCTATAAATTTTTGAAAACTAAACACCCAGGGAAATACAGGATGGGGTGACTTGTCTGGCTCTCACCAGGTTCTGTTACCCAGAATACCTTGCTCAAACTTTGTCAAAAAACCACATTTCCCTCACATTTCTGTGGTGTAAAGTTCTGGAATCTGTGTGGATCCACAAAATTCTACCCACTCCGCATTCCCCAAAGTCTTCCGAGAAAAATGGCACCTCTCTTGTGTGGGTAGGCCTAGTGCCCGCGACAGGAAACGGCCCAAAACGCAACATGGACACACCACATTTTCACAGTGAAAACTGACCCTTTTTTTGCAAAGTGCCTAGCTGTAGATTTTGAGCCCTAGCTCAGCTGGCACCTAGGAAAACCTAGCAAACCTATTCATTTTTGAAAACTAGACACCCAGGGAAATACCGGAGGGGGTGACTTGTCTGGCTCGAATATATGACCTTACAATGTAAGTCATTACAACGCATGCTTTTACAACGCAGATTTTACAACGCACCTACCATTACATTGCATGCCATTACAACGCTTAATAATATTAATGCACTAAAACTTCCATTACAACGCAAACATTTACAATGCATACTTGTACAACGCATACCATTACAACGCATATTTTTTTAAAAGTACAATAAACCACTGGGACGGGATGCAGGGAAAAAGGGGATTTGGGTAGGGTAGTGTATTAACACACAAGTATTTCAAATTAATACCTGGGTATTAAAAGTAATACTTGAGTATTAAAATAAATACTCATACATTTTTATTTATTAGTTTTTAATTAAACGATTTACTTACCTCTGGGACGGGATGCAGGGAAAATAGGGGTTTTGGGTGGGGTAGTGTATACATGAGCACTTAAAATTAATATCTGAGTATTAAAATTTATACTTGGGTATTAAAGTAAATACTCGTGCACATATTTATTTATTAGTTTTTAATTAAAAGATTTGTTTACCTCTGGGACGGGATGCAGGGAAAAGTTTTGGGTGGGGTAGTGTATTAATACATGGGTATTTAAAATGAATACCTGAGTATTATAATTAATACTCAGGTATTAAAATAAATACTTGTATACATCCCCCCTGTTTTTTATTAAAAGATTTACTTACCTCTTGGGCGGGATGCAGGGAAAATAGGTGTTTTGGGTGGGGAACTGTATTAATACACGGGTATTTAAAATTAATACAGCCGTATTAAAATTAATACCCGAGTATTAATATAAATATTCAAGCATAAAAAAAGCAACAAAATTCATCAAAAAATATTAATATTCAACTAATAAATAGATAATTTAGGGGCCCATTACGATGGCGGGCGGAAACACTACCGCCGTGCCGTCGGAGGTAAAAACCGTTAGTTACTGTCCGCCTGCAACTGCCCGCCCTCCCGCCAAATTAGGATGTGAAAAGTCAGGCAAATACCGCCCGCAAGCCTGCGATGCCGCCCGCCATCAAAGTGTGCCCGTTTATGTAGCGGCGCCAGCCAACGGAGGCACACCGTCCGACGAAATGACGTACCCCCCGGCGTACAAATTACGATGACACAACCAAACAGCCTCACCGGCAAAGAGACACCGCACGAGAACAGGAGACGGAAACCACATTGTTGACCACAGAAACACCAACCCGGCCTACTCCGACATGAATCCTGCTCTCCAGGCCATCCTAATGCTGTACCTAATGCAGCACCCAGGAGTGAACGCGCAACGACGACGCAGGTAGGCAGACACACAACAAGGGCATGCAAACACCGCACACAATGCAAGGGCAGAAAAACTGTACATGGGCCCCCTAGACACCCCTGTGGGGACAAGACACATCCAACACTGTACCCACACATATCCCACCTGTAAAATATAATCAACCCGCAACATCCAGGGCACCCACTACCCCGGACCAGGAGGAGACGTCCCCGTCATGGCACCGCAGCGCCCCGGCGATGACGCACATGCGCACAACGCAGAGGCCAACGACAGCGCCACGCATGGGCTGCACACAAACACCACAGGGTCACAACAACACACCACACACACCAGCCCCACCCTGAAGGCACATGTCACGTGGTCCCCCTGCGTAAATTATGACCACAACCGACAACTCACAGTTGCCAAAACGTAGTCACACAAGTGTGCCGAACAGGGGAGCAAAGTGATGTCGAAAGAGGACACACACCTGTGTGCAAAGCATGGAGAAGCACACGGCAGCTGCTACAGAACAGCACAAACAATGGACATTGATCGCAAAAGGCACGCCAGTCACAAAAAACAATACCTATACCATCCTGCACGCAATAACAAGCCATGCAATGTACAAAACAGAGAAACCCTGCAGCCTGAGAACAGGTGTTCACAATCACTACGCCCACACACAAGTCCCAATGTACAGCGGAAAAAAGTGACCCACCCACACACGGGAGAGCAGATAGCAGTGAATGTCCTTCCATTCCCACACCCAAATCACATTGCAACATATCCTGCAGGAGAACGGAGCCATTGGAACAACCACAACCCAAACATAGCCATGCTGAGTCAACCTTCCACTGGCAGATAACGCCGAACACGAAAGAAAGATAAAACCACAAAATACAATTATACCACTGCTCCCTGTGGCTCAAATGCAAGTAATCAGGAAAGAGTCAGACACCACTGGCCTTGACCATTCATAGGAGCATGTGGGATGAGGGCCTGTGTCCGCCTCCCAAGCCATACCCAAAGTCCTGCCGCCTAACATCCATTCAAGAACACACAGCAGCGACGGAGGTTGCACTCAGCAGACAGCTGGAGCACGCCATCACAGCACCCTGCAGCAAAATGGACGGTGCCCCAGTACTATACACCTACGCCAGACAGATGCAGCTGTACAGCAATAGCTTGCTACAGATAGTGGGCTGTGCAAATCTGGCTATGCTGAATGTAAGTTATCGAGTAACTTACCGCATTGAAATGTTCAGCTGCGTCATCCCCGTTTTCTACTGTCGGAGGTGCCCGTACCACTGGCCTGTGGATTTATGTCTCTCCAACCCGGCATGTCCAATTGGGGACCTGGTACACATGTTCTCACCCCTGGACGCCCACGACAGGAACTGTTCAGTGTATGGGGGCATGGCGTTTGTGGCTGCAATAGGACACACACTGCAATGGGACCAGTGTGCCTCCGCACAACGTATGCTGGATTACAGTTTCATCGAATGTCACCCGACATGTCCCATCAGGATTCTACAAGGGACAACTTACGAGGAACACATTGCAACCCACCATCCGCTTCATTGGATGTCAACCACAAATACCACCAATGCGAGGGATGCTCTGCAGGAAGGTATCGCATACCTGACAACCTGTCAATTCATGGGTCCCCAAATCAATACCCACAATTGAACATTCATGTGGAACACCGTACCTATGCTTGGCGTCCGCACGCAGTGGCCAGTTAGCTGTGCAACAACTATACCATGCACTCGGAAACAAACACCTTACCATCAACTCCACCGTCATGACACCTGACATTTCCGGGACATGCACCCTGTCCATCACCATATCCCGTGTCCCTGCATGAACACGGGAGGCTGAGGAATGGGACCTGTGTACAGTGACCACATGGCCAACATTGCACGAACCACAATGCCACAATATGCATGCCGCGCACCTGAACACATGCTCCTGTAAGTGCACGCTTATCTGTCTGCTGAATAACTTGAGAACTGTCATCTCACCTTCTTCTGAACTTCCGTGCCAGGACATTTGCATGGACAACAAATGCAACACCCTACAACATGTCCCCGGGCATTGAGTCATGTTCAGTAGCCACCATATCGCAACAACATGTGAGACCATGTTGCATGCATGTAGGCTCATGCTCTGATGTCACCTCTGACGCAGGTGTGTCGTAGTCACTATTGTGGTAAACCTGTACCATGGGACTTAGATGTACTGTGCCTATGATGTCAAGCTGTCTGGTAGGGTAAACCAATACTGTCTGTGTCACAGCCTAGGGCACCTCAGTAATGAGCTAATGTACTGTAGCATAGCAAGGGCAGGGCATTCTTAACTCTGAAGCCTTATTTCCACAATTAACGACTTATCACATCTACCTGTATCCCCTTTTGTATGTGTAATCATGCTAAGTATATCCTCCACATGCATTACGCTGCCAGTAGTGTCCACATCCTGCATCACAGACGAAGTAAGCTTAAATACATGCCTTAAAGCTAATATCTGACTCTGGAGAATTATTGATCGTAGACAAGTACGAATGAGAGAGGATGAGAGTGTGTGAAGTACACGGGACTCGTGAGATTACCATGTAGTCAAGTGACATTGGATGTCAATGCACATGAGTTGCTGCCACTGTGGACCCAGTAAAATACCACAGGTTGTGGGCCTTGGCATGTCAGAGTCTGACGTGGCACAACAGATCATCACATCAACACTGACGGCCTGGTCACTACAAAGCACAGTCCTACATATGTGTACAATTACCTTCACAGTCTGATATCACACTCAACAAGCAAACATAGGAGCCACGCCAGTTGCACGCCACATCAATGCATGCCAAAACACACACGATATCAGTGTGGGTGGGCAGGGCTGCACAGTGAGTACGAACCGCCGAAATGCACATACATGCTCAATTGAACAAGGCACAATCTTCACATTCACACACCCTGCAGCCCACAATGGCCAATACATATCAAGTAGGAGTCATCCTGAACTGCAAGGACACACCCACACACTGTGCAACAGACAATACACACATGTGCTCACATTAACAGACCCGAACAAGAATACAAACAGCGACCATGCCCCTGGGTGACACATGTGTGTAGTCGACATTGCCAGAGCGCACACGCACACACCAACACTACCCCAAAGTCACACCACACACACCACACACACCTACACCTCCCACATGCACACATTGAAAGTAAGCCATGTGCCCAGGCTCGATGTTCATCACAAGATACACATACACCTACACTGCTGGCCAGCCAGAAAGTAAGCTCACACATACCCGCACACTCTGCACATGCTACCTGTCATCCTGTGGCTAGACACACACCCTGTGCTTTGCATGCACACAAACATGACACGTATACATTAACACAGAAATACCACCAAATACATGCAGACAATCCGTGTTACAGACACACGTCTTCATCACACACACAAGTAGCAGAGTCTGAAAGAAGTGAAGTCCCAGCCACGTATTATACACATAGGAATGTGAGACCAGACATTGCAATTGTTCAGGTACCATTCACGGCATGTGCCTCACTTAAACATGCACACACAGTAACAACTGCAAACACCAACTACACAGACACAACCCACTACAAGAACAACAGCATCCAGTCACAGAATACATAGACAGGCGTCAACAATGTACAACACCAGGGACAGTGGCCAGTCCGATGTGCAGAGTACTGATACGAAAAGCTACGTATGCATTGTGTGTGAGTGTACCCTGACATGGACAGCAACACTGCCATGGCAGTCACGATAGCCAGCACAGCCACCACTGTGGCACAGGTAGTTGTGTGAGGGTGCCTAACATTCAAACAGGATGCCAGTCCGACTGGGTGCAGTCTGTATGCTACGGGACAGTTGGATGTCCGCCCCTGAGAGAGAAGCACAACTGTGAAATACACACATGTGGCATTTGAAGCGGAAGGGCTTCTTGGCACAGGTGGGTCTGTGTCATGGGTGGGTGCACACATGCAGTGTCGATACAGACTGTGTGGGGACGAACCCGGCGGGGTAGATTACCACTGTTCTGGGTATGTGGAAAGACCAGCTGTCTGGGGATGAATGTGGACTAGTGTGTGCACAACAGGCAGGGACACGACCTATGCTGCATCAGGTGTGGACGTTGGCCCTCCCTCTGGGGACTTGCTGGATACAGCTGTGCGTCAGCCAGGCCCTTGCCGAGACATTCACACCCCTGGCCTTCAGGTGTACCCCCTACATCGTCCACCTGCACAGGCTACCCAGGGCATGGGATGGCAGTGGAGCTTGGTGGGTGGGAGGTCATGGCACCCTGCTCCTGGTCACATCTCGCAGGCAATACATTCTCAGTGTGCAGCAGGGCACAAGTCCCGAACAAGACGTGGTGGCACGCAGACGTCATGACAGGTAGTGACGTCACGGAAGATGGCTTGCACCATCAGACTCATTGCCTCCCCTCGCTCAGCCCACTGATGCGATAGCATCATAGGAGCACGCGCGTGAGCAGCAGCTCCAATCTCACCCCAGAGAGGCCAAAGAGTGAATGTGTGGCTCCATTCGCTCCAGTCACCGAGCTCACGGTAAAATAAGTGGTGGGACGCCGTACACCCGCATGGTACCCAGACTCGAGCCCTGGTGTGCAGGCAAAGCTACCTAATGTAGTTGCGCAGTGTGTGAGTTGCATGACACCCATTGGCGGTGGATGGCTCGGAGGCTCTCCACCATGAGGCCCATATCACACACCATGGGTCCCTTGCCAATGGCAGCGGATGCTATGACATTGCGCGCCGGGGTGTGTCTACATGTCGTCTGGGATGGTGTTTGCGGCATGGGCCGCTAGGGCAGCTACAGCTACTGTGTGTTGCATGTGGTGTATCCGGACTCCGGAGACAGCCATGCTTTGTCACTGTTGTCCAGGGCACGAGTCGGGGTACCATGCGGCTGTACGGCGTCCCCCCACCTATATTACCGTGAGCTCGATGACTGGAGCGAATGGAGCCACACATACACTATTTGGCCTCTCTGGGGAGAGATTGGAGCTGCTGCACACGCGCGTGATCCCATGATGCAATCGCATCAGTGGGGTGAGCGAGGGGAGGCAATGAGTCTGATGGTGCAAGCCATCTTCCGTGACATCACTACCTGTCATGACGTTTGCGTGCCACCACCTCTTCTGTCAGGACTCGTGCCCTGCTTTTGTCAGATGCGCCACTTTCCGGGGGGTGGGAGAAGGTCAGGAATGTCAGCCTGACAGTGGCCCAGTTCAAGGACCACCTTGACTAGGGGGACAACTATTGGACAGACTGGTGTAGCCCACCCACGCGTTAATGTAGGCCCTCCATGAACTATGTCAACTGCGGAAAGGTGTTGGCATGGGCAATGAAGTCATTAAGGAGAGCTGTCTGACCCACGCACAGATGCCGCACATGCTCAACAGACCCGGTACTGAGTGCAGCAGGGGTCGCAGGGGCAGCTGTGCCTGGTGTGAAAGACACTCTATCCTTCATCCCTGTGCCGACACGTGTTGCACCAGTGGGAGGGCGGGCATTGGCCTCCTCGTGGCTGCAGAGTAGCTAGAGTGCACGTCCCCTGTGCTAGCAAACATGGATACATGACCTCTGTACTCAGATGACGCAGCAATTGTCGTATGGGCCTGTGATTCATCCAGCACACGTCTGCCCCCTCCGATGCGCCGGTCACATTAGTCTCACCCAGCTCCTGTGCAGCTGCACCATCCGATGCCTCACCACTGTTGACCGTCCCCTGTCCCTCAGCACACATGGTAGATGACACATGAGGGAGAGCGAGGTGGCCTCACTCATTTGGCATCAAATCCACAGACATGTGCAAGGGAGCCAGCACAGAACGTCCCCAAGTGCACATGTTGCATGAGACCTGTGCAAATGTATACAGCATCCACAATCAACACGTGATGGCTGGTGTACAGGTAATGAACCCGCCAATAAGTGACACATGTGTTGTGCACATGGAACAACACCCGGACTGTCACCCTGCGGCCATAGCCACTCATCGCTGTGTACACACCCACTCTCCTGATGGTGTTAAGGATGACCACTACATAATTAGGCCAAGGACATACCTGCATGGAGCAGAATGTGTCACCACACACACTGACAGCAACATGACAGTCCACAATGGTTATGAGCCCATGCCAGACAACTGTCCATCGCACGAGCACAACTACTGTTGCACAGTGTGCCGGATGTGTGAGTATCAGGAATATGAGGTGAGGCATCGCACACATGTGTTTAGGACGAAATCAGAGTATGCACAGTGCCACAAACATACATGTGAATTGCCACTCCAGCTGACTACAGGCTGTTCCTGAGGCCTACGACTCTGAACGCATTGACTATGCAGAGTGCCCAAATAACATCTTGACCCTCAGGAATCGCATATGCATGTAAGATGCACCCAGCACAGAGTACACTCACAACCCACAGCATGACACAACTAACATCACATTACCCAGAACATGGGTAGGCTGTGGACACATGCTGCCTCTCGCAGCAAAAGACACAATCCCACAGTACTGTACACCTGCCTGCTGCTGATGCCCCTACAAACGTGCATCCGCAACAGGCTGTGTGACTGTCAATAGCAGACCATTAGTGGTGAAATGCAGCACCGTGCCAACCTGACAATACGAGGGAGCATCCCCCGATTAGTCGCCGCAACATGGTCACACATCCGGCAGATGACGTCACCCTCTTCGTGGGATTGGCTGCACTGTCGGTTACACATACACAGAAGCATCAACTTGGATGCAATGGCTCATCACAAGGCCTTGGGCTGGTGGACTTCCAACTGCAGGGATGGTACACATGGGGGTTGGAATATCACACATACTCTTCTCAGCATCACCCACATCCACCAATAACAGTGGCATGATGCTGACCCATCCTAAATGATCAGAGACGTGTAACAGAGCCAAGACGGTATGGGAGATGGCATAACAGCATGTGTACACCACACGTGAATGCATGCTGGTGGGAGTGTGTACACAGTACCTGTCCATCCCATTAAATTCAGGATGCCAGCACTTTGAGAAATGTGTAGTCTGCCCACATCTACTGTCCATTGTCAGGTAGACCGACACATAGCTCACAAGGCTACACATCTTTGTGGGTGGACTCACTGTGTCCAACACTGCGCAGCCCTCAATGTACTCGCCCTGTGAATGGCTCACCCCGCAATGGAGGTCACATTCAGTGCCACCATCTCTCACACACATCCCTATCACAAGGCCTGGAGTGTTCAATCGACAGGGCTGAGTTAGCGCATTTCCTGAGAGTTGTGAAATAATGACACATGTAACCCACTGTACAGTCAGTGTAGTTTCCTTCTAGGATTGGGCGGTCAATGTGCAGCCCAGGTCTGCCGAGACTGAGAAGGCCAGCAGGGAGCCAGCCAGCCATTCACACAAGCAATAGCTGCCCAGAATCATGCATTGCCAAGTGTCTGCGTCACTGGGTGTCTGACATGAAAATGCCATGTACCACCACTCGGGAGGGACATGCATGGGGAAACACCAGAGAGCCTACATACCCCTTCCACCTGTAGTTAGCATGGTAAGCGGTGCATGTTGGAACCCCACAGGCTCAGACTCATAGTGCTGCGGATGAACGACATGTGTGTCCCCCACATGCACTCCCACACACACTGTAGTTGTCTTACACACACATGACTTTTGCCGGTATTCGCCTTGGGCAGTGTGCGTGGAGCTCGGAATCCAGGAACGCCAGCTCCTCGCTGGTGAGTGGACCTGGACATATCATCAGAGTCGTCGACATTAAGGTGGACAGGTGGCAGCAGCAGCAGGTGTTGTTGAGGGGTGGCAGTCAGCAGTCCCTGGAAGCTGTGGTAATGCCTGTCACCCTCCCACACTGATATAGCCCCCTTGGGGCTGTTTCTGCGTGTCCAAGCTGCTGCGATTGGTGTACCACTCAGCCTGTGTACGTTGTGTTGTTGGTGTGTGCCATACTCACCCAGCCTCGGAAGCGGTGTCAGGCACAGCAGCTAGGTATATTGCCGTGGTGTTGCCGCTACCCACATATGCAGTCTGAATCCATCATCATGCCTATCAAGCTAATATGGCCTTAATCCCCATGTGCATGCTCATAGCAATGGTATGTGTCAGTGGTCCTTGCTATTGGTAAGGGGACCTGTGTAAGAGTAATGTTGCTGTGCTGTCCCTACTTGTCAGCTGTTCGGTGATACTATTGCTTTGTCAGTGATCTTTGTTTTGTGTATGTGTAAATACTATGTGGTGTGTTGCACTGACATGTGTCCACTTCCATCTGTCCTAGGAGGAGACCAAACATACATCGCCCCTACCAATTGCTGGCAGACATGGAGGATGTGGAGGTCATAAGGAAGTTCCGTCTGGACCGGCCCACCCTGCATCGCCTATGTGCCATGTTGGAACCCCACCTTCGTCCTCGCAGGGTGTATCCAACAGCATTCACCCCCACGGCTAAGGTGATGGCTGCACTGCATTTCTTCGCAACCGGTTCATTCCAACACACGGTGGGCAGTGGAGGTGGGATGTCCCAGCCCATGTTCAGCAAGGTGCTACGGGATGTCCTGTCAGCTATGATGCTGTACAGGAACCGGTACATCCAATTCCCCAGGGCTCGTGATTTGCCTGCGGTGAAGGGTGCTTTCTATGCCCTTGGACACATCCCCCAGGTTGTTGGTGCAATTGATTGCACCCATGTTGGCCTTGTTGCACCACAGGCCATGGAGCACATCTATCGCAACAGGAAACATTTCCACTCCCTGAATGTGCAAGTGGTGTGCCTGGCGGACATGATAATCACACACGTGTGTGCGAAGTTTCCCGGTTCCACCCATGACTCGCACATCATGCGCCACAGCATCCTCCCACGTCTGATGACCAATCTGCAACCGGACCGTGCATGGATTGTTGGTGACTCTGCATATCCTAATGGGCCTTGGCTGTTAAGTCCACTCCGCAATCCTCGTACACCAGCTGATGTCAGATACAATGAGGCACATGGGAGGACCAGACGTGTGGTGGAGCGGACTTTTGGACTCCTGAAGTCCAGATTCAGATGCCTGGACCGCACCGGGGGTGCACTGGCATACTCCCCACAGAAGGCGTGCCAGATAGTTGTGGCATGCTTCATGCTGCATGCTGCACAATCTTGCCATTCGCAGGCGGATCCCAGTGGGTGACGGTGATCAGCCAGGGCCCCCGCCTGCAGGCCAAGCCGTGTCCAGTGACGAGGACAGTGGAGAGGAGGAAGCAGTGAATGAGCGTCAGCAGCTCATCGCCCGCTACTTCACTTGACGGTGAGTGACCATGTACGACGGCTGATGTCGCTGTAGTTGTGTAGGTGTATGTGTGCATTGTCAGGGCGGCCTATTGTTGACTGAGTGCTGTGTGGCAATGGTCCATGTCCAGGGTAGTTTGCCACTGAGAGTGGCTGTGACATTGTGCCCTGTTGCTCTGTGAGATGTGTGTACATTGCTTAGGCCTGATGACAAGTACTGTGTGATGAGTGTGTGACACACACAGTCAATGGACTCTTGTTCTGTTTGTCACCCCTAGGTCCCTACAGCCTCTCCTGGCCTATCGACAGAACACACTACAGATGAATTTCTGAACATGCAGACGTTTGTGCACCATTGATAATAAACATAGCAGATGACATAGGATGTGATACAGGTGTATTTATTTTAAAGGTGACATGTGATTGTGGAAAAGGTGATCAAGAAGGTGGTGCATGCTGTACAATGAGTTGACGGTCCTGTCCGCGTGATGGTCAAGGTGTACCCATGTTGTCCTGGGTCCGCAGTCCAACAGACATTTGCCACTCGACTGGCAGTGTGGGGTGGGATGGTAGTCCAAGTGAATGCAGGGGGTGGCCACCATGGCTGGCTGACTCACTGGCGTTTGGAGCGTGCGAAGTCCTCCCTGGACATCTGTTTCCTCTTCGGACGGCCCCTTCCACGTTTGAGGGGAGGGGGTTGTGTTTGTGGGCTGCTGGTGGTGGCTGAGGATTGCCCACTCGCTGTGGACGCAGGGGAACTGGATGTTGCACGTCCCTGCGCCCCAGCAGGTGGTGGCGTAGGTGTTGTGGTTGGCCTTGAGTGGGCCCTCACCTCCACCACTAGCTGGCCCATGAGGTCCACAAGTTGGCCCATGTGGGCGTCCATGGACCTCAACACCCCAAGGACTTCCCTCGTGTCGGAAGCTGACCTGGCCCATTGTCCCTGGGCCTCTTCATAGGCCCCAAGGACTCTGGCTATTTGCGGCAGGGCTTGGCTCCCAGGCTCTGTTGGCCTTGGCCTGACCCTGCTCCTCCCACCTGGACTGCTGCCACCGACCTGCCCACTCGCCACATTGGTCACCCGGGGCCTCCTCCTGGCTCCCAGGGTAGATGTGGAGGTTTGTGCCACCTCTTGGGATGGCTGAGTGGTCAGGGAGGCCCTGGTGGTGGTGATGGTGGTGGGTGGTTGCGGCGGTGGTGTTGGCCGCAATGACCGTGGCAGCAGGGGCCTGGGACTGGTCACCAGCCCTGGGAGATGGGTTGGTGGGTAGGAGGGGTCCTGGGGTGCTGTTGCGCCCTGCCACGCCAGATGTGCCAGGTTGGGAGTCCTCGTCCGTAGAGGTGTCCAGGCTTTCCACATCCGTGAGTCCGTGTGGGGGGCTTGTGGACTGGCTGTGATGGCTGGTGTCTCCATCCGCAGCATCATGCTGTTCGTCACCTGTGGGGCGGAGACGAAAAGTTATTGTGTTGCACCTTGCAAGGTTTGTGTTAGATGTCTGACATGCACAGTTTGTGCACAGTTGTGCACTGATTTCCCAGATGCGTGTGTATGGCTCTACAATGTGTGTGCGTGATCAAGGCAATGGAATAGTGTGATGGATGCATATAGAATGGGACGGATTTGGAATGCCAATCGGTGTGTGTTGCAGTACCCCTACATTTTGTGGCTTTGGTGGGCACGGGGTACAGCCCCATGAATGCTTTTGGGATGGAATATGTTTTTGGGGTTCAAATGAAACGCTTAGAAACGCAGATGGCAAAAGGGGTACAGCCCCATGAACGCTTTTGAGATGATATATGTTTTTGGGGCTCAAATGCAACGCTTGGAAACGCAGATGGCAAAAGGGGTATTGCCCCATGAACGCTTTGGTGTTGTAATATGGTACTGTGGTACATACTGTGACATATGGGTGCAGAAGGGGACATGTGTTTTGGCCACACGACACTACAGAGACAAAGGTGTGTGTATGTCTGACTTAGCCAGCATATCTGCTCACTGTTGTCATTTAAGGGCATTCCACAGCAAGCATTGCAGTGTGTGAGTAATGGTTGTATGCCACACAACGTATTGCAGATGGTACAATTCCTTGGTGTGCGTGCTACTCTCACCCATGTGCAGCAATGCAGTGCTCTTGGGGTGTTGACTACATTTTGTATGTTGTTACTCACAGTGTGACGAGCGCTTCAGACACAGCAGACACATTATTGGTCATCGGCAGGACTCTTTGCTGTACTACTGTCTATGGGGCAACTGTTTAGATGATATACCTTTCATGACACTGGGGCTGGATGATGAGATGGATGAGATTTAGAATGTGCATTGTGTAGCTGTGTGGTTCATGGGTCCAGTGGTGTATGTGACATTACTGGGGTTCCACTATGTTTCATTTGGACAAGATAGACTTACATGGGTGATGTTGTACTATGTCAAGGGTAGAAGCAGACACGACTACATGGACAAGACTTGGATGGTGTTGCTGATGTGTGTGATGACTGGCACAGTGCACGCCATGTGGGTCAGTACTCCAGTTAGACTTGTGCATGCAGACGTGACTCGTTACGTGTTACTGCATTTGAGATGGCTCATGTGGGCTATGACTCTGTAATTGATGTCCGGGTGCACATTGGTCACATGTTTGTGACAGGGAGCAGTGCTACCTGTTCCTCTGCTAAGTGACATGTCCCACATGTTAGTCGTAGTACAGTCCTCATGCCTACAGACACCACGCCCTGTACAGTAGTCTACCTAATTGTTGGTTTTGAGGGTGAAATGCAATGGCTACCACTTGGTTATGAGAGGGAGGGGTGCTCCATCTTGCTGGTCTGTGGGTGTGGGGGCCGTGTTGTGGGTGGTGGTGATGGTTTACCATCCACAGACAGCCCTCCATGTAGGGTAACATATCTACCTGTTGGGTGTGGGTGTGCACTGCAATGGCTGCCACATGGGTGTGGGTGTGGGGAGTGCTCCTTCCGGCGCATCTGGGGTACAAGGGGAGCTGGTGGGAGTTGTGGTGCTGGCTGACTGTACACATGCCCCCATGGTTTTGTTTGTTGGTGCCTATGGGCTGAGTGTGTGTAAGTGTCTGTTGCATATGTGAGGGATGTCTTGTGAATTGTGTACTGGACATGGGGGTGTTCGGCCCTCGGAGCTAGGGCATTGTGTAGGTGCATGACTGTACATGGCGGTGTGCTGGTATACATTTGTTTGTACTTACCAGCCTCCACTCCCCCTGGTATTCCGATGAGACTCTCCGGATGTAGTATGCCTCGCACCTTCTCCTCCCACGCCTTGAAGGTCTTGAATGGCGCGGGAGTTCCGCTGCCAGTCCTGTCAGCCAGCTCACGGTTCTTGGCCTCCTTCTTCCTGACCACGCTTTTCAGGTCCTGCCACCTCTTGGTTATTTCCCCCGGTTGCGTGGCACGTTCCCAACTGCATTCACCTGGTCTACGATCCTTTTCCACATCCTGTTTCTGGTGGCTACTGTTGTCTGTTGGACCTGGTTCCCATAGATTTGTGGGTACACCTTGATGACCTCGTCGACCATGACCGTCAACTCTGTGGCAGTGAACTTGGGCATTCGTTGTGTTGCCATGGTGCGTAGTGTGGTTTTGTGGTGCTGGTGTGGTGTGTTTGGTGTGTGATGTGCAGGGGGTTTGTGGTGCCGGTGTTTAGGTGGTGGTGGTGGTGGTGTGGTGATGGATGTGATGTGTGTGTGCGTGTGGTATACTGCTTTCCTCTGTGGCTCTCCGTGTTCTCTGCTGTGGTGTTGGCTTTGTCGTGGTGCAAGGGTTTGTGGTCTGTGAGGGGGCTGCTTTTGTACTCACCTATGTGGGTGTGTCATGATGGTCTGTCGTTTTCAGGTGTGTTGGGCGTGGTGTCCTGGGATTTATTCTAACTTTTTTTTTGGCAGGGGGATGTGTCTTTGGGATGGGTTCTGTGTCTGGGTATTTTGGCGTCGTTGACTGTGTGGACTTGTTGGCCGTGTTGTGTGTATTTGTTTGTGCCGCCACTGATTTCCGTGCACGGACGTGGCCGCCAGGCCTTCCGCCTTGTCAGTTATTCATTTCTGTTGCTCACCGTTGCGGGCGGGAAATGTGTTGGTTTCCCGCCCTCATGTCGGGGGGATCATAATTTGACGGGCGGTGTGTAGTCCGTCCGCGCGGTCGTTTTTGGCTTTTTCGGGCGGTATTGCGTCCGTGGCGGACGGATTGTCTTGGACTCTGACATGGACGGGCGGTATTCTGTGGTTTTTTTCCGCTGCGGGCGGCGGTTGCTTCGCGTCATCATAATTGCTCGGTCGGTATTTCCATGTTGCAGGCGGGCGGTCTTTTCAGGCTATGGCGGTTGGCGGTATTTTTACCGCCGGTTATCGTAATGGGCCCCTTAATATTTTAAATATTTGATTAATTAAAATTATAATGCATTAAAATACGACTTATTGCAACACATTATTATTATTATTTAAAAATGAACAATTTGATAAAAAATATCATTAAAAAATTGCAAACATATTTTTATAAAAGAGTACACCAAAAAAAGCATTAACACAATTAAACGTAACAAAAAAAACAATGCAAAAACGATATTATTAAACAAAATAAAACAACAATGAACGGCAGCATAACAAATAAACCACCATTTTACTCTACACCTAAACGAAAGTCCTACAACGCTTTCTATGAATGCACCTTGACCCGCAGGTCGCCAAAATGGCGGACAATAAATCTTTAAAACAAATAACGAACATTTATTAAACGCTAAAAATAATTACACATTTTGTCAGCATTAAAAACATGTCAAAAAAAGATGCACAAAACATATTTTCAAATAAATTATTGTTCAACATAAAAAACATATAAAAGCAGCCGCCCACCATTTTGAAAACAGTGGTAAACTGACTTCTATAGAGACCAGATGCGTTTTTCCAGCCAAGAAAATCTCCAACTCAAACAGTGCCATCTACAGTTCCAAGTAAGTTTGCCCATAAAAAATGTATTTCAAGTAAAAAGCTCAAACATATCCTAAAATTAATTAACTTATACCATTTATTTATTTTTACAGCATTTTCAAAAATTAAAAAAGAAGTGATAAAAACACACCTCACGACACAGTCATTCAATATATAAACAATGTAAGTAAAACAAACTTATTTTTTTTTTAGAAATTAAAAATAAACCGTCAAAATGTACATTTTTAAAAGACTGTTTAAATCTAAAAGCCATACTCCAAACTTTTTTTAAAACAAACTACTTACATCAGGCTACTCCTTCCTGTGCTTGCCAAAGGCAAAAAGCTAAATGGTGGTGGGGGCCAATTTACTATTCCTACTCCGACAGGTGCTTGCCTCAGTGAAAGTGCAGGATAGTGGTGGGGGCAAAATTACTATTCCTACTCCGACATGTGCTTGCCTCAGGGAAAGTGCTGGATGGTGGTGGGGGCAAAATTACTATTCCTACTCCAACATGTGCTTGCCTCAGGGAAAGAGCTGGATGGTGGTGGGGCAAATTTACTATTCCTACTCCGACAGGTGCTTGCCTCAGGGCAAGTGCTGGATAGTGGTGGGTGCAAAATTACTATTCCTACTCCGACATGTGCTTGCCTCAGGGCAAGTGCTGGATGGTGTTTGTTGTTTAAAATTTTTTTAATAAATATATAATTATTTAGTATACATTTTTTATGTCAACAGATAACAACAGCAACAATAAACAGCTGGAAAAAAATATAGATTTTCTTAAAAAAGAAGCAACTGAAGACCATCAGAAAATTATAAAAAAGGTAAATTATATTGAAAATTAAACATGAAAAAACACAAAATCAATGGTATTGTAAGTTAAAAACAGGTTGATAAATAGAATTAAATGTCATTTACATTTTTTAAACAATGTAAAAAAAAAATTCAGATTAGACAACTACAAACGTCTCCACCTTTCATAAACTCGAGCAACAAAACAAGAAACATACCAAGGTAATTTTTTCAAAAAATAAAAATGTCAATAAAGTTTTTGAACAGAAAAACAAATAAATCCTATTCCAATCCAACAAAATACTCTTCTCCAAAAAACACCAATTCAACTGTATGATACTTTTTAATGTAAATACATATCTCATTCTTCTCATAAATTATATTGCAAAATCATCACAAATGAATTTTTCTCTGAAAAGACAATGACTATTGTAAAAAGCAAAACTTTCACCTGTTCTTCCATAACCAAAAATCATTTAATTCTATTTCAGGTTAAATATTTACTAATATCACCAACACCTAAACAATTTTTTTTTTTTACTATTTCAGACCACAATAAAATTCGAACTGGTCTCCAAAGCCCAAAACATCAAGAAAAAGCTTCAAAAAAAGGTAAGATTCAAACAAGAATAAACAATAAAATAACTTAACCATATTTCTCTCCCTAGAAAACTTTATTAAAATAACATGAGTGATAAAACGCATAGGGGCATATTCTCAAGAACGGGCGATAATTATCACCAACCTAGGTTAACGCAACTTTACATAAAGCCGTCTATCGCGGGAAACTAATGCCGTGTTAACGGCTTATTCTCACCACGCCGGCAACAGGCGATAGTATCCCCATAACGCGTCAAATGTCCGCGTAAAAATGACCGGGACGGCGATAAAAAAGGAAACCCGAACGTGAAAAAAGTGGCGATGGGCCATACAGCGATAAAAACATCAGTGATAAGCAGCGCCAGGCTTGCTATTCCCACGTCAGGTGGGAAAAATCACCATAAAAACTGCCAAAAAACCCCCCCACAAACTACTGAGAAGCACCATGGAGGAAGCTGGAGCAAGTATAGAGGCCAACCAGAACCCCACAAAACCCCCAGAGGACCAGCCAGGGACCTCGGGGAAGGAGAAGGGCAAGGAGAAGAAGAAGTGGAACCCGCGATTCAGTCTGCAGGAAAACAAGATCCTGATTATGGAGGTGATAGAACACCACCAACAACTGTTCATCACCTCCACTGTGTCATTGGCAACTAAAAATGCAATATGGCAGTCCATCTTGGCCAAGGTGAATGCAGTCGGAGTGAAGAGAAGGGAAGTGGATGACTGCAAGAAGCGCTGGAATGATGTGAAGCGCAAAACCAAGCTGAAACCCGCCAACAACCGGAAAGCAGCAATGCAGACTGGAGGTGGGAGTCCAGCGCCACAGCAGGAGCTGGATGAGATGGAGGAAATGGTGTCCACAGTCATCAGTGGAGAGACGGTGGCAGGAGTTGGGGGACCGGACACTGCTCAACATGACTTGACCCAACAGCAACAGGGTGAGTAACGACCAGGGACTGGGGGGACGGTGGGAGATGGGCACAATGGCACACATGCACAATTAAGTATAGCACAGTTCACACCCACAATGACTCTGGATCATGTCCCTGATCTCCTTGGCACACTGCAGCACACATAGAAACCGCAAGTAGGCCCCCGTTGACAATGTGCCCAGAGGGGGCCCTCCCCACACATCACTAATCTCACAACAAACCCATGCACATGTGCTGAACCCAGCAAAGCTGCGGGTCCGTGAGCCACACTGACAATGCAATTGACACTGCATGACGATTAGCATGGCTGCAGTCCAATTAACATGACATGGTGCACGCCACGACACTGAGGTGGCTGAGTGTGGACCACATCCGTAAAGGAGCAGGTCACACTCTGACACATCCACATGCACAAACAACCCCTGACGTCAACAAGACATCTGCGGACAAGCCATGCCCAAGAGTCCCAACTCCCACCAAGAGCCCAATTTACCCAAGTCTGCAACATCTCAGCACTGCATAAGCACAGAAGTGAAAGGCACACTGCCTGAAAGTGATAAGGGCCGCAAAATCAGAGCTGCAGGGGCGACTCTCCCACAATGCAGCACACACGCATAAGAAACAGAGCACATCAACATTGACAACAATGTGGTACAGACTGCAACACTTTCACAACAGAACAGAGGACACAACTGCTGCTGCTTGTGTGTAGAAACTGGCCAATCACATTTGGCATAGCAGGAAACTGTGAGATGATAATGCACAAGTACAACCCCACATCCCTGATGGTGTAGAAATGTCCACTGCCCCGCATCAAATAGGCATCTCCTCCCAAACAGTCACAATGTACATTGTCATGCAGTCTGTCTGTAAACTTGTCCAATGCGTGAACATACATGGAACACACTGTTAAACTGCATCTCCCCTTCACATTGCAGGACGAGAATCAACACCTCCTGCAGAGCAGACCGTACATCTCTTCACTGATGATGAAGAGGACCTCCACACCTTCAACACCGATGCCCTCCAACAGCTCATGGACACCCTCAGCACCCCACCCCCAGTAGCAGGGCAGCCCAGCTGCATCGAGGAGACCCCACCCCCTGCACAGCCCACACAGCAGGAAGCACCCACCACCACGGCTGTCTCCCAGGACCCCCACGACCAACACATGGCATTCCAACGCCGTGTGTTAGAGGGCCAGAAGGAGATTGCTGATCAGGTGCGGGTGGGGTTCGAACTCATGGCAGCCAAACTAGATGCCATACGTGGGTGTCTAAGTCCCATCAGGGACCACTTACAGTCCCTAACGGACACCCACAGTCCGCTCCATGCTCTCCAACAAGCCATGGCTGACATCGCTGGAGTCATGACTCTGAGACAAGAACAACTGTCAAGTCAGAGTGGCTCCAGCGTTGACAGCCGGAAGTTGGGACACATGCGGGGGATCATGGAGAACATGGAGCGGATGCAGGCGGAAAGAATGGCTGCCACAGCTGCACACCAGCAAGATGTAGCTGGGATCTTCCATGCCCTGCAGATCCTCATCATGGCATTGCTGCCACAAGGCCTGGCGCAGATGAATGCTGCTGCTACTACGCCATCCACATCTCCGCCCCCTGACGTGTCAGTGCCTCACAGTGCGGCAGACAATCCACCTCCGGCCCCTGATGTGTCACTGCCACACAGTGCAGCAGACATTTCACCTCCGGCCCCTGATGTGTCAGTGCCACACAGTGCTGCAGACAAAACACCACCACCCACATGTGAGGCACATCACACATCAGAGGACGATGATGTGGATGATTCTGCCTTTGTGGTAAGAAGGAAGCGGTAGCATTCATCTCCGCCATATGGCCTGTTTCAGCTTGGTTCTGCCCTCTGCATCATGCCCTGGAATAACACCTTCCACTGTCCCCGATCCACTCTGCGACACTCACCTTGGCCCTCGACATGGACTGCCATATTTATTTTGGTTACCAATGACACAGCAATCAGACTGCGGACTGCACTCTTCCTCTTCCGATGAACTTGTCAATCCCTAAAGGACTCTGGCTGGCCCTCCACGGGGCAACAATGTCAAGTGGGGTTTGCATGGCCATGTACTGGTCCAGCTTCAACACTCCACCGAATGTGATTAAAACATTCTAATTCACACAGATGTGTCATGTCTATGATCAAGCAAGTATGAAAGTATGGATGAATGTAGGGGCAGTGATTCCAAAAAAAGGTACTCCCTGGGAACTGATATCAATGCGCATGTTTGACCGTGACCCAGATAGGCAGTTAGATGACTGGGAATGTGTGAACTAGCTGTGGCCTCATTGCTCCTAAACAACAATCTCGCAGTTTTCCCAACTTAGCCCCACGTCAATGTAGGAAATAGGGCTGTGTGTAAAAAAGTCAAAGTCAAAGTTATGTGGATGCCACAGCTCCGAGCAATGATTTGTTTGAGTGTGCAGCGGTTGGACTCCTGGGATGGTCTGTGCGTAAGTGTGAAGGTCATTCCATGCAAGAGAACTGCGAGCAAGGACTTCTGTGTGTGGGGTGTGTATACGTTGGTCTTTGGTTAGCGCTGTGCGTAGTGTGTGAGTCGTCATCAGCTGCTATGGTATCTCTCAGGGGGTGCTGGGTGCATGCAATTCCAAGGTCGGAGGTGCAAATGTACTACCGCCTTCTAGTTCAGACAAAGGAGCTTTCATCCCTAATGTGAGTTTGTCATTTGCTTGCATTCTGGAAATGTGATGTGGATTTGGGGAGGGGATGTCACAGCTTCACCTTCCGGCAGGGTTGAACCCTTACCAGCCATGTACGTGCCCTCACAGTCAATTTTGCATGCTCTGATGTAGCAGTTGTGTTTTGCTGCAGTCTGACAGTGATGGGTACAGGTAGCTGTGAGGAGGAGCGTGACTTCTCCCCTTGCACCTATTAGCTGACACTGTTCACTACTATTGATGTATGACATCCGTGTACACATGTGATCTGTACATGGCACATATGTCCAGAGGACACCTTGGTGTGTTCTACGCAAGGTATTCCTGCTGGCTTTTTGGCTAGGGGTTCGAACTCATGGCAGCCAAACTAGATGCCATACGTGGGTGTCTAAGTCCCATCAGGGACCACTTACAGTCCCTAACGGACACCCACAGTCCGCTCCATGCTCTCCAACAAGCCATGGCTGACATCGCTGGAGTCATGACTCTGAGACAAGAACAACTGTCAAGTCAGAGTGGCTCCAGCGTTGACAGCCGGAAGTTGGGACACATGCGGGGGATCATGGAGAACATGGAGCGGATGCAGGCGGAAAGAATGGCTGCCACAGCTGCACACCAGCAAGATGTAGCTGGGATCTTCCATGCCCTGCAGATCCTCATCATGGCATTGCTGCCACAAGGCCTGGCGCAGATGAATGCTGCTGCTACTACGCCATCCACATCTCCGCCCCCTGACGTGTCAGTGCCTCATAGTGCGGCAGACAATCCACCTCCGGCCCCTGATGTGTCACTGCCACACAGTGCAGCAGACATTTCACCTCCGGCCCCTGATGTGTCAGTGCCACACAGTGCTGCAGACAAAACACCACCACCCACATGTGAGGCACATCACACATCAGAGGACGATGATGT